>CM071939.1:17580876-18018376 GCA_036784905.1 Acrossocheilus fasciatus | reverse complement strand
CATTCAGTGTACAGTTTTTACAATACAAGCAAAGAATCTCTTTAATCTTATTTATTTTAAAAGTGAACACTGCAGATTTTAGACTATCTTTGGATAACATCTCTCTTCATTAGATTATAAGCATCTTACACCTTTAACGTTTCTTTGGTACAGCTAAACCACAAAAAATTGATGTTGAAAAGCTCAAAGCACCTACTACAAGATAGTACTGAACCACAAACCATGTCTTTCAAACCAAATATAAACCAAAAAAATAAAATGACATGCTCTAATGTCTAATGTTGGCATGCGGTTATAAAAAAAATACCTAAGCCTCAGGTATCTTAAGTCTCCTGTGTTATCAAATGCAGTCCTTAAAGAGGCCATCTTCAAAGAGGCCCACATCAGTGGAAGCTGTTAAAGAGCTTGTGACGAAAGTACACAGACACACTATTAGCATTCTTTGACAACACACCGCGCTCTGCCTCTCTTCCCTATAAAGTAAGTTTGCTCAAGAGCGAGCAGTTCAAATACACAAATGCCATAATTGAGAAGTTGTAGCTGTACCTTAGGTGTAATACTGAATCATTCCTCAGGCAAGGAACTTTCTTTCCTGTAGTGCTCTGATGACACATTTTTGTACTGTATTATTGGAGACCAGCACTAACCAACAACAACAACTTACACAAGAGCAGTCTTCCTGCTTCCATGTGCTACTAAAATATTGTGAACTTAACTGCACTAAAACGGTTTACACAAACATTTAAACTTTTACACAAACATTTAAATTGGTCTCCGTGTAAATAGAGCCTTTTAGGGAATTCTCACTCATATTGCATTAGATTAATCATTTCCACCATACCCCCAAAATGTAGTTCAGTTCAGATATTTTGAAAAGAAGTTACTTTGAAAAAAGTCAGTTTATTATTTTATTGATTTTTTATTATTTATTGATTTTTTTTTTTTTGTCCATATAGTGAATGCCATTGGGGTTCAGTGTTCTTTCAGACCCCAATAACTTATTGTATGGAGAAAAACTATGTTTGGAAACATTCTTCAAAATATCTTCTTTTGTGTTTCACTGAAGAAAGTAAGTCTTCCAGGTTTGGAACAACATTACGTTGAGTAAATTATGACACTTTTCATTTTGGAGTAAACCATCTTAACAGATGAAAGTTCTCAAAACTTCTCCTTCAGTGCATAGAAAAATGTCATCAGCGACATGAATAAATAATCATGTCATGTCTCTACTGCTCACTCTCCCTCTCTCTAATGATAATTATGTCAACAGATGAGTCATTGTGAGACTGGAGACATATTTATTTAAATACATATAAGGGAATGAGCTCATTATTAGTGTGTCTCAACCGAAAATGTTCTCCACGGCCAAAGCACACGCTCCTTTATTCTCCAATTCATTTTCTTTTTCCCTCTTGCTTTTATTTCTCACTCCTTCTGGCCCTATTGTTTTTCTTCCTCTCACAGCAGGCCTCATTAAAGCCTTGTCTTCTCGGTGTCTCAGCAGAGCAACAGCAGAGAACACGTCTCCAGGATTTCAACCACAACCTTACCTCATATAAACTCTGACTATAGCCATGCATGAAAGCATTTATAGCAGTATAATCTGCATTCACAATGTAGACTCAAATGCATTACACGTCTGCATTTCTTCACAGTATTGGAATAAATGGTCTCTGGTTAATGTTTTTCATTACAGTTGGGCACTAGAGAGATGGCACCTAGAAAAACATCCAGAGAGTGAGATTTACAGGGACAACCAACACCCTCCATATTCTGTGTGGAGACACTGTTCACAATGGACTGGTCTTGCTTGCCCAGCCGGTTACACTAAAAGCTGGTGCCGCCTGTGAGAACCCTACAATGACAGCAACTGCATTTTACAACAAGACAAAGAGATACAGAGAATCAAATGCATTAACAGTCAGCCAGCTTCAGGATGCCAGGATTTACTTCTGAGGGTCATGAAACCTATGCAATTTTCCCCTTTTCAGTAATATGTATGTTTTTTAGAGGAAATTACATTTCCTGAATGCCCCTTTCCTGCCATATGTTGAGAGAAACTCCCGTGGTATGAAATACAAGAAGCAATGGACATCTCCAACAGGTCACATAAAGCTAAATTCTTCAGATTCAGGTTCAGATTTATTTATAAAACAGTTAAAATTTTGGATCTCACCCCAGGACCTGGGGCCCAATAGGGGGTTTCAGTCAATTTTGAAGTATAGGGCTGTCACGATTCCTCAATAAAATTTGAGTACTTGATTATAAATAATCCTTGATTGCATTTTGCCCATGTCAATTAACCGGCAAAATATCAGAAGTGGCTCATTCCATGGACGAGAATCCATGAAAAGCATTATTAGACCATTTTCTAAGGCTGCACGGAATATTAAAAACATTTAAAAATCATAAAGCTTAGTGCTATTGTGAATTCACAAAGTCTGTGATTCATTTAAATAAATATACGGTATGCACTGCGGGTTTAATATGCACTTTATTTATATGCGTGTGGTTATGTACATCTCTTATTTGAACCAATAATTGTTGTTGGCTTATTGCTATTATATATATATATATATTAAGTTATTTTAAAGTCTATTGTTCGCGTAGGTCTATTTTTATTACCGCAAAAAAAGGATCTGATTACTCGATTAATTGCCAGAATAATCGACCGATTACTTGATTACCAAAATAATCGGTAGTGACAGCCCTACTTAAGGATTTACCTTCAGTAAAGCTAAAAAATTACAATGTTGCAAAAGTATTCTATTTCACATAAATGTTGTTCTTTTAAATAAAAGTTCACCATTTATGAATATGGATAAAAGCATCTGCTAAAACAAACAAAGCATATATTTTGAACTTCATTCACCAAAGAATCCCAAAAACAGACACTACCTCCATTTTCACTGTGCAGTCTGAGGTGTTTTACATAACAGACAATGACTATTATTGCTGAAATCCTCATGCCTCCCTGCAGCAGGACTATAGCATGTTCACACAGGTGATCAGGAACCCTGGGAATCTTTCTCCTGGTGCTGTTCAGAGTCAGTAGAAAGGTCTCTTTAATGTCCAAAGTTATTGGAACTGTGACACATACTGATTCTGAACAAAATTTACAGTCACAGTTTAATATAACCAATTTAAACAGTTTCCAGCTCTATGTCATTGTTCTGAACAACGGTTAAATGAATAGCAAGCACTTCTTTGTTAAATATCAAAAGGTTCAAAGTAAATATAATGACATTGCGGACATGCATGTTTCTGTTTACCATGGGCAGCTTTGGCTTTCCACGGTCAAGGCTCAGTACAGACACACTGAAGAACTTGTTTATCATAGAGGATAACACTCTTCAGCTCCAGTGTCCTCAAACAGAGCCTCTCAATAACATAGTGTGCTTTCAAAGTGGTCTTTGACGTAGCTGGTTGTCAAGTCGGGCTGAACTCAATATGACAGGAAGAGTGTGGACCATAGCAAAGCGACGGCTTTTTAATGACAATTTAATGGGCTGATCAACACATGATCCTGCACTCTATCCTTTGCCTGCCATGTCTATTTCCAGGCCGGTGGGGGACTAAAGCAGAAGCCTTCACACCTTCACATCACTCAGTGGGTGCGGACGCCCATACAAACATCTTATATGTCTGATGGGAATCTTCTTACTGCATAGGACCTCCCTGGTTAGCTGGCTTAGCTGCTTTGGGATGGCAAGCACTGGATGAAAATTGAGATGAATGTTCCTAGAAGATTAAGTTTTAATTGTCAGGCAACAGTCTTTATCTCCGCTTAATGTTGTAATTAGCATGCACTGATTGTTATGGAGAAAGCAGTGCATAAAACGCAAACACACTGTTTGGAAAGCAAGACAACATCCACCCACAGTTTTGAGACTCAGTCTCCTGGCAGGAGCATGAGGAATGAGGATGCAGCGGCCTCATTATCTTTCTAATCCCGTCGCTTTCACGCCGTACAGTCGTTCCATGTTTAATTACACTGTAGCAGTCACACGCTGAGAAGTCGCACCCGTGTCCTGTCACATCTGCCAGCGCTTTCAGTTTCGAGACTCTAGGCTGTACGATGTTGGCAGCTTTGGAGCACCTTCCTTGAAATAACACCCTAAACATGCTATACTCAACAAGAAAATAGGCTAGATCTTGTTATTTCTGCTAGGTAGAGCAATAAATCACGACAAGCTGGTCCGCTTATATTTGGCCCAATTAAGAGTTGAAGGATGAAGAACCGTTATACTATACAGTAGCGCTCATTAAGGAATCACTGCAACTGGAAAGGTTTCCCTTTGGACGGTAAATTGGGATTTTGTGTGAGCCCTCCCTTGTTAGCGGTCAGGCCTGGTCTTGTTACTGTGCACATGCTGTCGAAGGGGGGCCTGCTGTGAGCTTTGTTTGTCTTCACTTGAGTAATGACTTTCAAAAGCTGTCGCTGCAAGAGAGAACCTGACCCCCGTGACAACAATACATTAATAAAAGAAGGATTACACACTCCCTGGCTACTAACTCCTTCACACGGTGACCAGGGTGCACACTTAACCCTTCACAGCCGCGGGGGGAAAGTGAGAAGGACGTCACTGAATGAGGGGAAATATGGGTGTTTCAAAAACTGAGGATAGCAATTCAGAGAAATGTTGCAAAATGTGGCATGAAGTGCTTAATTATTATTCAGAGTGAGAGATTGGGAATGAAATGGAGTGCAGAATACAATTATCAAAGAGAAACACAGCCTGAATCAATTTCATTAGCACGGTGACTGCTATAATAATTGCCTGGCTTTCTTTTGAAACAACTCCACACATAAATGTACAATAAAAGTGAATGATAAAAATAAAACTATAAAAAGCAGTCCAAGCAACAAAGCAAATATGCTTTAACATATGATTTAAAAAAGTAAGACAGAGACATTCCTGATTTTGCATCCTTATTGGTCCTTGAACAACATCATTATCAACAATTAGATTTTACAGTGAGTTCATATCAGACAGACATTCTTATGAACCTAACATTTCTCTAATTTAAAAGGTTGTTAATTGTTAAGGTTGACAAATCATGCTCCCTGACCAGAAAAAGATCTTTTAATAGAGCTGTTTGTCATTCATAATTGAAAGGAGAATACATTTTAATAAAAAATAATTAAATTCCTAAATTTAACTGAGCTCACAGAACATTTTAAATTTCTACATTATATTTAGGAGTAGCTTATCAGTGGTGACCATGTCAAGGAAATACTTTTAAATTCAGTATTTAAAAAAAATACTGACACTAGATATTTGAACAGTAGTGTAGACTGACAGAACAGACCACATCCTACTTGGCAGTTTAAAAACCCACATTTCATAATCGTTAACACAAAATTGTTCTTTTTCATTTCATTTCATAGCCTAAAAGAAACAACCACTGACCTAATTCTACAATGCAGTTTATCTTCCAAAATGTTTTCCAAGGCTTTTATACACTCTTTGGGAGCATAAATTACGCCCCAAAAGAGGGGCAGAGATACAGTAGATTGTACTCTATTTTTTTGCTGCAGCAGGAGGAAACCAGCAGTTAGCAATTAAATCTTAATTAGTGTCTATTGTTTTGAAACCGCATCAGTCAGACGGAACAATGAAGCGATGGTCGTAACTATTCACACTCGTATGAAGACATCAGAGCAGCATGAATGCCTTACAGACAGAAACAGGCTAATCAGCAAAGGCACTCTGCTACAGCAAAGCAGCCTCTGGAAAAAAGCGCTGTGCATTGATAATTATGCTTTAGTGTAACAGCTGCTGCACTAACAGTAATGACTGCCTCCACTGTGCATTACTTTCGTATCAAACTGATTGCAGGTCACAAAAGATAAAGAAAAGTCAAAAGGAGAGGAGATATAGTACATGTTGTGCATTTTGTGCAAACACTTCATGATGCATTTAATTTCCAAGTAAGGGACCCAGATGACCCTGGTCTTACTCTACACAGCAGATGGATCATATCGCTTGGTCATCTTTTTATTGTATTCCATTCCTCCTTTTTCCACTTACTCTTTTCTTTCACTCAACCTCCCTGGGGCCTCAAACAGGATTTAGATATGGTGAGCAGAAGCTCCTGACAGGGCACACAGACAGCATGGGAACTGAGCCACTGACCCAGTGCAGACATTTACGTTATGCATTCGGCAGACACTTTTATCCAAAGTGACTTATAGTGAATTTAAGGCAAATGTTTTATTAGTTTGTATTCCCTAGAATGGGACAGTTGGTATTTTTCAGCAGAGGAAAAGAAGCAACGCTTCAAACAGAGAGGAGACATATGAGAGAGAGGTACCTACCAAAATGTCAGAGTAAAAAAAGCGCAACTCTTCCACAACTCTAACCAGTCAGGACTTGATAAGAAATGCCAGGACATTTTGTTGGCTGCTTGGTTTCTATTCAAGTGTTGTTTTTCTGAGTAAAATCCCATTGGTCCAAAATTCCACTGCACATGCACTGGAGTTCAAAAGTTTGGAGTGAGTTCTTCAAAGAAACTAATATTTTTATTCAGCATATACACATTACATTTATCTAAAGCAAAAGTGAAGACTTGTACATTGTTACAAAAGATTTATATTTCAAATAAATGCTGTTTCTTGGACTTTCTATTAAATCAAAGAATCTTGAAAAGTGTATCATGTTCCTACAAAAATATTAAGCAGCACAACTATTTTTCAAATTGATAATGAGAAATGTTATTTGAGCAGAAAATCAGCATATTAGAAGGATTTCTGAAGGATCGTGATGACTGGAGTAATTACTGCTAAAAACTCAGCTTTGCCATCACAGAAATAAATTACACTTTAAAATATATTAAAACAGAAAACATTATTTGAAACTGAAATCATATTTCACCATATTATGCTTTTACTGAGCAAATAAATGCAGCCTTGTTGAGCATAATAGACTTGGAAAACTTAATCATGTCTAGTTAGGAAACAAATACCCAGAAGACACTTTCTTACCATGCAGGCTTGAGTTAGATAGGTATAGTTTCTCTAGTAGAGTCCAGAGCAGAATAATTCAAGTGAGAGGATCAAACATTCTTCACCTCTGAGCCCCGATGAGCACATTATAAATGTAAAAAGCCTTCAGAGCTTATGAAGTCAAAGCTAGCGCTGATATATCTCCACGTTTACTACGTGAGTGGACTGTAAATGAAGTAAATCTCTACAGTTAGCTCTTACAAAGCTCCATCAGATGCCATCTATCAATAAACTGCATTAGGTGCATGAAGGATTTTGAGGCTCTTTTATGTCTAGACAGTTTTAACACATGACCAGCTCATTGCTGCATTCTCATTTGGAGCTCTGCAGTACTTCAGTGGCCCCAAAAAGTATCTGACTTAGGCCACACATGAAATGTTATGAAGGTTGTTGCATCACCGTACTGCAAAATATCAAACCAAGTGGCATTTATTTTAAGACGGCACAAGAATACATTTCAAGCAGAGCAGGTCACAAAAAAAACTAAAAAGTTAGATTTTAAACACAAAAAACAACATTACAGTACTGATTAAAAGGTCCATAAGATATTTTATTTAATATTTTTGAATTAAGTCTCTTATTCTCACCAAGGCTGCATTTATTTGTTCAAAAATACAGTAAAACAGTGTTATGTGTGGAAAATTACTATGTTTTAAAACAACTGGTTTCTATTTTTAATTCTTAAAAAATTTAAATTAAATATTTAAAAAATGTTTGTGGAAACCATGATATAATGGCTGATATAATTGTTTATCATAATTAATGATTGACTTGGCCAGAATTTTTATATTGGTGCATCCTTCCTTATTATCGTCCATCCACAGAAATCACTTTGAAGACTGTTGCTTAAATGCCACTGCAAAGTGGCTCAGAAAAGTGAAGTTAGTTTTGTGAAAAGCTCTATGGTGCCACTTTATTTGATATTTTGCTATCTACTGCAATGACATTCTTTAGCTATTAATGCTTAAAGTGTTCAGATGCATTCTGGGGACACGGTGTATTTACATGTTTGATAAACAAACGGATGGGATTCTAATGGAGTCTGGCGCCCAGAAGGAAGTAACTCGAGCCTGGCTTCTTGTACCGCAGCGCCTCGCCACATTGGTGACAGTGTAGTATGGCCATCCAACAGAGATGATAGACAGCCACAGAAGAACAGCATACTGATGACACAGTCCACCAGGATAGACACATCAGTGTCCGGTCCGGGAACGCAGAGCAATGCTGACTCACACTCAGCCTCATACCACTTAGGTTCCTTCTGCCGGTCACCATATCCACACCCCTTTACCAAACAGGCGATGAGGGTCTGAAGGAAGAGCACTGCTGGGTTTCCCACAGAGTGGAGGGTGAGAAGCAGCGATCGCGGGCAGGTGTTAGTCCTTCAGCTGTCCAGCGACTTTCACAATTATTCATGGTGACTCAAGCACTGATGAGAAAAAGGGCCACTTCATAGCTAGCACAGCGGATGTCATTTTCTACATCCTGCTGATTTCCAGACTTTGGTTCACCAATTTTGATTCTCAGGTTTCACTTTTAAGATGAATTTTAAAAAATTCAGAACGTGACATCTAGGTTGATTTTTTTTATTCCACATTGTAATCCACAGGAAGATGTTGTGGTTGACATCACATTGTCTTCTCCTTGTAACTTCTACAACGATTTAAAAGAACATCCCAAAGATGAGATGAACACCGAAAAGAGACCCAGTTTAACATGACAGCTCCTAAAAACCTTCCCCAGCTAGGGAAAAACAAGGAACAGATATTAAAATATATATATATTTCCCACTGAACAAAAACAGTGAATCTGCCTGAAACTTCAAGCTTTGGAAAAAGTTCTTCCATGTGTGTCATGTGGTTTCATATGGTTAACAAAAGAAAACAGAATAAGTATAGTGCTTCATAAATATCTGTTCCACAAAACCACTTTCTTTATTACACAAAGGACATGGAGTACTCATTGATCACAATTACGTACTCCGACCAAACCAGAGATAATACATTGTCAATGAGAATTCATAATTTATGTTTAATTCATGCAGGAAGGCCAAACTCACCGCATAATGGCACAGTGCTTTCACAGTACCGTTTTCATTTTTCTTCATTACAGGGAATGTATTTCATAAGTCCTTAAAATTGTCATCATGGAATTTCAATAAAGGTAAAACAGAGACTTACACTATATCCATAAAATTAGCAGTAGCCAACAGTCATGAAATAAAACAGGCATATACCAGCTAAAATATCATAAAACCTATTTTCCAGTATACTTCACAAATATTTTCTACAAATATTTTTCCACCCACGTCTTCCAATCAAACAGTAAGTCCTGGCCCCAAACTCAGTTATTGGTTGAGCCAGAAGTTGACATTTTCCATTAAGAGGATCTTTGCAGGAACATATACTGCCCTACAAAGGTAAAGTGCAGTAACTACACAAACACTGAAACTGACCAAAGTGCAGTATCTACAAACTAAATGTGTTCATCCAGCTTTCTTGTTGTGTTTCTTACTACATGTTAACTTTAAAAGTTTTATTGATGTTTGCATGTTGTGAATGTTAAAATTGCTCAGTAGTAAGCCTCAAGATCGCCTTATCGCAATGCTCCTTTCACCACAAAGTGTTTTTCTCATTTTATTTAAAAAGTAATTCATGACAGACCAAGAAGTTAAAAATTCACACAATTTAAGCTTTGCCTAACAATATAACTAGGGATGCCATAAAAGGAAAATAAAGGGATAATTGTGATTCTTTATAGGAAAATAAGGGACAGAATAAGGAGTGCTCAAAATATCGGTACTGTGCCACATCCTGTACATCATTTCCAGGTCTGTGGTTAAGTATATATAAGGTGTATAAAAGGTTCACAGAAGAAAAAAAATCTCATTTGTTTGCTTAACGTATTTATGTACAATTATTCTAAAATGAATTGTAATGTCATACAAAAAATGTCACACACATTACACACAAACCACTGGCCTGTGAAATAGTGAGAGAAGTCATCCCTCAGGTAGATTGCATGTTTTCTTGCCTAGCTGGATGTTGTGCTCATGATAATCATGTTGTTTGCATTCACCCAAACTGATTTGCCGAAATCAAAACGCGACGGTGAGGGGAATTGCAGTCAGGGTGAGTTCTGCTCGCTGGCGTATGCTTGTGAATAGGGGACAAACTGCGTTCCTTATAACTTTCATACAGAACGGTTCTTTGATGAATTAGCCTATATAACTTTACCGGAGCCAGCTAACTTTTGAAGGAATAAGCCCTACAATTGGATAAGCTGCCTGAAACATGGAGAGGTCATGTTTTCCGAATCAACAAACATCAACGCGATTATAAATCAGATTATCGTTACGTTGTCAGTCAATATTTTGCCATCTTCCCTACCAGTCTTTGGATATTTGCGTTTTAACGCGACTTCAACCATAATTTGGCCCGCAGGATACTAAGGCAGACCGTGCAGTATCTGCGGTGTCAAGCGGGAAAACCCAGAACACAGTAACTTACTGCGGTTTGCCTTGGTATTAGCTTGGATTTTGTAGTTACTGCAATTTTGACACTCTTGTTTCTCTGAAACGGGACAAAATTGAACCAGGAGACTTTGTCACAAGACAGATCAGATGTCACAAAGCCCATTTTAGGACTTAACTCAATTTTGACCAGATGTGTAGTTACTGAGCTTTGCCTTTGGACAGCAGTATAAGCATATGGACACTAATGGTCAACTAATGTTGGTGAAATAAGTCCTTTGTCGATAGAGTAGAGATGCATAAAGCACAGCTCACAGAGATGTCACTTTCAAACTAAGCAGCTTGAACTTGTTGCGAAATCTGTATGAGGAAATCAATCGTCTTCATTTAAAATTCCTGATTGCATGTTTTCCTATTAAAATGACTGGTTACCGCTGAAAATTGCAGAACAAATGGTAAATGTGACCACACATTAAGGTCGAATACTTCCATTCCACCATAAACTCACCAACAGTAAACTGACCACTGTTACCTCAAGTATGACCAAAAGAATTTATAAAACAGATAGTAAAAACAGGTATTCAACTATTATAAGTCTGAGAAAGGCATTGATAACTGCAGCTGTCAGATTTCAGATCAGAGAGCTCCAGAAAAACCTCTTTGTGGTCAAGAAGAATCCCAAAACTTTACCAAAAACACTTGAGTAGAGCTCATTAAAAACCACTGCTGTCCAAATCAGGCCCTCTATCTCAAACTACTGTTCACTTACACAAACTCTCATGTTTATTTGTATTGGTAGGACTTTCTACCAGAAAGTCTAAATGCATGTTGGTCAAATCACATGTGAAACTAAAGATTCTTTTTTTTAAAAGACACTTTGGACACTAAACTAAGCTCAGTGAAGCACTATGCTCACTTTCTGATCTATAGTCCTAAAGAACGGACGTTTTCACATGAAGTGATCTTTGAGAAACTTCTCACTGTTTACAGCATGACTAAATTTCAGCCAGAGGTCATACAGCTGAAAGTTATGCTTTAGAAAGTCTATGACGTCTAACGGATCGATTGCTGAAACACTGTTGGATCAGTTCAGTTCTCCAAAAGCTACAGAATCCCAAAATCTAATGAATAAATGATGATGAGATGAAATACCTGACAACGAGACTGAGTATGAATGTGGGAATAGAGGATAATGAGAGCATAACCTCAAAGGCAAATCATGTCTTAGGGCTACAAACATTTAGATTTAAGCCAAATCTATCCTTTTTATAAAACTGAAAGAACAGCACAGTACATACCCTACTGTTAAAAAGTCTCTTATGCTTAAAAGGTTGCATATATTTGATCAGAAATACAGTAAAAACACCAATATTGGAAAATAGTATTGCAATTTAAAATAACTATTGTTCCATTTTAATTTATTCTAAAATGTAATTTATTCCTTTGTTGGCAAATCCAAATTTTCAGTAGCCATTTCTCCAGTCTTGAGTGTCACACATGATCCCTCAGAAAACAT
The DNA here is from genome assembly GCA_036784905.1 of Acrossocheilus fasciatus. Lineage (NCBI taxonomy): Eukaryota > Metazoa > Chordata > Actinopteri > Cypriniformes > Cyprinidae > Acrossocheilus > Acrossocheilus fasciatus. Next base: position 18,006,379 of record CM071939.1, on the reverse strand, counting down.
TCTAATCTGCTGATTTCCTATTATTATCATTAATGAAAATACTTGTGCTGCTTAATATTTTTGTGGAAGCAGTGATATATTTTCCAGGATTCTTTGATTAAAAGAAAGTAAAAAAAAAACAGCTTTCATTTGAAATCTTTTGTAACAATAAATGTCTTTCAATAAATTTAAAGCACCTTGCTGATCCCAAAGTTTTGAACGGCATATGAAAGTGAACTTTTGAGTTCTGATCCTGGTCACAGTCGTGTTTTATTCTCATCTGGTGGCTCTATATCTCAGGAGACAGGCATGTCAGCTCAGCAGCAGTCAAGCCAATGCTGGTCGACACTGTGGTGTTTGCTCTTGAAAATGGATTAGCAGAAAGAGGTGAGAGACATCGACTGAAAAGAGAGTGTAAACGGATAAAGGAGGGGAGAGAAAAATGAACATGGAAGCAAAAGAGCTGTCAGTATTTTACATCCAATGAAAAGTGGCCTTTAGGTTTTTGATCAGCTAACTTTCATATTCCAGACCAGCTCAAGTGGTCAACTGATCTTTATTTAACTATTCAAGAGTTTCCTGGTCCATCTATGCGGTCTGACAGACCATTTAGCATCGTGGCAAAGAGGTGCATAATGTGAGACATGGTTGGAAAGATTTTCCAGACCAACATTTAGTCTCTCACTGGCAATCAAGCTCTTTTTTTGCCCTCAGTCTGAGTCAGATTCCATTGCTTTAATCTAGCTACAAAAGACACAGGAATAGGTTTGTGGAAAGTTTTGTGAAAGGACTGAAGAAATATAGGATGACAGAAGTTAAAAGGCACTTGACCATGACCAACTACTGCAAATGGGCCATTAACAATTCTTTGAATTTTTAATGAACTTTCCATGTCTTCAGGAAAAGAAAGGTCAGGAACAAGTGACTTTGTCTGAAGGTTGCACACATTTTATAGATGCTCAGCTCAGCTTGAGCACAGGGTGATTTTTTTAAAATGTCATTGGATTCAGTTGTAAGGCCTCCTAAAGAAAACATCCACAGGCTATATTTTGATACTGATTCACTCAAATTATTTTCATACGTTACATGGAGCAGAGGCATACATTTGGAGACAACACAGTCGAATCCAACTCAGCCTATTCAAAACAGCTCAGGGAATAATGAGAGGGAGAGAAATCAGATTAAAAAAAAGTTTAAAAAGAGTGAACAAATGAGACGACACTGCAAAGAAGATTTAAACATGACCAAAAAAAGTGTTAAATTGGAACTATACTCTTATTGTTAACTGACAGTGCTACTAAATGAGCCAAATATTTAATAAATGAAGGGTCAGGGGATATGAAAAACACACAGATTCAGCGTGGACCTGCTCATTAGCCACATAAAAGAAACAGACAACAGGCTAAGGAAGTATTAAATACTCCATCCGCCAGGAACAATATAAAAAACAAGGGTAGATTTTCTTTGGCAGATTCAAAATGAGAAACAATGAGTCATGCCTTTTCTTATCCAGCACTTCCTGACATTTTTAGAAGAACTGGACCTTATAAGGCTGAGACGACTTCTTTTCCTTTCTCCACCAAGTTCAGCCGTAATAAATAATCACTCTCTTTGGGGTCGTGTCAACACAGGCCTTACTTCAGTTTGTGTCAGTGCAGAAAGACTGTCTGACACTTCAAAGCCTCTTTGTTCGGCAATCCAAATGTCTCTGCTAAAATAATAAAGACGCCAAATATCAGCTAGGTCAAGTTACAAACCACAGTTACAATAAACACCATCCAGAAGAACAGTTCAACTGCACCATCAACTGCCAGTAGACATAGTTTTCTATGTTTTCACTATGTGGAATTACGCTCAACTGGAAACCTAGAAAATCTACAAATTATAGCTAAATGTTGGAAAATGACAATAAAATATTCACAGTAGTTCATGTGGACAACATAGGGCTCAAATATAGTAGTCAACATTTGAAGTGGATCAAAAAAGTTGTCCTAAGACAAGAACGCATTTTGGTTTTAGGTTTTAGGACAACTTTGATTAAATGTTTTGATCCACTTCAAATGTTGACTAGTGTAGATTTGCCAATCAGAGAGAGAGAGAGAGAGAGAGAGAGAGAGAGAGAGACAGACAGACAGACGGATAGGTAGAAAGATACATTCCTCTCATTTCTGTAAAACTCAGGTGAACCGAGTAGGGCTGAGTTTTTATGTAAAACACCATAATTTGATTTGTGCAAGAGAGGGCACATAAATCAGCTCTCAAATAACCCAGTGGAGAATTGTTCTGCTACATCAAACTAATGAGAATCAGCCCGTTTTATTCAAGTCATTCTGTTGGATAAGAGAACTGTGCATGAGCTAAATCTGTCCATTCACATGAACACTATGATCCATTCTTTCAGGTCACTGGTCCCGTAAATGAAATGGAGGTACTTTAGTCTTCAATAAGAGAATGTTTTCACATCAGCAGATGTTACAGCTCAGTGCTTACTTGCACCTAAAGACTTTCCCTCACAGACTTCTCCTGATTTATGAGAAGGAGAGGTGCAACAATAAAAGAGATGATAGAAATACCACACTACATTAATACACGGACACGCATATACAGATGTAAAAACAATACAGCACAACAGCAACCGCTTACTTTTTAAACCACCTTGGTTTCAGAAGTATTTCCCCATTTATTTCATCCTCGGACATTTTTCAATACGATAAAATAATAAAGTTAAAATAAATAAAATGTGGCAAAAATAATTTTCTGACTTCCTGCCATCTATCTACCACCCTTTGAATAAAGAAAATATAAAATAATAAATAATAAATCATCACTATTCATTGTCAAACTGTTGAATTTGTCACTTTTAAGTATAAAACCCCACTTTTAGTGTTGATGAGTAAACTGACTGAATTACATCATTTGCAACTCTTTATGGAAGAAGATAGCTATTTGTGAGCAGTTTTGCTGCAATTCCAGTTTCCACGGTAACATTGACGGATCTCTCTTTAGCATTACTGGTAGAGTAATTCTATTCTGGCAATTCAACAATTAAACTTTTTTTAAGTGGAAATTGCATAGACTTGTGGCTTCTGCAAAATGTAAAAACCTGTATAGTAGTCCAAAAAAAATTCTTTATGCAGAAAATCAATGGATGGGAGGGAAGTGCTGGCCAGACAATTGGTTGGGTGAGTAAGGGGTGGTGTGACAGTGAGTAAAAGTAAGAGAGAGAGAAGAGAGAGCTATGCAAGTGTGTGTAAGCAGAGAGCAGAAATTCTCTGCATCCTGGATCCCTTCTCCACTCTAAATAGTAATCATGTCCGACAGCTGACCTGAATTTGTCTGGATTGCTCCATGGTTGCAGCAAATGTGTAACCCTTAACCTCTTCATTGCCTACACACTTCAGACATTATAAACCTTACCCACTTTCCATAAAGTATGCCTCTTCAGACACAACACTTTGCCTACACACACAACTCATTGAATGTTTATTCAAGAAACCTGGGGTATTTCCAGGCTTATTCCACACGTCTCTTGTGTACTAGTCAGAGCTGGATAGATCACGTTCAAATTGTAGCCTAATCCTTTACGGTTTCCAAATTACATTATAAAAATTGTAATCAGTAACGTAATCCATTACATTACACATTTTAGGTAATATAATAAGACTACTTTTAGATTATTTTCAGATTACTTTTGACTCAACACATTCATCTAAAACGAGTAAACATAGCCATCCTGACTCCGTAATGCATCAGTTTATGGAAATAAAGTGCATTTTGTGTTGACTGTATAGGAATAATTCTCCCAAAAATGAAAATTTGTTTCAAATTTACTCACCCTCAGACCATTCAAGATGTAGATGTAGAGTTTTTTTTTCCTCATCACAAAAGATTTGGGGAAATTCCTTGTGTGTGCAAACAGCTAATTGTCCTTCCATAACTGTCATTTTCTCCATCAAAATCCACCAACATGTTTGTTTAGGTCTGTTTTGGACTGTTTTCACTTGTAAACAATGCTTGATCTGTGCATATTTCTCTTCTGATTCAGACGAGATTACTTTTTTTTTTTTTTTTTTTAGTGGAGAAAGCAGTATTATTGATAGAGGAATTTTAGCTGGAAGCAATGGTTTGAAGTTAAAAATGTTTTACTGATAAATTTGTTTGTCCATTAATATGGAAAAAGTTTTGATATCACAACATTTTTTAAGGCATGAGTTGTCCTTCTGCTATGAACTGAAAATCCCCTCTGCAGTTGTTTCTCCAGAGGATCAGACTGATAAAGTGCTGTGAGGTGTAGGTAAGCTTTGAGAGACAAGATTAAAGACAGGTGGCTGAGACTGTGTAAGCTGATCATCTCTTCTTCATCCTCCTCTGTACAGTCTGTAGATGCTGGATCAGCGTCAGATCATTGTTTTCTCTGTAACCCGCGTCTGACCTGAGCTTCCCCTCAAACTGCCTGAAACTCCCAGCACTAACAAGAGACTGACTGTCCTCACTTGGAGTCTGAAAGTTGCTGCCTGCAACTTCTTCCAAATTTAAGAAACACTGACTGCAATTTGTCTATCAGTTAGGGCCATGCAACAATGCATTAAATGTTTCCAACATGGGATCATTTTCTTCATTTCTTGTCATCTACTGTGTCTACCATTCCATTAAGTGTCAAAAACAAGGAGGTCTATGTTACCTGGAGAGAGTTTTCTCAGCATTCTCATTCATCTCAGAAGCAATTGCACTTTTGCTTATAGGTACTCATTTTGGACACAAGAGAGTGCTGTCATTTTGTAGGCCAAACCAAAAGTTTGCAACACTTAGGCTCCCTTGACAAAAAGCCAACAGGATTTTTCCATTGGCTTTTGGATTAATGCAGAAAAAAAATGGGCAGTGACAAACAAAATTTCATGATTCTTACTACTTTTTCTCATCAACGATCATTTGTTGCTACACCACTGTCACATAACATCACCATGATTAAGCTTCCATCAAATCCTCCAATCTTTCTTTAAGAGTTTAAGATACAATAGTTTGCAAGCAGTAAGCAGACGATTTTCCTATAAATGACGTTCAGTTGATGACATTTAATGTCTCTGTAGTCCCATTAAGCCTCTTGTTAGCAACAGCTTTTGACAAGACTTGTAAAAGCTTAAAAAAATCATTAGTGGGCTATTACCGATTCATTTTATTGCGCATAATAAAACATAAAAATATCCTGAGCATGTGTTAACCACAGACATTATTTCAGGCATTTAACTAAAAACCCATAAAAACAATCTTTGACTTCGGGACGATGGAACTATAAGTTCCAAAATTCTAACTCTGTTCTGGAGTTTAGGACTAATTCCTGCAGAACTGTGTTGTTTTTGACCCAAACACCTAAGCTCAAAATATAATGCCACTAATTACTGTGGAGCAAAAGAAAAAATGACAACACTGATGGCACCACAAGTACACAAATAGTCCCAAACCCTTCACATGCAATCATCCTGAGCTGTGACAAAGGCAGCAAAGAGGAAAAGCCCATTTTACACTACTTTAAGAGAGTCCTCAAAAAGGTTTTGAAAGCCCATTTTAAGAGACTGGTAAAACACTTACGGAAATAATGTATGATTATAGATTGCAGAAAATGTAGTTCATCATGATGTACTACTTCTGAATGGCTATCAACAGAAAAACATGCTAACGTGTGTTCCAGTTAGCCCCTGTTGGTTCATCTCTCACTGAATGAATGAATGAATGAATGAATAAATAAATAAATAAAACAAAGTGCACACTATTGGCCAGCAAAAACGGTCATTTTTGAGCAAGTGTGTAATGTAGGGTCCATATAACCCGGCTGTCCCCGTCTATCACTAGGGGCCTGATACTAGTTCCTCTGGGTCACATGAGAAGCCGGTGCCTACATGCTCGCCTCTCATCTCCTCATCTGGAGAGATGGGCATCCAGGATGGCTCCATTCACTCGCAGATTTAGCTTTCTGAATATGAAGAGAGCTTTCCATGTCCTTCATGCTGCAGATTTCAAGGAAAGCAACATGAGAATCACACAGCAGCCCTTTTTAAGCAACTTATTGGTGTACTGACGCCACTCTCTAAAACCAACCTAAACATCCACAGTGTAAAAATCAAACAAGTGATTACTGAACATAAAAGGCATGGTGAATATACCTTACACTTTCACTTAAGGAAGATCTGTCCTTAAAAGGCCATTAGTGGCATTTTTCACCCCCTTATTAACCACCTCTGAAGAAACTGGATGGTTTCGAGAGATGCAGATAAAATCCATGATTCTCCACGCTAGCTTTTGGGGAAAAGTGGTCAAATTTACAGGAAGAGCAGAGACAATGCTATAAAAACGTCTCACAGAGGCTGTTTTATTTATGGCCACATAAGTGTGTGACCGTGAGAGCTATTAGAGATCAATTATCGCTGCTGCTACTGGAACTCTGGGCAGAGCTGGACGGCCATTATTCCACACTGGATTGCTCTGGGAGCTGGGACCATTTCCTGACAGATCTTAACAGCTTGAGATAGAAACAGGAGAACTGTAAAAATACACATGAAACATCTACAGTACACTGCCATCTTGCTCTGATAAGCCTTATCGCTGCCCAATTGCTCTCAACAGACACGCATTGGCATGTCAACAGCATCTATATATAAGAATCGAACTTTAGTCAACACGTCCCAGTGCTTTCCCAGGCCTGTTATCTGTTTTTATTTAATGAGGTCATCCTGCAATCACAAAACAAACAGTTTCGATGCCGTGATACTCCACCCTGGTTTTAACTCATCTGAAAACAACATGATAGCAATAGACTGATGAAGAGTAAAAAATGCATTCTGACTGACTGCAGTCACATTGATTCACAAGGTCTGACTTGAATAAAAATAATTCATGAAATATATACATTTATAAATATATTTTATTTATGTGTGTGTATATGATATATCTACACATGCTAATACAAACATTTTTTTATTTTTTTATTTTATTATGCAAGTAAAGAATGTGACAATGTTTACATGTACCAAAAACATAACCCCATGGACCAAACATATAACACATAAGAGAGAGAGAGAAAAAAAAAAAGAGAAAAAAAAAACACAAGTTTAGAAGGTGACAATATTTACATGTGCCAAAATGTAGAAACACTAGGACAAACAAACATACATACATACTGATGGCCAACATTACAAGTCCCTTCTGATTAACTCCTGTATTTGCATTCATATGTCTGTGAGCATGCGTGTGTATGTGTGTGTGTGTGTGTGTGTGTGTGTGTGTGTGTGTGTGTGTGTGTTATTGTGTCTAGGGTTGGGGAAGGAAGCATACTGAAATAGATTGATAACAGACATAAGTAGTGTAAAAAAAAAATAATACTAAAAAAAATAAACAAATAAAGACAGATAATAACAATAATAATAATAATAATAATAATAATAGAGACAACAAATGTTATTAGCAACAATAACCATAATAATATTAATCATAATGATAATGATAATAATAATAATAATAATAATAATAATAATAATAATGACGACATCATCAAAACTGGGAAAGGGTGGAGGACAATGAAGAGGGCAAGTAAAAATAATAATATTAGTATTAAATTATAAATTAATAAATGTTTAATAATTGTTGGGGGGGGGCCTCCGATCCCACCGCGGCTACGACATATCAGAACTTAACTCCCCAGCCCATGTCACGCCTCAACAGTGGCGCCAGGGAAGGATGCTGCTAGGAAGCCCAACCCCCTTTGGCTTTCTGCCATCTCGGTCTGTGAACTTCAGCACGAATCTCAGTGTATGCTTGCCTTACAGACATTAAAAATAATTATATACATATATATATATATAAAAAGAGTGAAATGTCTACTTTCAAATGAACCAATTCAAATGGAAAACAGATATTCTCAGATTATGTATCCGTATGAAACATGCATACAAGCGTCCACTACTGCAGAGATGACGCCGACTTCATCTCTTAAACTGAGAACAAAGCAAGCACTAGTTTATCAAATTATTAAAATGTTACCGCATATGATGTGATTTCTATTTTACCTTTTCTGTAGCTGTTTGTGCATGTACAAGATCTGCAGAGTTACAAAGCTAGGAGAATCGCCTTTGGTAATGAACGCGATATTGCCTAGCTTGTCAGAGAACACGTATGAAATGCCGCTCCGTTTGAAAACAGGTGATGAACATTTACCGCTAATCAAGGAACCAGCTTTATTAACAAGATGCGCAAGCATATCGCATGTGATATATCGCCCAGCCCTAACTCTTTCATAATCATTAGGGTACTTCTTGCCTGTGCGCTGTGGCAAGCTTTATGCGTAGGCTATGTCGGCAATTAAAGGCTCATTATAATGATTTAAATGATTTATTAATAAACGTGCGATTAGTCGACTAATGCTTAAAACGAATGACAACTTGTCGACTACAAAAATCCTTAGTAGAGGGCAGCCTCCTAAATAAATTAATTAAATTAAATTGTTTTAGGGCCCTGATACTAGTTCACATTTACTAGGCCCTGATACTATTACATTTTAATTGAATTTATCTATATAATGTAAATTTGCAAGATCTGATCACTTAATGCAACAACACTCTTCTCCTAAAAAAGGCTACTAACCCCAAGTATGAGGAATAGAAATAATGATGCTGGCCTTAGTAAGTTTCCATAATAGACAAAACACAAGTAGCTTGCCCATGTCCTGCTCCAGAAGGAAGGAGGGTCTGATAGAAGCCAGGAAGCACCTGCTGTAAAACACACTAACGGGTCACCCTTGACATCTCATACATCTGCTTTATTTTCTCTCCCTAGTTTTGGAGGATCTCTGCAAAGAGTGAATTAGCACTTTTCCACAGATGTCATGTCTCACAGCCATTCATCTTCTAGACCGGGCAGTCATTACCTTACTTCTGCCGTCTGATGAATATGCCAGGAGCGTACTCCATAATCCAAATATTATTGTGCCAACCAGGAACACTTAGTCCAGATGCTTCAAATGTGAGTAATGAGTTTAAAGGGACAAGATTCTCTCATACGTCTCATGTCTGATCCACAGCTGAAGTTCAGTTAAAGACGGCGTCTGTTTTGCTAACCTCAGCAATGCGATTAGCCCAGCTCATGCTTCATAAAGTTTCATAAATAAAACACAGGTGCTGCTGTGACTCAAAACATCATGAGACTTCAAGCAGACTTTCAGATGGACGACATTTTTATGGCGATCGCCTTAATCTAATCTGCCTGTAACGCAATGACTGAGGAGCTGGTAGGTGTAATTAACAGATAATCATCTCTTGTGGTGGAGATGAGTGGATTGTTTGCAAGGGAGAGTGTAAGACAGGGCTGGGTGTGCGTGACAGTTGCATTTGCTCCCGAGGGTCCCAACCACGCTACAGCTGGGGTGAAATAAGACAGGACCAGCCATAAATTGGCCCACCGTTTAAGTCAAAGTATCAAAAACACATACTTATGTACAGTAAACAGAATAATCCGGTTGAAAAATGGTTCCAGAATGTGGGAAAGTCCAGTCTTTAGTCCAGTCCGCATCTGGGAAGGGTCAGACATACGGTGTAAACAAAGATGCTGGACAGGATGTACCATACTAAGATGCGCCATTAAGAGCCATGGTGACACCCTATAAATGAATAAACCATCTGAGCGCGAGTGATCCAGCAGCCCCAGCTGTATTTGCAGAGAGCTGCTTTGGATGGGATACAATCTAGTATTCTGGGTAGCGTTGTGAGGTTGGCTATTTAATGAGATAATGGCAGACAGGGGGGGTGACCATGTGCTGCACATATGATTACTACTGAAAGCACTTCTTTCATTAGCACTTCTAATTATCGCTGCAAACCAAACCAGGAACGGTGACAGAAGAAGGGCCGTGCTGATAATGGCCGTGCTAAAATAGGAAGCAGGATTACGCTGACAAAATCATGGGTACCAAAATTTGAGACCATTAGTGAAAATACATGTATTCTTTCCCACCCACAACAAATTATATTATCAGCAAAACAACTTGACATACATGCAGCTTCACAGTCAATCCAGGATGGACCTCAGAAACACTTCATATCTAATCTCATTCATTTTAATTTTTGTATTGTTTATATGCAATTATAGCACTTTGAATTAGCTTTTATATTTTCAGTTTTCATTTGAATTTTATTTAACATTTTTGTCATTTTATTAAGTAATTTCAGTAAATTTTTGTTATTTTTGTTTACCATTTTTATTGTTTTTTTATTATTTCTATTTAGCTTTCATTTATTTGTATTTCTTGCGTATTACTTCTTATATATGAAACATATTTCAGTTAAGTTGGTAAAGGCAAGTTTTTTATCTAATATTAATATTTTATTTCAGATTTGTTTTAATTAATGAAAATGATTTTTAGTTCAGTTTTAATAACAATAATAACTGGATTTTGAAAAAAAAACTATTTTATAACTTGGTGATTTCAAATTTGTATGATTTGATTTAACAAAAATGTGATAAATAAAATAAAACAAAATGTAAGCAAGCATCCACCCCTAAATCTGAGGGGTAAGCAGATTTTTCATTTTTCCAACATTTGGTTTGTAAACTGACTGGTTAGTTCATAAAGACAAAAATGCATTGTGTTATGACTTTCAGTCAAGGTTTTGATAAAACTAAATGTAAATGTAAACTTAACTGGTAATATAACTTCTTGTAAAGCTGCAATGAAACCATGTGTAATGCCAAAAGCACTATACAAACAAAAATGATTTGATGTGTATATGATAGAATAACATAAGAATTAAAAAAAAAACAAGTTCCGTAGCCCTTGTGCAGTTAGGTACCCATCATATTATTTGTATTTTAATATTTTATTAAATTAAATTGTATTTTAATTGTATTCATAATAGTGTGACAGTCTCTTAAACTCACAGTAAGAGAGTAAAAGCCTCATATGCATGTTGAAGGCAGCTGGCTAATTATAATTTTCTTGTGGGGTTCTCCGAGGAGATCTCGGGTGCCTGAATATTATCACTGATATTTATTTCCGATGAAGCCATATACCTTTCTATTCATGGAAAGCACTTCCCTGATTTTATGAGAGACATATGTCTTCATCACAAGACTCATTACTGTCAAGCCTCTGTGTAAAGCTCCTTTCACCTAATGAGCATATATCATCATCTAAAACATTTAGCCATTATCAAATATACAGTAAGTAACACTTAACCAGATCGTCTAACAAAAGTGCCCTTGGAAACAAAGTTGAATCCTCATTCTCAGACCAAAAAGAAGCTGTGATAGAACAAATATCTGTTCATGTTGTGTGACATTTTTTAAATATGGACTTGGGTGGGTTTCCCTAGGTTGCTGTGTGCTGAGGGTCCTAATGAAGTGAGAAAAACATCATATAAATGGCAGCATATGTGGACACAGAGGCTGCGATGTGGAGCCGGTGTTATGTTTTATTATGAGACCCGACACTGCTGGAATGTGTGCCCAACCTCTCTCTAACACTGACGATATTGGGGCGGAGCTTCTTTTTACAAGCTTGTTTTCATGAGAAACAACCGCTTTTTAACTATAAAGCCAAATTGGAGAGGGCTGATACAGTATATAATGAACCTCTGTTAATATCAGCTCTGCAGGTCTGTGTTTATAACTTATATTGGATGCTTCAAAACACTTTATCAGATATTTAGCTACTTCACAGTACACTAATTGCAGAAAACTTGGGGTTACAGGGATAGTTCACCTGTCATCATTTACTCATGTTTCAGCAACTTTTTGTATAGCAGAATGGACTTTAACAGTTCACCATCAGCCAACATCACACATGATCCAAAACTCAAGATACTATTATTTGCCAATAAATTTAAAATGTAAATTTAAAAAACCTATTGATACCAAACTCTCTGCAGTACCAGTAGTCAATCAGGAACTGCTAATATGCAGCTGCTTTTAAATGTCCCCTGTGAAGAGCATCAAAAGTTTCTATTTAGTTGGCGCTGACAGCCTTGTGGGCAACACGCCATTGCACTTCGGGCATCCCAAGTTCGAATCCCGACCCGCAGACCTTTCCCGATCCATTCTCCCATTCTCTCCCACTTCACTTTCTGTCTACTTACAGTCATTCCAAAATAAAGGCATAAAACGCCAAAAATAAATCTTAAAAAAAGTTTCTATTTAAAATGTGTTTTTGGAGCATTGAGCAATGTAGCCAATCATAAACATGTTCATTGAGTGCCTGAACACAATGGCCAATCAGAGGCTTTTAAGTCAGATTCTGCTCGATATGCCAGAGTTTGTTTAGCTCGAGCTCTGCACGCTTACAAGAAGTTTCGCTGTAACCAACAAAGTTTAAACACAACGTTAATGAGTGATTCATGCAAATGCGTTTGACAGTGTAATCACCATAGCAATGAATATATCAAAACAGATCTGAGCATTAAGTCTTGCAGTGCAAGTGCAATAGATCTGCTACTTGTTCTGTTACCTGTCATATATTTCTTTGTTTTTAATTCTATTACTTTTTTTATTTAATCTTTTTAATGCAATGTTTATTTATTTAAACAATATTTGAAACCTACATGCTGTTTTGATGTATAATTTACTTATAATTAACAGGATTATTAATTAACTGATGCATATAATATTAGTTATTACATGAAACAAATACTAAAATGAAACTAAAACTGGATCTGAGAGCGATGAAATTGTACTTTTATTGGTAACAAGTACTGACTACCGAAATTTTGGTACCGTGACATCACTGTCTTAGCTAATAATGTCTAACATGATCCACCAGAAAAAAAAAAAAAAAGAATAACCACTGCCAGACCATTTTAGTCCACCAACTCCGTCCTTAATGAAAATACTTAATCAACGGCGAAATGTTTGTAACCTATTCTTAGTTTTGTCTTGGTGCATGTGATCCTCAGATCAGGTCTGGAGAGCCGAGGTCGCACCACACAGGAGAGAGTGCACAGGCTTCACACATCCATCCTCAGCTGTCTGACAGAGACAGGGTGGCTCCACTTCCCTAACGTCACAAGCCACTCTTGGAGAAGACAGCTCGGTTTTAAAGTGCACTTTGTAACAGAGAAGTGTGGTTTGCCTTCAGTAAATCCAAGCATTGGCGCTTCTCAAACCTCAAAGTCAAACGAAGAACTGGCAATCCTTCAGTTAGTTTCATTACAGTTCTGCATGGTTGGAGTAGCTTCACATGACTAGTGTTGGTGCTTTAAATAATGAGTATCTTTAGCTTTTAATCCTGCAATTTGCATGCAACAGTTTAAAAACAATCAAGCTAAACTTTATGAAAAAGTAGTTACTACATACATATATATATATATATATATATATACACATATATCACACACACACACACATACGTCAGAAACATAAACAGCAGCATTTAATGATATGCAGCGACAAAAAATATATGAAATGCTGTTAAAATTTAAGGTGACTATCTATCTGTCCATCTATCTAAATAAATAAAGCAATAAACAGAAATGAGACTTTTACACTAAATACAACCAATACATTTTGGGAAAAATCATGATATGTTATATATATATATAAATATCACCAGCATCATTTAACTAAATATGCAGTCACAAAAACAAATAAATAAACAAAGTCAAATACTTGAACAGCAGCATTTAACTAAATATGCAGCTAAATAAATAAACAAATACAATTCTATGCATAGAATAAAAAAATAAAAAAACTATTTGCATGATAAGTTTAAACAAGATGATTCACTACAGTGAGCACTGCTTCTAGTTGGAAACAAAGTTTATTACTGGGAAAGCCATTTTGTTTTGAAAACTATTTTGTCATGCAACTAAATATATAGTCAAGTTAGTAATGTTGCTACTTTTAGTTAGTAATTTCCCAACACTGAGTAAGACTCAAAAATAGTGAGTGTTGGTCAAAGCTGGAGAAGCGGGTCAGTCTACACATTCTGGCTGAGAGCTTCTTGGAGCTGCAGTCACTTAGAGGACTAATATATATATATATATATATATATATATATATATATATATATATATATATATATATATATATATATATATATATATATATATATATATATTTGTTCTGGTGTTTGGAGTGATTTAAGGAGACGGGAAATGAGGCAGAGCATGACGTGCACGCTCTGTGCTGACTGTGATTTATTAGTCTGACAGCCCCCATCACCTCCATTATGTGCATTCTCTCGATCAATTAAAAATAACGGTGATGTATGCAATAATGGGGGAGAAAGTCAAAATAATCATAAAAATGAATGGGGGCTTGTGTCGGGTGTCATTTTCCCTGCAACAAAAATGATGCTAATTGGCCTTAGCAATGGTTACATAAAAGCATTAAATACAAAAACAATGTAGTCCGCCAACTATGTTTCAGGGAGAAATATTACCATTGCTGTCCCACAAACACCCATGGGGCCACATGGAGATGTGCCTCAGGCACATCACTGCGGGCTGCTCGTACTCGACTCAATCACAGATGACAGACATAGTCAGAGTCTCCGACCACATGCTTGTGTTTTCACTCAAGCTTCACTCGATCCTTACATTGGGTTTACTCCCATCATGCATGATTGTGCAATATATTACACAGCCACACAAAGCAGAGACCTCAGGACTTACATTTGTTAAAAAACATGAACTGAGGTCTAGACAGGCCTGAGTGAAAACACCTGGATTTTTTTTTTCTCTAAGAAATGGCTCTATGGCTGCAAGTCAGAGACATCTATAAAATAACAGTGCAGGCTCTCATTAAAAGAAACGCTTAGTCTTTCAGCTGGCACTGGTTTCACATGATCCATGTTCTCAATAATTCAACACAAGTGTCTCTATCCAACGAGCACTGCTGTAACCTGCGATTTAGACAATCAGAGGAAAGCTCAAAGCAGTGTGACGAACACAACTCCACATGTGGTTAAGGCTGTCAGCCTTGATTCATGATAAATTATTTGCATACTGCAATAAAATCATGCCATTAAATTGGTAAAGTAATTTCTTAGCCTTCAAAGGAACACATTCTGACATTATCTGATAGTCACTGTCTTTTACTGAGACTCATTGGATCAGGAAATAACTGATGATTATGGAAGTTCACCGTTCATAACGGAGTTCAAAATTGTGGGATACAATTTAAAACAAAAAAAAAATTTTGTTACTTTTTTGTTAGATATAAAGGTTGTAATTACAGGAAAACATGCAACTGTGAGATATAAAGTCACAATTCTTGAACAAGCTTTCATAGACAAGAGCAGATGATTTTTGTATGACATAAATCATTACAAAAATGTATTTATAAATCAGTTAAAGCAGAATCTGTCTGATTCTGCAAGATAAGAAAGCCAGTAAGAGGATTCCTTTGCTTAATAAATACTTATTTACCATATAATGAAGCTTCCACATGCCAACTGACTCATGCAAAAATGCTGAGGAAAGACACTTCCACTTTGAATCACATATTTTAAATATATAAATAATCAAACATGTCAGCAAGCCTGGGGTCCTTCCTGTACATCACAAAAAATGACAACACAGTCTGTCTATCTGTTCATCTATCTATCTGTCTATCATGCTTTCGTTCCATCTATCTATCGTGCGTCCGTTCTGTCTATCATTCTGTAATTCTATCTTTCTATCTGGCTCTTAGGTAACCCGTTTCTGGTAAGCGTTTAGTGTCACCCTTTATATATTCCCGCCCAGTGCCCATATATCCATCTAGCGATCTAGCTATCAATCTATCCATCACTTTCTATCTGTCTAGATCTCCACCCCTCTATCATCTATATATCTATTTCTATCTAAATCTATCTATAGATATATATTCCTATCTATAGATATCTATCCATCTCTGTCTCTCTCTATCAATCTGTTCAGGGATTGTGTGCAGACACATTAGTCTAAATTTGATCCAGTGCTTTGTCTGGCTCTTTTCTTTTAAAGGGAACAACACTAAGAGGGAGTGGTGACAGTATTTTCCCATAAAGAGAAATAATCCAAAGAATAAAACTGCTGGGAGGTTTCCTGGGTCGGTCTTACCTCACTCCTTAAGAATGTCCCGTGAGACTGAGGCCAGATTGTGAGGTTGTTTTACCGCCGCAATAAGTGTGACTCATGTGCGTTTCTGAGCAATGGTCTACACTGAAGTGGACTACGCAGAGGTTTCTACAAAGCCGCCTTGATTTAAAGGTTATGGCTGTGATTCAACATCTTTGGAGAGTTTCTTTTTTCATCTGACGCTTCATGGAGTGAGAGCTATAGGCTGGGTCATTACTGCCATGTTTTAGTTCACGCAATGGCATGTAAAAGGCCCCTTGTCAGAAACGTTACACTCACCAACTTTTAAAACAGAAAAAAAAAAAAAAAAAAAACACGATTACTCGGTCCGAGCTGACACACAGGTGGTTGGTATGGTGCCTTTGGGGCTCAGTGGTGCAGAGGTAATAGCTACACTTTTTCCAGGCATTACATTTGCAGAACTCAAAGTAAAACTACCGCATACTTCTGAGTTACATTAGGCAGAGAAACAAACAAGCAGCATCTGTCAACAATCACACTGGTTTAGTTTTAGCTACCTGCTCCTTCCATTCATTACCTGTTTATTTTGAGTCCAGCTCTAGCACAACACAGCTCTCGCAGTCCAGAGAGAATTTGTATTCCTACCTGTGGAATAAAGAGGAAAAAACTGATTCAGTTCAACAGGTACTGTTAATATTCAACCGAACATTGACATTTTCACAAGAGGAAAACGGCTTTTTGTTTAAATGAATGACAGACACCACTTTCCCCTCCACTGTCTGTCTGCTCCTTTTTAGAAAACTAATCAAATAGTACACTTAAGACTGTGTGAACATTGCTTTTCCCTTGAAAATGACTAATTCAACCCACAATGCAGTGTTACATGACACCATGAAATAGCAGAACACTAACCATTCGATTGCATTAAGTGAAATCAGTGGAACCAGTTTGCAATGTATTCGCTAGTCTAGTGGCCTACTTTAAACCAAAACGTTTCTAACATGGTGGAAAAATGGTTTAGACCCATTCCTGTGTTAGCATTCCCTTTAAATCCGATCTTTCTGTTCACCAGCCTTTCATACTCAGCAAATAACGCGACTTCGAACAGGCATGTAATTAAAAAGCAATTTCAGATGCTATCGGCTGAGGAGTCGTAAACGTCGAGCAATGCTGCATTAGTTCAAATGCGGTTCTGCCATGACCGTTTCTATCGTTACAGAGCTTCACTATAGCATTGAAGGATAAATCACTTCACAAAATGATTCATCACATAAAGACATAAGTCAAATGAAATCACAATTGCTGATTCATTCTTTCTGCGAACCCAGACTGGGTGGATGTGTTTACAAAAATAGGCTAAAAAGAAGTAATCGATGGCGTTTGGAAGAACTCCATACCCAGAACTCAAGAGAGTGACATATAAGCTCTTGCTTATGCCACATTGATATATTTAGCTGTTTGCGTATACTGACTTCCCAAATTTAGCATGTTTCAGTGTGAGTAAGTTTCAGTGCACAAATGTATGCAAAACCACAAAGAGCACAGCTCGCCCCCTGACTCAGTGCCACAAAGAAGGGGGGAAAAATAAATCATGATTGAGTAGGTGCAAACCCATGATATATTTTCTTCTTGTCAGGGGCGTAAATCCCAGAAGTTTGAAGGATTATTTTTCTTGGCTTTTAGCCCTTTGGCTTGTTTATTTCTTTTAACAGACTGACCAGACTTACATCTATCCCCACACTTTTAACAAAATAAAATAAACTAAGAAAATATATTTTTGCACTGTGGCATTAAGTTCATGATAAACATTTCAACACATTACCAACTGTCATTACTGTAATATGTCGGGGGGGGGGGGGGGGGGGGGGGGGGCTGTAATACATTGTTTATTTAAATCTGAGTACTAAATATATGTATATGTATATTATATGTATAGTAAAAAAAATTGATGAATTATGAATAATTTCAGGTTTATTTCACATAATAGAAACAGGGCTCTACGTTTACATTTTCTTTTAGAAGCGCTTGTGCTCCTAATTTAAAAAAATTAGGAGCACCTTCTAATCAAAAATTCTCATCAAAAAATTAACCTTCCTATTACGAGGTGATATTTGACTTTTGTTTTTGCCTTTGTAATGGCATTTTTCTAACTTTATTAAAAGTATGTCATCTGTCAAATTAAAAAAAAATTTCAGGAATGAAACATCTTTATGAATGGGTAATTGAATCATTGACTCACTAGATTCATTCATAAACGAAACACCGCCGTGTTTGAATGGAGATGCGCAGCGGCTCAGATGTGACTTTGTCTGAAACTATTTTCATTGACGAAATAGAGCAAAATAAGACAATAGTGTTGTAGTCAGACAACATAAGTCACTTAACATTAACTTCTTGTTTAATGAACTGTTGTATTAAATCAATATCACATTTGCAAGCTGTCACTCTCCTTAGTTCATCGCGATCTCACAAAACTCCATTATAATCAACGCAGCTCTCTACACTGCACAGTGAATCTCTTATTTACACTCTGTCTACACCTTGTTTGTTATGAGACGATACGTCTGTGATGCATTACTCAACGCTGCAAAAACACGTAAGTATGTTAGAAACCTTTGAACCTCCCTCAGCGCAAACACAAATATGCTGATCAGGTCAGTCACACAGGTGCTGAAATGGTCGCACTGTAGAGCCCTGCAGAAATGAGAATTAAATGTGCTAAAACATGAAATATCAACACTACACTGTAAAAAATGTGTAAACTGATTATTGAAAGACTATTAGTGTACAATTTACAAGAATACTATTTCAGTCTTTGTACTTCAGAATTACATGATTAATTCAATATTTTACGTGTTGTTTCTTTGTTCTTGTGAAATTTACAAACAGCGACAGTTTCTGAGTGAAAAAAAAAAATTCTACAACTATTTTCACCTACACCTAACTTCTGAAAATAGGGTTAATCTTCTTTAAACGATATATAATTTCTTTAATTTGTGGGTGAAATATAACCCATACACCTTAACAGTTTTCATAAGATTCACATAAATCTTTACTAAAAGTTTCTGATAAACAAACTATCTGAGCAGCTACTGAACTTGTAACCTCAGAGAGGTCGGGCCTATTTCAGGTCTGTATTTTTGGAAACCTTCGGATGAGCTCAGTGTTGACCTGACCTCAAGGTAAAGATGCAAATATAACCCTTTCCCATTTTAAACTCTGTGTGATAGGACCTAGTTTGGCAGATACATGTGATAAAATAGCTAACAATAACACTTGCAAAAAAAACCAAACTCATCAAAACATCAGAGAAGCAAAACAAATGCAGATTCTTTTTGTTCATGACAAGCTTGACTCACAAACAGGTCATCTCAACAGTTTGAGACTCAATCAACTGCCATGTTCAATAATGAACAAAAGAATCACGAGGCCCAATCCCTTTTACACCCTTCGTCACAAGCTCTTACAGGAAAGCTCCTTTAACGTCCTGAAAATATGGTTACAAAACAATTACAATTTACAGCCATTAGCGACCCACCCAGGGAGGAACCACATGAGGACTGACTGTATCATTCAGTTTAAAGACTGGGTGTGAATTCATAACAAACTCTGCATATTTAGATGTCTGAAGTGAAATAAGCCCATTAGGTATTGCAGCATCAGACACATAACAGAATGAGTCACATTGACTATTTTTACATTCCAAAATTGTCCTTTTTGGAGTTTGCTCAAGGCCCAAGGTTACCACTCTTTTTGACCAGTGAATATCAATTATATTTCAATACATTTTTCCATGAACTTTCCAGTCATTTGTGATTATTACTGGATAAGGATTTTTTTGCTAGCCTGGGCTGATTTAAATTTTTCTGTGAGGCACCAATCTTTTGAATAAACATTTAATTAAGTAGTTTACTAACATTTACATGACTTTATGATTTTACTCTTTTCCAAGTCCTTTCCAGACCTAAAGAAAAAAAATCTCCCTTTTTTCTTCAGGTTTTCTATCATCGTGGGATCCTTGATGGTCACATTAGGCCCTCATTGTATGAAATAAAGCAAAAATCCAGAGCTCAGAGATTCTTTGAACAATTTAGATTAAAATATCTCCTTTTATATCTTACATAAGAAATAATGGGCTTAGAACAATATAAAAGGTGAATTACGACAAAACTTTCATTTTAAAATGTGTACTAAAAGGATAAAGTAGGTCCATTTTTTTACTTATTAAAGCTTCACATTTCAACCCACAGTGAATTCAGGCTCTCCGTTGTTACTTTGTTCTTCTCTCTTCACATCCAAATCTCATCCCCAAGTGTTTCTTATTAACTGCAGCCAAAAGAACGTCTCTGTAGTTTCATGACAATTCTTTAGTGTAAGATGAAAAGTAGAGCAAATATATACCTTACCCTTGTCAAATGAACCTGACAGGCTCTTGATGTATTTACCAAAGGCTTTCCGACCAAAGCTTCACCTGGGAATCTCCCATCTTAGATCTTCTTAGTAACCCAACATCTCTACCTGGCTCTCAATCACTCCCTATGCCCGTAGATGTTTTTTTTATCTGTTCATCTCTTCAATTCAGCTCCTCCAGAGAGCTCCAGTTAGGCCACACCTGTGCTGGGGTGCAACATCTGTTCAATCAAACTTCCTCTACTCTTAAATGCAGCATAAAACACACAAAAATCCCTCCCTACAGTGCCAAAACAAAACCTTTAGGGAGAGAGCGGAGAAAGAGTGAAGGAGGGGTGTTTGGGAGTACATTAACGTCCATGCTCTCTGCTCATTTTGCCCATCCAGCTGCAAGAGCGTTTGTAGCCATGGAAACTACTTAAACGCAGCCTGAAGGAAGTGTGTCATTGTGTTTTAGCAATGCACCAGAATAAATAGGGTGAAAATAAGAACACAAGCAGCTAAATACTAATCAGGTTTGGCCACATGTAGCCCCAAGGTTTTTTAAATAATGCACATAGTCATTTGCACAAAAGCCCAATAGGCTTTGATAGCACAAGGTATCATAAACATGAACTTATATATGAAATCAGACATGTTTATCATTGTACTTTCCCCTCATTAGCAGCCAAGCAATGATATTAGAGTCATGTCGACATGTTGCAACCTTCACTATGTAACAGTGTGTTCCTTACTCGGGACCCCACCCACTATCAGGGCGTTTTCCAAGGAACAATCATTAAGATCTTTCCAAAAAATAAGTCTGAGCTCAAAGTTTATTGCCTGCAGACAAACAAACGTCAGCTTTCTGCCTACTAGTCTCACAGTAATGAGGTTGTATTTTGCATTTACATTTCAAGAAAACACAGCATTGACTTTCACAGGAAACGCATCAGCATTCGACAGCAGCCCTCTGGGTATAGCTGATCCCCGATGACTTTTATAAATAGCTGTTTTGGCCAAAAATGTAAACTTCTCTTCCATATAAAGCTACATATTCATCTGAGAAAGTGGCCTTTGGTATAAAGTCTTTCATCCTGAATTTTAAATCATATGCATCTAAATGAACAAAACACAAAAATATGAAAATCAACATACCATGTAGAATTGATGCACTACACGTAAATAATATTTTTTCGTGTTGTTACCTGTCAAAATGACGGAGTTTGTTTAGAATTATTCATTATTTTAGCCTTTCTAGAAGAATAAATAGCTTCTTCAGTAGTGGGCAGAACTTTACAAGTGGAAATCTCATTCAGTAACACTTACCAGTTACTGCCCACCTTTTGATACTATAAACCAGTTTGAGCGAATGCAGACAACATGATTAATATTCATAAGCCATATCAGAACTATTAGTATTAGGCCTATTTTATTAGTATTATTGTTAGTCTTTTTTACATAAACAATAACCAATAATGTCTGAAGCAGTCTTCTGAGTATAGCTGCTCCCCAGTGATTTTGTTAAATAGCTGTTCTGGGCAAAAATGTGAACTTGTCTTCCATATAAAGCTAGATACTAATCTGATAAACTATACTTGAGGCCTTCAGCATAAAGTCTTTCATCCTAAATTTAAATCTAAATAAGCAAAATACACAAATCTAGAAATCAACAGCCAATTTAAAATGTATAATTCCAACAGCAATGACATTTGTAATGTTTAACCTGATTATTACTTTTCCATAACATCCCAGCTTCTGAGACTGAAATGTCAGAGCTAGGCTACAAAGGCTTATTATTTTCTTCGTTTCACCTGTCTGTCTATGTGGCTCTTCTACGGTCCACAGGGGTGTCATTACTGGTTGTACATGCACTGGAATTGTGCGTACCAGCCTGCAAGGCAGAACAGATAACAGCCACCCTGAGCTCCATCTCGACGCCCACGGACCACCTCAGCACGGCCTCAGTCTGAGAGCTAACATCCACTCTTATCCAGCAATCAATAAACCACAACTGAC
This sequence comes from Acrossocheilus fasciatus, assembly GCA_036784905.1. Lineage (NCBI taxonomy): Eukaryota > Metazoa > Chordata > Actinopteri > Cypriniformes > Cyprinidae > Acrossocheilus > Acrossocheilus fasciatus. Next base: position 17,983,955 of record CM071939.1, on the reverse strand, counting down.
TAAAAGCCATCCCGGTATCAGGCCCATCAGTGTCTGAGGGAGGTAGCATTCATAAACAACATCAGCAGCCGCCATGACCCGCATTTATGGAACATGATGAAAGTTTTCATGCTTGTTTTCGGTCCTCTCACTTTCCCCTAGGAACAGATTTGATTTATGATTTCTGTTCCCCCCACAGAGCAGCGGAGCCATTAGGGTGAAGAAAGAGCAAACAAATGCATGGAGAGCACTTTCCCATTGACATGATAAGGAGGGGTGCCTGTTACGACCCCTGTCCGTTCCACAGCTGCTGAAAGGCTCTAAACAACATCACTTTCACATGTCCTCACTGCTTTCCTGGCAAACCAGTGAGGCTGTATGGGGATGGACAGACAAAACAAATGATTTAGGAATCCTATCAGGTTTTGTTTCCTTCCACTCCAAGCATGATCTAAAGTATTGTGGCCAACGAGATGATAGTAGAAGGTCATACAGAAGCAGCAAACAAACCCCTAGTGTTATTTTTAAGATTCTATTGTAGTTTTTATTAATGTTTTATATGTTTTCCATTTTATGTTTTAACTCCGAGACACGCTGCACAATTTTCGGTTGTTCCAGATGAAAAATTGACATTGTGAAACAATTGTGGCAATTTCTGTGATCGTGGCTCCTAATCTGTGGTTCTATGTCGTACATTGAGAGAGGTTCAAAGACAGCCCTTGTTACGGTTTTGCGACCAAAGATAGCCTGTGATCTTTTTCAGACAGTTCAGAAATTCAGCATGATCATCAAACAGTGTGTTTGCTGCTACGACCCACGTTTACTGACCAGCCAATAAAAATGTGACATGAAATCAACACCACATGGAGCTAAAACATAAAACTGCTTTTCTTAAGCTCTTATCCCTTCCTCTTTCGCCACTTCCACTTTTTTTCAGCTCACATAAAAACCCCAACTACCAAAGTATGATTCATCATGCTTTTTCTGTTTACCACTAGCACATGCTAATGACGTTTTATTCTTCTATAGTAACGTGTGTCACAGCACGGTGTATCATCGTACAGTCTACATGCATGTCGTACCCAAGTTCATTAGATATCAGTGTGATATGCAATGATCTTATAGGAATGCTAAAATCGTGCAGTGTGTAGAAGGCTTTAGTTAAACTAAATGAAAACAAGAAATGTTATCTTGGCACCTAGCTGAAATAAAATAAAATAAAATAAAAAAAATGTTTTTATTTTATTTTAAGTTGAATTTGTAATGGTTTTAGTTTCAGTTAACTATAATAACCCTGCAACCTCTGCATGTGCTAAACAGCTTAGTATCCACCAGTCATTGTGTTCTTCAGTGGTGGTGACGCTCAGAAAGAAAATAAACAAGGAAATGGGGCGGCAACCCTCTGGTATTACTATTCCACATGCTTGCTGTTCACATGGACTCACCCTAGTGCAGCTTTTTCCATAATACATAAAGAAAGAAACATTTACTGGCATTCTATCAGTTCTCATAGTCAATGTAAAGTTCAAAAATCCCAATTTAGCATCCTACCCACAACAGGATTGCGCCAGAGGAGAATGATTCCCACTGTTAGAGGCAACGCCTTCCATAAAACATTTAACACAGCCTTATAAATAAAAAACTACAAGGTTCTCTGCCATTCAAGTAGAGCAATAAGAGAGGCATGTAACTAAAGCCACACAATAGCTTTGTTCTCGTTCTCTCTCAGTTTTGCCCTCCTTCCTTTCTAATTTTCCTGTGGAACTCTTGGCAGCGCTCCTGGCACTGGAAGAATGTCTTTGCCTCCATGCCCAAGTACAGCACACAAAAGAGTGCAGTGTTAGAGCTGCGGACAGTGATTGGCCGCTTGGCACACGGACATTTACTCATCCTGCTGCATTCCACATGCTACAGGCCTGTGCAATCAGGGCCATCCTTTGGGCTGTGCAACTGGTGCGGTCGCACGGTGAACGAGGGGCCCCCCCGGACCGAGGGGGACCCCACTCTCTACTTTGCACCGGGCCCCGCGTCAGCCAGGGACGGCCCTGTGTGCAATGACACCAGAGCTGCCCCGAGGAAACACGTCCCGCTGTTAGCGTGAAGGAGCTCAGGCAGTGGGCTCCGCTCCAGAAATGTGCATAATGTAGCCTTTATGAGAAATACCTGCCACTAGGAACCCTGTAAACACGCCACAAGCCCTAGTTTGGTATTGTTTTAGAACGAAACCAGGCTGAGGATAAGATTACTGTGGAAGTCAATGAAAGGAATACACATTTCTGAGTTTCAAAGGACAGTTTTATCATTTGCATCAAACATGAATTAGTGGCATGGCCTTGTGGAAACGGCCACCCACCTCACTGTGCATGTTGATTGTAGCATGAGGGATAATTCAGCTCTAAAACTACACTGACAAAACAATGATCTCTACTGTCTGATTGACGATTGAGTAAACCTGTACCATCACAATAGACAAGATAAGACAATACTGATTCTATTATGTCATCCATTATGTTTATTCTGTTTGAAATTTCTGTATAAACATGTTCCCAAGCTAATTACCAACCTGTCAGTCAAAAAGCATGTTCCTTTCTGGAGTCTGTGTGATGCCATAAGCATAAAAACACATAGAACACAAAAAAATATCTATTTTTCAATTAGAATGTTAATTTGCTATTCTGCCATCTTAGGCTGTATCAGAAATCTCTCCTTATAACCTCATCCACTCCTCCCTACATTACTCACTAACATAATCCACTTGAAAAATCTGAACAAAAAAGACTAAAAGAGTGAGCACATTCAAACACTAAGTGTGGCAGAAGGCCTGCGAATGCTATCTTCTGCTGAGATGCAGGAATTCATTCATTCTGTACGTAAGTATTCTTTTGAGATTTGCCGTTGAGTGTACATCGGTAGGGTTGGGTATCATTAGTTTTCTTTTTTCAATACCGGTGCCAAATCGATACTTTTAAAACAGTTCCAGTGCCTAAACCGATACTTATTAAAAAAATAAATAAATAAATAAAATAAATAAAAATTCCCCAAAAAAGGATGGATTGGCCATTAGCACTATAAACTCATGATGTCTGTTTCATTCATACTGGACGCCAATGGGCACCCTCGCACAGAAAATCCACATATCCAGTCACAGAAGTAGCGGAACTCATGACGCTCCAGGAAGTCCCTAATATGGACAAAGGCATTGCTATAACTGTAACTGAGTAAACAGAAGATATAAACGTTTTGAATGATAAAACAAAGACAATAAACACTCAACTGCAACAATGTAGTTTATCTGTGTTATTCAAGCAATCTCTGGTATTTTCATAATAATTAAGTATTATTTATAATCCATTGCTAATCGATGTATTAGTAGCCTACGGAACATATTTTCTGCCTCATTCTGTGACAAAAAGCTACATCAGATCACAAAAGCATTTGACTGGTGTTGTGGAGTAAAAAGGTTATAATGTTCTCTTTTGTTGGACAACAGGTTTAGAAATGTGAATACAAAAGAAGTTTAGCTTTAGGCATTTTAATAAGCATGTTTAGCTTAGCTAGTTAATGGAGGGCTACCTGCTGCCGTCAGAGCAAGTGTAATTTCTGCATTCACGCCTCCACAGATGCTCTTATTTCTCAAGATGTGCTTTTACACATGCATTACTACAAAGATTTGTATTATTAGAGCTTTCCAACTTGAGTTCACGTGCATTTTCTCAGTCAGGAAATTATTTTTCACGTGCGGTGCCAGTGATGATGCTTCTTACGTCCGTTTCGGAGAACCAGAGAACAAATATTTCAATCGATTGCTCAGGCATGGCAACAAAATCTGCGTTCTGATTCGGTTCTAGTACATACTGGTTACATAGGTACCGGGTTTCGGTACCCAACCCTATTGCAGTGCATTATGGGATTGAACAAGTGTACTCAACAATGTCCACTATGGTTTCCGACACCACTACAAACGGCTGGTCCAAAATTTCATACTCTTTGAGAAGTCCCCTTTTAAACAGGTAAGTACTTCACACAACCCTTACAAAAGTATTTTCTATAGTATGAATGTGCGAACAGTATAAATGTAATCTGGATGTACTACATTTGTCGTAGTTCATGTGACCTGCCAGCATCAGATACGTTGTTTTACTCTTTATGAATATTGTAGGGCTGGGCAAGTTAACGCATTATTATATGCATTAATTAATTAACGCAGACAATTACTTTATCGTGCATTAACGCAGTTTTTATTATTATTATTATTTTGAAAGTCCGTGGCTCACTGGCTCTGAATTCACATACGGACAAACCATGGGTCACAGAAGGGGTGGGATGTTGATCAGTACTGGCTTGGGTTGGGCGTCATCAACCATCAACCAATGAGAGCTTTTGGTGTGGGCCTAACCGTGCGTTCCCACCGCCGCCGGCGAAAGCATCAAAGTGGTCAGAAGTCATTCAATTTCAATGTGAGCCGGCGGCGAGCTCCGGAGAGAGCGGCGCGTCTTGGAAGGTGTGGGCATCGGGGAGAGTTGAAGTTAGGTCAACTTTATGGTAATGAGCTATGACGCGGTTGGGCGGCAACCAATCGGAATGTAGAAGTCCTCCGCTTGAGAGGAGCACAGAGAACGCAGTGCTGTAAACTTTGGTTCCGACCACATTAGCTCCCAAGCATTTTCACGCAAGAACGCTTGTTTTTCAGCGGGAATGCAATTCATCTGCTCAAAACAACTCCGATTTGACCAATTGGCATTAATTGGTTTATTTCGTTAGTAAACATGTAACTATAAAGTTCTTTCCATTGATCAATTTCTTACTTTCACAATTAAAATACTTCATGAGGTTAATTTATACCCTACTTGTTGTCAGTCTGCACAAGATTAACATCCTTGTTTCCTTTTCGGCACCTTTAAATACAAGACCAAGCGTTCGATCGTCAACGAATCTTTCTACAGCGTCGTTGGCAGGGCGGCCAGAGCGAATAAAAATAACGACTTTATTCAACAATTTGTCTCCTCCGTGTCACCACAGCGCCATTTTGGAGAGTATCCACTGAACGCAAACTGCGTACGTTGTTCTGTGTCAGCTGCGCCACACGGATACATCTTCTATGTTCTTTACGCTTTGATTTGAACGAAAACAGCGTATCCGTGTGGTGCGGCTGACACAGAACAGCATACGCTATTTGTTGAATAAAGTCATTATTTTTCTTTTCTTTGTGTACAAAAAGTATTCTCGTCACTTCATAAAGTTCAGACTGAACCACTGATGGTAGATGGACGATTTTGACGATGCCTTTCATCCTTTTCTGGGTCTTGACTGTTATTTACTTGGCAATCAATGGGACAAGCCTCCCGGTTTTCATCCAAAATATCTTAAATTGTGTTCTGAAGACGAACGAAGAAACAGACATGCTACTCTTTTCACATACCGTTCTTCACCTATCCTAATCTATAGTAGCGATTTCTGATGCAGCCTTTATTTTGTACTCAGCTTGCCTCTATGACTTCTTCATGAAGAATACATGCAATGCTGCCTTAAAATTCGGTCCAAAGTCATTTTAGGAGGCCTACTTTTGGCACAGGCTTCATTTCAGGTATGGACCCATGATGGCTTGGTTTTGCAGCAGAGCTAAAATAATTAGTTATGTCAGCTACTTACTAAACCAGCCAAAATGTTCCCAAGAGACAGGAGCTTAGCCTTGTACTGATTTGTACATAACAGCAATCAAGCTAACTAGTAATCTAGACAGACTGTCATTAGTCATAAAATTCTGCAGCACCAAATAGATGTCCGTCATTCACCAGCTCAGATTATATTTATTACAGTTCATGAAAGCCTCCTCTCAGTATATGACAGACTCACCTCCTCATTAGCTGCACGTAAACCTGCAGCATGCGCTCTCACATTTCAGGTTCCTCATGCCTCTTGAGCATCCTGCATTACCTCAAAAGGATCATGTGAATCACAGGAAAACCACTCTCCACTTATAGATGTTCGCTGGGTTAGAACAGATAAGCGGTTACTATGGCAATGCCTGAGTTTTAAATTTAAAGTTGCAGGGAGCAGTTCTCAGATTTTTCCCTCACCTGCCATGCAATCTGAATGCTAGCAGTGAAACTCTGCACTCACACTTTCCAAACCACATCAGATTGAATAGATAAGGCCCAATATGAGTTATGAGCGGGAGTTTCCACATCCCGCAAAAGCAGATAAGGAATGTGCATGTGCCAAAAAACTTAAGTGAGTACATCCTAAATAAAAGGGCCATAAATAATTAATAGATCATATTATGTAACACAGCTTGAGACTTGGCTAATACGATTTCAAGAGTGCAGGCCACCAAAACAAACAAAAAAAACACTAAATGGACTTGTGTAAAATGTTTTGTTTACTTCTGTATCATGTGGTTACCATCACACAATGTGTGTAAAACATGATTAATTGACGATCACACCGAACTGCATTTTCTCAAGCAGGCCTTTCAGCCTCCCTTGCAGAAGCCGGAATGATGGAAAAACTCCAATCTAAACACTCTGCCCTCTGACCAACCAGTACACAAACTTAACCAGCATTTTTCTCTCTTCTGCATGGCGCCACATGCATCTGTGAAAAGACACAAGTCTAAAGAACTGTGGGAAAAGGACCTTGACCCTGAGAAACACTCCCTTTACACCAGGGAATACATTCCAAAACCCCCGTCTGCCACGCTCTACCTAGATTCCACACTACAAATGGCCAGATCTCAACAGAAACTGCAATAATGTTTGAGCCTTGCTAAGATCAGTTGTTATGGTATCCAAAAGATTTTGATCATAACCCCACAATTCCACCGGGCATCACCAGAAAGCTGTCACATCTTATTCTGCAAGCTTCAGATCTCCAATAGCAGCGAGTCTGTGCTGCACACACACTCGAGTCGCGAGCCGCTAGTTTTATTCAGGGCACAGACAGCAGTGTTTTGTCTGTGCTGTATGGAAATAACAGCAAAAGGAGCAGGGCCTCACACAGCTAGAGCTTTTTTGCATCTAAATTGAACTATATTCAGAATCAGTAGCTTTCTTGGGAAGCCGTCCCCTGGAGGAATGCTCCTTTTCTGAATACAGTCTCTAATGGCTGTGGCATGGAAATACTAACGCTCTGAATGGAAGTAAACAGGTGAAGAGAGCAAATGAAGAGTCTTGATGGAGACTTGACTAGTTGCCTGAGGGTTTTCTTAAAGCTGCATTTGAAATTGCGGCCATTATCGACATAAACCTTCCAGAGGTGATCCATTTTAATTAGCATACAATGCACATACAATGAGGGGTTTATGCTGAGAGAAGCTCACAGAAGAGACGAACCTGACACGGTGTCTTTCATTGACGCAAACATGCTGTGCTTACCAAGCCATTTTGGTTTATAAACACAAGCTGTGTTGTAATCTTAACATGTCATTACAGATGTCATGCTAATAATGGAGTGGGTATGCAGTGGCTTATGGAAAAATAATAAAATGAGTAATGTCACCTGTTAACAATGGAAAAATAATATTTGCAAATAACAATGCATCTAAATATGATCTCATCTGAATATTGCTATTGTTTGAAAAAGCCAATAAAATAAAAAAAAAAACAGCAAAAACACTTAAGCAATTAACACCAAATCATTTCTCCCCTGTTGAATTTTTGGTTCTCTCCTTTTGTGGTAAGAGCAAACAGACTATGGCCCTGCTGGAAGTTTGAGGGGTTCGTGGGATGGTCAGTGCTGTCTGCTCGTCCTGAGGATTTTGTCCAGGTGTGGCCTCCATGAAAGTCACTTAGGTCCAGCTGTCACTTCCTGTCTTACATGATGGGACAACCATTTATACCTACAGCATGCATGCGTACAGTGACAGTGTACTTCTGAGGCACACTGTGACCGAAGCTGTTTACATCCAAAAAGACCTTCACAGATCTAGCAGTCCTGACCTCCCTCTACTTAAAACCTTGCCTAATTTGAGCTCTTAAACAAAGTGCATAAATGCAAGTAGTAAACCCAGAAATAGACTGTACGGCCCAGTGAATGTTTCTAAAAATTACGAGGTTTGCATTGCTTTACTAAAAACAAAAACGAGAGGAAGCAGATTGACTATGCAAGCAAGATAATTGCATGCCTCGAAAATTGCTACGTGCAAGCCTTCGCGAGTAAGAGCAATTCTGCACGCTTGCCCAGCATGCACTGCAAAAGATCACTGACAGGGTCCATTTCAAATCCTTCGAATGATGTTTTAAACATAATTTGTCATGATACGTAGTCTGTTTCTGAAACAAAGACTAAATTCCCTGTAGTTAATCTTACTAAAACAGTTTGAAATAAATAAATAAATGATTTCTGATGGATCATGTGACACTGAAGACTGAAGTAATGGCTACTGAAAATTTAGCTGTCTTCTTAGGAAAAAATAACAATTTAAAATACATTAAATAGGTTAAAACAGTTCTTCTAAACTCTAATAATACAGGTTTTTACCATATTTTTTATCAAAAAAGTGCAGCTTTGGTAAGCATCTTTTCAAAACATTAAAAAAAATTATTTCTAACTTTTGACCAGTATATATTTACAATCAAATCTCATGCGATCAATTGTTATCTATGATCTGTCATTTCAAGTTATATTTGTCTATATACAAGCAGCCTTGTGGGACTAAGGACAGACTTCTGTGCAGGACCACACACATGTACTGTAGGAGGTGCCCAAAAAAAGCGTTATTGTAGGGGTCAGTGGTTCAGCTCTAGCCTTCATGTGGAGTTTAATGAGCTTTGGTCAATAGCAAGCAGTGGGGATGGGATACAATGGGAAGAGCAGAAAACCACAGCTGACCAAAACCTCACCAATGCACTCCGCTGTGGCTCGTTGGCAGCCAACCAGACCCGTGCAGTCCCGGAGCGGCTGGATGTGTGGAGAGGAATCAAATCAGGTGCCAAATGACTTCACTCTCAGGACCCCAGTTAGGATGCGTATTTTCTGCATATTGTGCCGCTGAATAACTCTAAGTCTTGTGAAGGAGGAGAAAATATTGTGTCAGGACAACAGGCTGCGATTGACCCCGAACGATCAATTCTGGCACTTAGGAAGTGATTAATGCAAGGGAGTGCATAGCTGTGATCCAGAGCTATTTTGGGCTAATTAGAGAGGAAACGATCCTGAGACTGCCCAGCCGTCTCAGTATCTGTCAAGTTATCAGGCTAGTGACAAAGAACAGAGCACAGCTCAAGGTTGCACTCGAGCAGGACAGGCATGCATTTAGTGCAGGCGGGATGCCCAATTACACCCACAGCAGAGAGACCCCACCAGGATATTTATAAAGACAGCATGACAGAGATCTGATCTTTCCAAGATGCACAGGACATAAGTGCTGTGCCAGTTCCTACTGCTCAAGAATGAGTTAACAGCACCTCAGCCAAACTAAGCATTTAGGTGAACAGTCTGAAAGCAAAAACAAACGCGTATCCCTTCCAGCCAAAAGCAAACGATGAAGCTGTTCATAACTTATATTCCATTTATGTTGCTTGAGGGGGGGAACGAATGCTACACCTTCATCTTACACTTCTAGATCTTGTAAGAAATGTAGGAAGCTAAAAATTCTGTCATTCTAGTAAATTAACACATTAGTCAAGTGAAAGTGACAAACATCACATAGTACAAAAGTGAACCTACAAACAATCGTAATTTGATGTGTCTGTTGAGTAAGTTACAAACAAAAGCAGGCGTGTACAGCAGTCAGTCAGTCAGTCAGTTTACTGCGAGCGCGAGTTTAATACACAGGCGATGCGGTAAAATCACTCCACAATCACAACATATGTATGAAACTCAAAACACTGTGTGATATCGTCTCAACAACAACCGATCGTGACTTTCCTCAACGCCCAACTTCGACAATAAAGTCTATTTGAACTTCAGCCCTTCCCTTTAAGTCACGAAGACATTTTATTTGACAACCACGCGTAACTTCTACTTAAATGTACAGGGCAAGAATTCATGAGCGGTAAAACACTCGATAGATCAACAAACACATACCGTCTCGCTCCGGGTTAAGGCTTGTCATCTGAGCTTTTAGGACAGTCCGATATCCAAAGCGATAGTTTCATGTCTAGCGTGTCAACACACGATTTTGTGGAGTAACAGTGTTACGCCTCGCCGTTCAGACAGCAGCCAGTGCAGAATGAGCAGAACCACCGCGCGCGCGGACAGGGTAGCTCCTCACAAACACGCTGGGCGGGAATATATAAACGGCGACACTATACACGCTTACCAGAAACAGATTACCTAAGAGCCAGATAGAATGACAGAATGACAGATAGATAGATAGATAGATAGATAGATAGATAGATAGATAGATAGATAGATAGATAGATAGATAGATAGATAGATAGATAGATAGATAGATAGATAGATAGATAGATAGATAGATAGATAGATAGATAGAAAGCACGATAGATAGATAGATAGATAGAACGAAAGCACGATAGATAGATAGATAGATAGATAGATAGATAGATAGATAGATAGATAGATAGATAGATAGATAGATAGATATTTTTAATAAAGAACTGTCTTGACAGACGTTAGACTATCAGATATTTACGAAAATGTATATAAAAAAAATCAATTAGGCAAATCGAAGTCATCTTCCTGAAGGCCCTCTTTCCATATCCTGCTGCCTTCAACAAGGTAACAAAACTATAGTGAATGCTAAGTGTGTGTGTGTGTGTGTGTGTGATTTGAAATAGGCTAATTGTGCCTTATAATTTATAAACTAATTGTGCCTATATTCCCTTGGTTATGTAGATCCTGTTAATAGAAACACCAGAAAACCAAAAATGTTAATTTAAGTGTGCAAAATATTGTTATTACACCAAGTGTACAATTTTCTGACTGTGGTGAGCACCTGGGCCGTCATAGGGATTCTGGGCCCCTTGTACAGGTCAAGAATTCAGTCCCCCGCCCTCCGTTGATTCAACATTCATTAATTCATTGACATAAATGCTAGGTTTACCATTATTTATAATAAATGTTTGACACATTATTTATTTTATTTTTTTAGAATTTTCAGATATGAAATTCAGTAAATTAAATCATTGTAAAGGATCTAAACACATAATGCACCATTATTAATGTATTATGTAATATGTAGAATCCATGGAAGATGTTTAGATTCATATCTGGATAGATTTTCTCAGTGCGTCCAAATTCTGTGAAAATTATTCAAACAGATGGCTGAAGAGCAAGCCAGGTAATATGTAAATGTCTTGTAAAGCTTATGCAATGTTTAATTGTGGCAATATATTTCAGATGTATTCATGATAACATTAAGTTACAAAAGTCCATTGAAATGTCCATGCTCAGTAACTAGTAGGCTAACTCATTATGTAGCACAAATAGGTTGCATTTTAAACTCATATCGTTTAAACCTTTATCTTGGATCTATATCGTTTCAGATCCAACCGATAAATTCCAGTTCTGATAAACGTACCGATGAATTCCACTGAAAAGATTGAGATAAATATAGAGTTACATATAGACAGATATATCAGTGCAGAGGTGACATATAATTGCTAAATCTGTCACTGCCATGACTCACCAATCATTCTGCATGTAGGTAGAAACCGTATTATACGGTTCGCCTGTAATTCATCACAAACTCTTTGACCGCTTGCCACAGATTCTTTGACGTTTTTTCCATAAAGTATGAATTCAATCCATTGAAGAGGATCTAAGCTCAGCTTAGCTGCTTAGCTGTAAAGTTTTAATGAAGCACAGAAGATTAAACCACACAACTAATGAGCAAGACATACTTATGCAACCACACACTCATGGTTATCTCCGTGCCCCCTGGCTGTCTATTCTTGTCTCTCATGACAGATAATAAAGAGCATTCGGTATACAGGCACCTGACAAGGTGTGCAGGTCTATTTAAAGCTAATGGGCCTGTTAAGTTCAGCTGAGCCTGCTTCAGGCATCAGTTACCGGAGAAAACATTTTTCATGAGAGAAGAGCATGGAGGGGTTTGGTCCCAGTCATGCCTGAAATTCTATGGTCCATGTTCTTGATGAAAGTAGAGATCCTTCAGCTCTCACCACCTCTGCCCTCCTCAGTCTCCAACTGTCACAAAGTCACCACCAGCCGATTTTATCACCCCAGGAACCACACTAACCTCCAAGTAAGAGCTTCTCCATTATACAGTTTCACTACACGTCCTAGACTAAGTAAATGTGGCAATGTCATGACCCAAAGAGACAGCTAGACAGGGACTCATTTGTCTTAAGGCACGATTGGGGCAGGAATCCAGTGTGTCTATTTCGGAAACACTCGGATGAACAATGATGCACCCCAAAAACAGGTCACAGCAAATAAATGAGCTTTTACAGTCCAAAGCTTTTGATACAAGTGCTGTCAGATTCAGACACAACTTAGAAGACAGCTTTGTAGCTAAAAGAAAAATCAATATAATAGGGGTGGAAACACATTTTGGAGTGTATGGGAAAACACAACTAAAACACAACCATTTTTGGTTTGTTACAGGACTAACACAATTTTTAGCCATTAATGTGCAAATATAATTGTTGTTGCATGCCAGATATTTCACAGCTTGTTAAATTGCACTGTCTGCCTCCCAAATGGACAATTGCACAGTCTGTTCCTGAGGAGAGCCATTTCTAAACCTTCTCCCTTTCTAATGCAATATATTTATCTATATTTTTGGCTCTTTTTTATATATACTGCAACTATGTAAACAAATCCTGGAAGGTATTCTAACTTTCTTGAACCTCTTCCAAAAATGCATTAGGTTTCCTGCTATATGTCAAAACACAGACGCAATGTTTATAGCCATTTAAGAATTGAGTCCAATGCACACTTCTGGATTTGCTTGCATACACTGCGCCAATATGTCAGAGTCGAAGTTTTATCAAGATTTGATATATTGCATTATATATTCAGAAAATATTCCCCAAGACAGACTTTCAGTACTATAATAACATCCATACAAATCACACTTGGCGTTCCTCTGAGCTAAATCAGATACATTTAGAATGTTTGTAATATATATCGCACTACAAAAACAGGGCACAGATTGGCCTTGAATCCATATGGCAAGCAAATGAAATAACAGAATGTTTAAAGAAAAGCTGAGCTCATTGGAAAAGGCTTTCTCTCAGTATGAAAGCAGTAAATCGAGCCACAAGGTCAGCCCCTCACCCAAAATCAACATTTGCAGCAGGGGACATGAGATTCCTGCAGCCTTTTGGTTTTGAGACCCCCATCCGAATGACACTAATAGGACATTTTGCATTACATTTGTTTGTTTAGCAGGTGCTTTTATCCAAATGAGAAGAACACAAGAGAAAGCAATTTATTTAAATTGCAAAAGGCTAGCTAGTTAGTGAATCAAGTGAATTTTGTGAAGATTTTAATGGATTTCTTGAGGTGAAGTTTAGGAGTTCATCCCGCTATTGATTTTAATTATGAAATAGCATGAGTGGATGCAACAAAAGTGATGTTAAGTCAAAAAGACAGATGTCTGACAGGCAGATTTTTGTCTTTCATTTATGGAATATTCTGCTTTCCATGGTGAAATCCACGCCACAGTTCCACATATACTTCAACCACTGCAGCAATTTCTGCTGAAAAATTAATCTCTTCAATTTACTTGAAATGATGAGGGAAATGTATATAGTGCAACCACTATAGAGAAAAATCCTTTTTTTTCCTGCTATGCTTGCACAGAGTATAGCATTTACTGTATGTGGTGGTACTCAAACTGCATGGATTTATTTGTCTTCCATACAAATGTATGCCAAAACTTCCATTGACTTGGTGTATTTTCTGGGACTGTCCTGTTGTCCCAGATCTGCTCACTGAATTACTCTGGCCCATCCCCTTTAGTCACAGCTGTCTGTGCTCTGCGTCTGCAGTCAGCCTACAGCTTGGACGGAACATCAACAAGGGGAGGGGGATATATATCAAAATTGGCCAGGCCACAGAGAGGAGCAAAGCCACCATCAGGATTCAATTAAATCCCAGAGGGGCCGGTGGGAAAGAGAGTGGAGAAAGACAGAGGAGTCAGCTGCTGAGACGAAAAGGAAGTAAATAGCTCTTTCACTCAGGAAGAGGACTAAATGTCAAGAATCTGGTGTGCTGCCCGTTCTTCATTGTTCACTATGAGAGATGGTCAAAGTCAGGCCACTGGGCTGCTGTTGCCCACTGGCAAACGAACACAGTAGCCATTGTGCTTCCATGTCAGGGGTCAGCGCTGAAGCATGAAGGCCTCCACATCAGAGAGCTGGACCCCAGCCATGAAAGATGACCCCGCTGCTCTGCCTCAAAGCTGTATGAGTAAAATGTTCTCCGATCCACACAGAATGACTCTAATGAACATGATCTTTCTTCTCATGGCCTTTTAATGAGCACAGATTTGTGGCTACACTCTAACCCTTCTAGTCCTATAATGGTGTAAAACAGAACTTCTCAGGTCACTAGATGTCAGGTGAGGGAGGACTTTAAATCCATGCCCCAGAGAAGCACAATTAAGGCAGTTGTTATGGTTGTTCCACTCTATCAAGTGTAAATAATGAATGAAAAACAACCAAAGAAGATAAGCAGAACTGGTGCAGTGGAATGGCAGGGCAGAGAGGAGCCAAGAGAAACTGCTGCTTGTTTAAACTAGGTTTATAGTTGTCAGAAAGCATGTTATAATTAGTGTTTACTGCATGTGTTGCCAAACTCTCCGGAGCCAGTGCAAACTTCACACTCAGAATGACAGCTTCACATGTGGCACTCACCCCATGCTCTTACCCACAGCAGAGAAAACGGAAAAGGCACACATTTTATTAGACCCAATTAACATCTTGTAGAGGTGTCTCTACTAGGTGATACAGAAACCTTGTCTTAACGAAGGAACGTGATACAATGTATGATTTAATATGTAAAATGTTTACATCTCTTCTCATCTCTTAGAAGCTGAAACTCAGAATAAATAAAAAGAGACACACAGATAGAAAAAGTAGAAAAGAATCTTCCTGTTGTAAGACTTTAAAGGTGCATATTCTGAATCTGATTGATCAATGCACGTCAAACTCTTGTACTTTTTTCTTGCACCTACTTCAGATACAATATTTCTCACTCCATTTGTTTCTGAAATCTTTAAAAGAAAAAAGAAAATACTGATTAAAGACGATGAAAGTTCATAAAAGGTCTATGGTACACCTCATTCTGTCTGAGCCAAGAATAACAGTGACTTAAGCCTGCTGGATACAGAATAACTTATTAAGTGTCTGCTTTAGTAGTCTACAGGATGACAGCGGCCTGTATTTCCAGCTGCTGAGTCCAGAAAGTACAGTCCTAATCAAAGGCTCTTGATCCAATGCCTTGGTGGCCCTGAAAGCCACAGCCACATCGAGCCCTGGTAGACAAACCAGAAACTGAGACACACACACACACACACACACACACACACACAGTTTTTTCCATATGAAAATTTGTTGAGTGACGTACCAGTGTTTAAATTTCAGCAGTGCTCTCTTGTATTTCCACAGTCTGGCTTTGAATATCATTAATAAAGCATTGACATTAATTCAAACATTTTTCTCAACCTCTGGCATGACAGAATCGACCTTATGAGGTACACTGGAAATTCTGAGCAGTCACGTAGGTGGGCAGTATTCTATACTTACACAACATGCTTCAGAACTGTCTGCAAATCCCAAGTATAAAAAGCTGATGATCTGACGTGTTAACATGAGGCTGAAATAGAATGCGCTACTGTCGAGACTAATGGCACCAACACAGCTGGACATGAAATGGCACAGGGCGATGTGTTCATTCTATCATGCTGATGCAGTGCCAGTTTTGGTGTGAAAGGCCCCTTAGCTGAGCATAGACATTCTTTCTGTGGCTACAGTTTTTATTATTTGACCTTTTCAAATGGCATTTATGTAATACGTAATTGCTATGGCACTATATACGGAATCGCAAGCTGAAAATAACAATTATCTCTCAAAATGTAAGGGTCCTATAATAACATGTTAGAAAATAGCATCAACAACTAAAGCACATACTGTATCAACACTAGCTGTCTACAGTTTCACACCTTTCCTTGTTTGACTGATGGCTTTTCTGAGTGAGCTTATGCAGTGTTTCTTTTTTTTTCAACAAATAAACTGAAAAGCAGCCTTGTTTCAGGAAGTGGGTTATGTGACGTACCAGCATGACTCTTTTTTGGTTTACCTAGAATGGCTTCAGGCTGCGGTTCTGTTCAGTAACTAATGACCATAGACAGACATGCAAACCTCTTTTCTGTGAGTCTTTAAAACATCTCTTTGAAATAAAGTGCATTGCAGCCGAACTATGGACTAGAATACAAACACATAAATCTTACGGTTTTAGGCTGCTGCTCTATAGAGGAGGACTGGCAACTCAGTCAATACTTCAGCCAACAAATCTCAAAGGGATCATTTACAACTGATGAATCACATCTCCTTGTATTTCTGTGAGCCATTAAATAAGCTGCTAACTGACTTCCGGTTATGGCGCCTTGCTGAAGAGACGCACGAGTTAGCCCCGCTGTAATTTGTATGAAGATTTCCTAAATTTATTCAAGTTTCATTTGACTTTCGAACTCAGTTTGTTTATAAGTGAATGATCTTTAAGATGTCACCTAAACCAGCAAAGCAAAAGCCGAAAAAAGTGGAAACCACAGAAATCACATCCGACTCCGAAAGCATGGAAGAGGTGTCGCGAGTTAGGCCTACATATGGCAGTGAAGAATCGTCACCGATTAGTGGAGATCAAGCTAGCGGCTTAGACGTGGATACAAGTGGTATCATTCAAGCAATAAACTCGATGAAAGCTGACATGGCCTCTCGGTTCGAAACGGTCCTTTCAGCTGTACAAGATATCAAAAATCAAGTCACAGAATGTTTCGGAAGAATAACTCAGGCAGAGGAACGCATTTCTCAGACCGAAGATTCGGTTTCCACGCTTCAATCAACAACCAACGCTCTGGAAAAGAAAATTACTGCACTCACCTGGAAAATAGATGATTTGGAGAATCGCAGCCGACGCTCCAACCTGAGGCTTTTAGGTTTACCAGAGAAATCCGAGGGCAACGATGCATGTACATTTCTAGAAAGCTGGTTACCTGAAGCGCTGGACATGGAACCACTGCGGAAGCCACTGGCCATAGAGAGGGCCCACAGGATCGGTTATATGCAAAGGACTGCAGCGGACGCGAAATCTACCCCGAGAGTGATGATTGTGAAGTTCTTGGACTACAGAGACAAGGAGCGTGTGATGCGAGCGGCCAGAGCAAAGAATGATGTACTGTTCCAAAACCACCGAATCATGTTCTTTCCGGACCTTTCTGCCGAAGTAAACAAGCAACGCAGGCAATTTGACGAAGTCAAGAAGAAGCTGCGAGCTAAGGGACTGATGTACGGATTCATCTTTCCAGCGCGCCTCCGAGTGACCGTTAATGGCCAAGCGCACATCTTTCAAAGTCCATCGGAAGTTGACGACTTTCTAATGAACATGTAAGCTGGTGCTGTTTTCTCAGTGCTTGTTCACTTTCAAGGAAATTGCATATAAGCAATGGACAATAAATCAATAGACTTTATTTCTTATAAGGAGACTATGTAAATTGCTCAGCGGGGCTCGTGTGCGATGCGATTCATCGTACGGCCTTTTTTCCCCCTTTAGATTGGGTTGATCTAGTTCAGGAAGTTAGAAGTAGTGAAGGGTTTGAATTTGCTGGTGGTTTTCGGCAATTCATCGTTGTGGAGTTAAAATGTTTTGTTGTTTCTTCATTTGGACGATGTTTCTATTCATGTTGTTTATTTTAGTTCTAGTTTGTTTTATGTTTTATCTCCATAAGGTACAGGCGTCTTTCCGTTTTAAAATATGGGAGAGTGTTGGATTATCTCACAATGTAAAAGAAGATGACGGAAAACATTAGGGTTAAATTTGTTTCTTGGAACTGTAGGGGGCTACATACTCTTTCCAAAATCAAACAAGTGATGTCTAGGTTAAAACAACTTCAGTCTAAAATTGTTTTTCTTCAAGAAACACACTTAATGCCCAAAGACATATGTAGAATACGAAATAGATGGCCTGGTCAGGTATTTGCAGCTTCATTTAGTTCTCAAGCAAGAGGGGTAATCACAATGATTCACAAATCAATTCCATTTCAGATGGATAGGATAATACAGGATCCTTCGGGTAGATACCTAATTGTTCAAGGGACATTATTAACAAAACCATTGAATCTTGTTAATATTTATGGTCCTAATGATGACATCCCCAAATTCTATAGTAACCTCTTTCTAACTTTATCCACCTTTTCTGGGTTTTATGTGATGGGAGGAGATTTCAATTGTACATTGGATCCGATTAGAGATCGTTCATCTGGCCTTGATCAGTCTCACAAACAGACCAGAAAGACCCTGTATCATTTTATAAAAGATTTAAACCTTGTTGAAATATGGAGACAATTACACCCTAAGGATATCCAATATTCTTGCTTCTCCAGAACGCACCAGTCTTATTCCAGAATTGATTACTTTCTTATTTCAGCAACAATTATGTCATATATCACTGATTGTTCTTATGATTCTATAGTAATTTCAGATCATGCCCCCATATTACTCACTTACATTGATCCTAAATTACTAGGAAATCCTCCAAAATGGAGATTTCATCCTAAATGGCTCCTAGATGATCAATTTAACAATCATATTAAACAACAGATAGATATGTACTTTGATATTAATACAACACAAACTTCAGCTAGTATCAGATGGGAAGCTTTTAAAGTCTTCATTAGAGGTGTTATTCTAAGTGTCACAAGTAGTAAATCAAAAAGCTATAAGAAAGAATTGACAGAACTGGAGACTAAAATTAAACTTCTAGAAAAGACCTTATCATATAATAATGGCTCAGCTCTTCACCAGGAACTGCTGAGCCTTAGAACTAAATATAATGAACTATCTGCCAAAAAGGCAGCAGCTAGTCTAATGATGTTAAGACAAAATTATTATGACCAAGGTGAAAAGGCAGGAAAGTTGCTAGCTTGGAGAATTAAACAAAAACAATCTGAAAGAACAATAAATTCTATTGAAGATAATAGTGGCAGTATTACAGTAGACCCAGTAAAGATAAATGACACTTTTAAATCCTTTTTTAAGACTTTATATTCTTCTGAGTATGCAGATATTATTTCACAAACAACCTTTCTTGACAATCTATCTATACCTACTATTTCTGAAGAGACAAAAAGATCTCTAGACATAGACATAACAGAAGAAGAAATCACAGAGGCTATTGACAATTTAACAGCAGGTCGAACACCGGGGCCAGATGGCCTTAATGTAGATTTTTACAAGAAATTTAAAAGAGAACTTGCCCGACCAATTTTAGATATGTTTAAAGAATCCTTTGCAATTGGTGTGCTCCCAGAATCTTTAAGATATGCTCTTATTACATTAATACCTAAGCCCAATAAAATAAATACAAAATGTGAATCATTCCGACCAATTTCATTACTTAATACAGATGTTAAAATACTGAGTAAAATTTTAGCTAGGAGGTTGGAAGCACTTCTACCTAAGATAATACACCAAGACCAAAACGGATTTATTAAGGGCAGGCAAGGTTTTCATAATGTTAGAACCTTGCTTAATGTTTTATATTTCAAAAGGGGGACTGGTGATACGGCCATTTTGTCCTTAGATGCTGAAAAAGCTTTCGACAGGGTGGAATGGCCGTATCTATTCGAGGTTCTTAAAAGATTTGGGTTTGGAGAAACTTTCTGTAAGTGGATTAAGATACTTTATATGCATCCTATGGCTGAAGTGCTTACTAATAATATAGTTTCCAACGCTTTTAATATTCAAAGAGGTACTCGTCAAGGGTGCCCTCTTTCACCACTTCTTTTTATTTTAGCAATTGAACCACTTGCCATTGCAGTAAGGTCTCATAGTAATATACTAGGCATTAGATCAGACAAAATAGATTTGCGTATTTCTTTATATGCAGATGATGTAATTATATATTTGACAAATTTGGCTCATTCCATCCCTTCTTTAACTCAACTTCTTTCATTCTTTGGAAACTTTTCTGGTTATAAAATAAACCAGTCTAAATCATGTATCCTATTACTGAATAATGATGATAGTCAAGTACCAGCTGCAACACAATTTAACGTAGTAGATTCCTTCACTTATTTAGGAATTAAAATAATGGCTAATATAGAGCATATATCTTCAGCTAATTACCAGCCTCTTTTAAATACTATCTCTAAATTTATTGAAAGATGGAAAAGTTTACCTATATCATTAATCGGACGTGTAAATACGATAAAAATGAGTGTACTACCTAAAATATTATATCTGTTTCAAAATATCCCACTCTGCCCTCCGTCCTCCTTTTTTACAACACTTCGGAGATTATTCACTGACTTTATCTGGAATAATAAACGAGCTCGTGTTCGTCTATCATTATTATACTTGCCTTACAGTAGGGGTGGTCTCCAGTTTCCAAATCTACAGTGGTATTACTGGGCAGCACAGTTACGATCTACTTTATATTATTTTTCTTCTGAAACACATACATCTTGGTTGGACATTGAATCTTTCTTTATAAAATCAAAATTACCCCTTAATCTCTACCTTTATTCGGCAGATATTAAATCTCTTAGAAAAGACAAAGATATTGTATCTTTTAATCCTATCCTTATTAATACAATTAATGTCTGGTGTGATGTATATAAATATTTAGGTCAGTCTGATACTTTATCATGTTTTACTCCGATATGGGGGAACAAGTGTTTCAAACCAGCTAGATCAGACCCAGGATTTAAGATGTGGTTTGATAAAGGGCTGCAAAAAATTGAGGATTTCTATAAAGGAAAAGATCTAATGTCCTTTACACAAATTGTAGAGCAATTTGATATTCCAAAAAAACATTTCTTTAAATTCCTTCAGTTTAGGAGCTATGTTTCTTCTTATCAAGGTGCAAAGCTTATCAAACCTAATAAAACACCTCTTGAAGACCTGCTATCAAAACCTGCCCAATCTAAAGGTTTAATATCAATGTTTTATAAAATGTTGGAGTCATTCTCTAAAGAATCATCAGAATTTAAATTGGCCTCTTGGAGAGAAGATTTAAATGTAAACATCCCCCTGGATGTATGGGAAGGAATATGTATGAAAGCTCAATTACAAACAGTTAATAGTAATCTCAAATTAATACAGTACAACTGGATTATGAGAACATATATTACTCCAGTTAGGTTAAATAAAATGAACCAGAATATTCCAGACACATGTATTAAATGCTCAGTTGATAGAGGCACACTTTTGCATTGTATGTGGATCTGCCCTAAGGTGCAGGAGTTTTGGCAAGAAGTGGCTTTTTTCATTTCTCAGATGGTACCTATAAACCTACCAATGAAACCAGAAATTTTTATTTTAGGAATTATTTCAGAGAACATTGTACACCATGGCAGCACTCGTAAACTCGTTGATATAAGTATACTTCAAGCAAAGCGTCTAATAGCTTTGTACTGGAAGAAAGTGGAAAAGCCTTCTATCATACAATGGATCAATAACATGTCCTTCTGTTTAGCGATGGAAAAGATAACCTATATGCTAAAAGGTAAACTTTCTTCTTTTGAAAAGATTTGGACGCCATTCATATCATTTATCTCAAATTCAGATGTTGGCAATGTACTGAATGAGACAAGAGTAGACAAGATAATCTGACACCTGACCTATCGCATCAAACCCCCTTCATAGATGTGCATAAATTAACCATTGTTGATACATTTGCTGTATGCCTACGTGCATGCATGTTTTGTATTCTCAAAGTCCCATATCATGTCACTATCTGAAATAACCTGTGCCATTTTATTTTATTTTGTTTTGTTTTATTTTTCTTCTTCCTTTTTGTTGTTTTTCGTTGTTGTTTGTTTTTGTTTTTCCCTGGCTTTCATATGTTAAAAAGATGTAACTACAATAATATTGTATCGCTGTTATATATCATTACATCTCAATAAACAGACTGTTTAAAAAAAAAAAAAAAAAAATAAGCTGCTAACTAAATAAATCCTACGAGACAGTCAATAAAGCGTGGAAAGACTAAAACTAAGAAAATGAATTTCAGAAAACAGAAGACTTTAGCTAACTAGTTTTCTAACCGCACAGTATCCTAAAGATGTTTTGTGATATAATAAAGTGATAATCGGTGTTCATGCAGAATTTGTACTTAATAAGTGCTAATAAACACCCAATATGTTACTAATAGGCTTGCCAATAAGCAACTAGTGTTACCTAGTTTAGTTTTGTTAAAGTTAACTAAGGTTGCCAAAACCTGATGAAACATATACATTTGTGTAAGAAAAGAAAAGAAAAAATAGATATTTGAAGGCCCTTTTCATAATTTGCATACTGCCTTTGATCACATTCAAGTTAGTCAACTTGTGTGCAATAACTGTTTTACTTCCGGTGAAGTGATATATATAGCTATTTCATTTGAGGCACCCTTTGAACTGGCTATTTTTTTTTAACATACCCTTAAAAACATGCAGGAAAACCTAAAGAAATTGAGGTTGAAAGCAAACAGAGAGTTGAATGGAGATTGACCATGGGCTAAAAAAGCAGAAGCAATAAAAGGGAATAACAGAATAAAAGGCAAAGCAAGACGCTGAGATCTAGCATTGCTGAAGGTTGTCAGCTGAAGGATGGGTGCAACGTTCTCTCGGCTGTTGATGAATGTCTGCAGTGATGTGTGCGAGGCTCTGAGCCAGGCTGCTTCTTGCTCCAGCACCCATAAATACCGTGCAGGCTGCCTGTTCAGCCCTCAGCCGCCGCCAGCGCCACCATTCTGCTTAGAAAATGCAACACTCTTCCCTCCTCTTGCATCACTCCTCTCTCCAGAAGAGTGAGGCCCTGGTACAATGGAATTATTGTCATGTATTTCTCACAGGAGGTTCAAAGTGAAGGCTAGTGCTACTACTATGATCCCAGAGGCAAACTGGAAATGAGAATGTCTTAAGGGATCACAGAACCTGACTTTTGAAGCACCGACAGTAGGGATCAAACCATAACGCTCCCCTGGCTGGTGGCCCATTTCTCTTACAATCCCTGTCTGATTTTTATCAGCCCACACTATCATTACCATCAACTTCCACTATCACTGTCCTCTCCCTCTAATATCACTCTTTTCTCTCGCCTCTATCGCTCTGATCCCACTTTGGAGATAACAACAATAGCAGAGAAAGAACTGCTAGAATCCTGTCAGAGCCTGCGACAGCCGTTCATTTATGAACAACACAACTGTCAAGATGTTCCTAATAGCATTAACAGGCACATAATACTAATGCTAATCAGTTACTGTGTGCCGATAGTGAAATGTCTAACCCCGTATAGTTTGTATTTGGATGGAGCATTTCATCAATATGTCATGTTTAACAAGAAGACATCAAAAACAGCTTTGAAGTGAAAGATCTTCTCTGTTGTACACTGTATCTTCTTCCATCGTCCCTTTGATTACATGGAGATCTGGAGCGGAATAAGGGCAGCTTGCCGAGGGGAGTGTCAGTGTGGAATTTGCAGGAATCTGATCTGGATGACTGTACAAGCGTACCTTCACTTCCATGAAACAATCCTTTGTGTGCAGCTCCTTCAACTGTGGCACCGCTTGGCACAGGACCAAGAGCGAGGAAAAGCATTGTGTACCCTACACACACTCCTCATGTCCTGTCACTTAACCCTCTCTGACTTGCAAAACAGAGCGTCCTGACAAAACATATTTTTAACAACCTACCATGCTAACCTACAAATAAAGTCTAGTACAAGTCCTGTTAAATTCAAAGAAATAAATAGACACTGTAATTGCTGTAAACATTCAGCTAGTATGTATGTGTGTGTACGTAAGACATTTTCGACGACAGCTGCAAGTTGTAACTCTTCTCGTGTTGATTTCGGGAGACAGGAATGCCAGACTGCACACCTCTTTATTTGCCGGAGATGAAAAACAAAAGCAAAACGTGTGTGTGTGTGTGTGTGTGTTCTCTGCCTACAACGGATGTAGTAGGGACAGTGGAGCACCTTCTCTGGTAAAATGGAAGCAGATGTGCACAGGAAAGCTTCTATTGTGTGTACAATTTGATGTTTCCTTGGCATAACGTAAGAAGAAAGAAACTTTTCTGCAAGAAGTCTTTCTGATTGAATTGTGAAGGCTATGGTAGAAAACAAAAACAAAGCCCACAATGACATTTAGGAAAGCTGCTTGAGTTCGCTGACTGTAGCGCAAAGAAATGGATAAAAGTTTTCAAGACAAAAAATAAAAAACACCCCAAACCTGTATGACTTTCTTTATATTGTCAAACACAAAAGAAGTTTTTTTTAAAAAACGTCTCTGTGTTTTTTGTTCATACAATGAAAGTCTGGGGGTTCCAGTATTGTTTTGGACCCCATTAACTTTTATTATATAGCTATGGTGAGTGGTGTCTTCTTTGTTGTGGATCTGCTCATCCGAATCCCTCAGCAACTAGCACAGATTTGATGAAAACCGTTGTCGTTTGGCAAATCAAAAAATTATGGACGATATTTCCAACATTTTATTAAAGGGGTCATCGGATGCAAAATTCACTTTACAAGTTGTTTGAACATAAATGTGTGTTGGAAGTGTGTGTACATATCCATCCTATAATGATAAAAATCCACCCAGTGTTTTTTTTTAATCCCTGTTTTAAAATCCTCTTTGTCAAATCAGGCTGTTCTAAGATTCCTGTCAGAATGACGTAGTTCTGTACAGGCCTCTCCCACTATAGTTGATTGACAAGGCAGTCTTACCTCAGACCCGCCCTGAGTGAGCTGAGAGCTGTCCGCCATTGTGTCAACTCCAGCGCAGGGGAAGACAAGATGTCTCAGATTAAGCGATTAAGGTGTTTTGTTGTTGCATGTAATAATGAACATAGCAGTCATCTTTTACTCCCGACATCTGAGCCGCTGAAGACGCAGAGGATTAACATTACTTTCGTTTTGAAGGGAATGCGCCGATCCCCGATCTACATAAATGCATCTATGTTCGCGCGAATCATTCGTGATGCAGCTTCATCTACAGAAGAAGTGAGTATACGGGTTTTTATGAATCTTTGCAAATCGCCTTTCCTAATAATGTGCTAGTTATGCCGAGTTCACACTGCACGATTTTAGCCTGATTTTTCACTCGCAGACAGGTTTTGATAAATCACCGACAAATGCCCTATATCGGAGGCAAATCGGAGCTCGTTCACGCGAGTGACAATCGCGCAGTGTGAATTATCAAAGACATGATCTGAGGGAATCGCCGACATCCGCGAAATATTTGGCATGCTAAATATCTGGAGCTGTCGGCGATTCACAATCCTGCTGTGTGCAATGATTTCTGACTGAAAACTACATCGCGATGACCTTCAGCCAATGAGAGACAAAGATACAGGGCAGAGGGAAGTTCGGTGAGGAGTTATGGACCATATCAGTATTTTAATATGTACAATTATATCATACAGAAACAAGCAAAAACGCTTGATCAGCCGCGACATCAGCTTAACAGTTACTGCACAATTATTATTTACCACTCCTTGCGTTATTTCCTTATCACTTCTCGCGTGGGTTTTGTTGTGAAACATAGTTTGCGGATCAGACAGAGTTGTCAACGATTCTTCCTATTGTGAAATCGTGCAATGTGAAAGCCCCTGTCGCCGATCCATCGTGCAGTGTGAACACAGCAGCGACTGAATGCTACCCCGGATAGTCACGCAGTGTGAAAACAACAGCGATCCGACGAGTTTGAAAATCGTGCAGTGTGAACTCGGCATTAGCCAGTTTCGAGGCTGAAGTTTACAGTCTGCTCATCACTCCACAGAAGAGAAGGGCGGGGTCAGCAGAGCTCATTTGCATTTAAAGCAACGTGGACTATAATGGCTTGATAAAAACAGAGCTGATTTTGACAGCCCTGCTAAAAATAAAAAAATAGAAGCCCAATAGAAACCATCACAGAAATTCAAATGGTTTCCATTTAAAATACCATTATAAACCATTAGCTTTTTCCAGTAAAACCATTACAAAATTCCTTTTTGTAGTGTGTTTTGGGCATTTTTCCAATGGAATCCATCACATACCAGTAGACACCATTATAGTTTCCATTAAAACCAATACAATTCCCATTATAACCATTAAAACCATTACATTTTCTATTGTGTTTTGGGAAGGGTTCTGTTGTTTTTTTTCAGCAGGGAGGGTAAAGAAGGTGTTTTTTGCTCTACCATTGAGAAATTTTAACCAAAGTATGTTATAGACTTTTCATTAAGACCCTAAAGAATAATATCAGCTTGTTGAAAATGGGCATCTGATGACCCCTTTAAGTACCCTTTATGTTACACCTAAAATGACAAGGGAATTTATGTCCCTGAACTCATTCTCTCAAGTGGCTTTGGTATGCAGAGTATTCACAACGTAAACAGACGGAATACCCCATAATATAGTCAAAAACAGTTCTTCAAAACAGACACTCTACTTTATTTATAAAATTAAGCCTAAAGCATTATATACTAAATCATAATTAGTGAAAATGATGACATAAGTCAATTCTGAGATAAAGTCAAATTTATGACACGCTATTAAAATGTTGATATGACATAAAAATCTAAATTATGGCATACTAAATCATAATTGTGAGTTAAAAACTAACTACAGATAGGTGTATATGTAGATACGATGTGTGAAACATATTAAAGAAAAATATGAGCATTTCAATGTGTTTATCCATATTTAGGGCTATTTTTTTGAGCTGAGAATGGGATACATCAACTCTGCCTGTTTGTACAAGTTCATCATGACATATGAATGAGAAGACAGGTGCAGGTTAGCGTGGCTTGGCTGGGATGCCTTAGGGTTATTTCTACATGTTTTTAGATTTTGCAAGACACGGTCATGCATGGATTACTGATCCTCTGCGCTCTGTTCCTTCCTTTATATGTTTATATTTTTAGAAATTTGTAATAGAAGCTGCTAAATGAAGGTTGCAGGTAGGCTACATTGATTTTGCACATCCTTAATGAGCTAAGTATCCATAACCATGACAGAACATGGTATTTTAAGATTTGCAATTCGTTTTCAGAATTAATTTACAGCTCTAATCCATTTTCAGTCAAATACTCCATGATCCCTTCATTTCCGCACATTATTACCAGAATACAGTATACTCTGCTGCTATGGAAACTAGCTTCGGCGTGTAGTGACCAAACAACTGCCCATCTGGATATCAACACTGTACTGTCTTCAATTAAATGCAGTCATGCTTCTAAAACAAATTCCACATTAAATGTTTAGCTACAATTATTGTCATTTACCCGTCCTCATCATGTCTTTTAAAACTGGCAAGGCTTTCTTTCAATAGAGGAACTTCAAAAAGAAGATATTTAGCAGAATGTCCAAGCTGCTTGTTTCCATACCTTACAAGTAAGCAAGCAAGGTTTTTTTGTGAATAACGAATAACATTTTGGGTTGTTCATCACAAAATGCTATCATGTGACTTGGAATGTAGCAAAAGAATTGCATGGACTACTTTTACGATACTCTTATGTTCAGTATTGGGGAGTAACGACATGTAATTTAATTACAACATTAACGTAACTGTAATCCGTTACAGTTACTGAGAATTTTTTTGTGTTCATGTATATATGCTTTATTTTTTAAGATTAACTGTTTTTTTCTTAGGCATTGCTAAATGCCAATGTTTCCTGACATATTATTTGCTATGCAAAGATTTGATTTCAAAAACAGTATCATAGCTATTAAACTATATCTTGTTATGATTTTAAAACTGCATTTAACCTCAGAACGATCTCAAAGTAAATAGAGGTGCTAAAGCCTGATTTTGTGGTGGCTGTGCTATAAAATTTAATTATTATAATCTTAATTCAACTGATGAAGAAAAGTCTGACAGTAATCAGTGTTGAGCAGTACTGTAACTACCCGCCTGGTTTAAATGTTTGAAACAGTTAAAAACATTAAAATCAAATCTAATTAGTTACATTACTTTAATAAAGTAATTGAAATAGTTACACTGCATGTTACGTTTGTAATCTGTAACCTATTGCATTTCTCCACACTGCTTATATTGTCCTTTTTGGAGTTGGACAGCTGGTCCCCAATCACTTTAATAAGAGAGCAGCTCAGACATCCTGCTAAACATCTTGTTTGGATTTTCACAGAGGAAAGAAAGTCATACAGGTTTGCAATGACATGGAGTAAACGATGACAGAATTTTAATTTAGTGGGTCAATTGTTCCTTTAAACAGCAGTGGGGCCTAAAGGAGTAATCATCTGAGCTCAGATTCTAAATTTCATTTCTCTTGGGACACGAGAGCTCGGTGACTCTCAGTCAAAGCTGCCGATAGGGGTATCAAAGAACTTTAATCTCAGAAACTCATTAAAGTCGCTCTGCTTTGGATTAGCACAGTAAGGACCTGGACAAAGGAGTCTTTTGACTTTTAAGGACTTTCTGTGACTTCATCTGTCCTCTCTCTTCTCTCAGATGGAGTGCAGTGAATGAAGGTTGGCCGATGTTTCTGTGCTGATTGGGGCCAGCAGTGCAAACTCCAGCCCAGAGGAACATGATGAGAGATGATGTCATTGTGAGTAAAACAATCTGAGTCTCTCGTTCAGGGTGTATAAAGGATGCCCCATATGGAGAAATAAGCCTCCTGTTTTTTCAACAAGCTGTTCAGAGGGCCAAGTGTTACTGATCCAAGTAACACCATGTGAAGTGAATTATGGGAGTTTTTTCTCTAGTTGTCTCACATCTCTTCTCATGGGTGTTTCCCTGGATTTGCCTTCTACGGCTTTGCCAATATCCATTATCAAAGCTTATAAAGCAAGTGTGAGTCTTTTTACAGTTGTTTCTTTCCATTGATGTGATATGGGGTGTGTTGATCTCTAAAAGGGTGGAACACCCTTTCAAATTTTATGATACATCAGTGTATTGAGATCCAGCAGGTATTTTAAAAATAAAAAAATTGTATTTAATTAAAGTAATAAATAAAATAAAAATGCATATTCCCAAGCTTTAAATTATTCTAGATCATTTCCAAACCTCTGAATGTGATTTAATTTGTGGAAAGTTGTTTATTAATTTGGATCGTATCAATAACTTCACAGTAAGTTTTATTGTGAGATATCTGTGTATCAAGAGGTCATGTCTCCTCATTCCAGTCTATGCGATCCTGACACTAACCTCTCAAAATCTGCTGTGTCGCTACAACACAAGATTCAGATCAGTCAACCTGTCAACACTGAGCATATTTTGGAGCCAAAGAAGAGCCAGAAAGGGTCACTGTCCCCTTGCTGTACCTTTCAGCAGCGAGAACCCTGCAACCCTGTCTGACAGGACAGCAATGGCATGACCTGGGGACATAAAACATGCAGCGCTCCAGCACTACTGCTGGGCTCAGTGCTCATAACTGATGTCCAAACAGAGGAGCCTCATGTCCACCCAAAAGCTCTATAACACTGAGGAGATTTGGTAAAAAAAAACATCTCTATTGCTTGTTTACCTAACTCATATCATATGTCTAAACAATGAGATAATGTCACTGTCAGCTTTCACTCAAAAGGGCTTTTCACACTGCGCTTAACCCCGGGTTATCGTCGTTCTAAACACCGCTTTTTACCCGGGGTTATGAGTCAACCGCACCGCATTTGTGGTGTAAACCCCACATTGCGGTGCTAAGTTTGTTCAGTGTGAAACGGAGCCGTGTTTGCTTGTTGCTGCTGGACGCTTGGCAACAGACAGCCAATCAGAAATTGAGCAGCGAGGCTCATGTCACGTCAGTAACAGGAAACGCGCGTTGTGTAAACTGCAGCCGGTGAGAAGATAATATTCACATATTTTGCTCCTTGTTTTCTTTCTTTCTTTCTTTTTTTCCCCTTTGTTTTCTTGCCTTTGTGCATCATGAGTTCACATGTCGCGCCTAAAAACGTATTTAAAACGCTAAAGCGCGCCGCTTTCTCCTTCTTTCCAAAGCGCTGTAGCTTGTGCTCCCATGGCGTCTGCCGTTGCTAAGCAACCATGACCTGCGCTCTTCATGAAGACGCAGAAGTTTCAGCAAAGGATAAATGGATTTCCGGTGTACCGACAAAACATGCTACCTATCAGATTGTGCTACCAATAATATATTTGCATTGTTTTAAGGGTAAGTTTAGGGTAATGTAGGTGTGAACGGGTAGGTTTAGGGTAGGGGTAGGTATGGACATTAAAAAAAGCCTCAAACCACATGAATAAGATGCTGGTAGCACAATCTGATAGGTAGCATTTTTCGCTATCGATTTGTGCTACCTATCTTTTTAATGGGAGGTAGCACAATCCGAGCGGGTAGCACAAATCGTCAGAACACCGGCACTAAATCGCTTGAAAAAATTGAAATTTAATTTAAATTTATTTAAAAATGGCTATCCCTGCCTGTACAGCTGATCAGCTGTTCCTCAATCTTCGCTGATCTAAAGACATAAGCGGCGACGTTTTTAATAACTAGCAAAGCGCGGGAAAAGCCGTGTAAACAGGTTGCCTGCTGTGCAGTTTGCCCAATCAGAGACAGTAAGTGCGTTTACATGGACCCTCTTAATGCGATTATAATGAGATTTTGGCGATATTGCGATTATGCTTTACCTCATGTAAACGCAATACTTCGATCTAAATAATGCGATTAAGCTCATAATCGCAACAAGCATAATCGTATTAACATAGGTGGCGTACACCGATTTTAATCGGAATTTACAGGCATGTAAACACTTTAATCGCAGTATTGCCGCTCTGACCAAAGTGCGCATGCGCTTGTGGCATATATGAATAACGTGACACGCACCTGTAATAATACGGAGATTAGAAACGATGGAGGGGAAGAAAGCATCGCATTCTGAGGAAAACACAACAAGCTGCCAGCAGTCTCTGTTTCTTACCCTCATCCTGAAAGGGCGAGCAGAACGCGACGGCAGCGTAGGGAAACAAATTCCATCACATTTCATTGGCGCCGAAAAAGCGTGGAATACAGGCATACAAAATCATTATGCATTAGACGTAAATAAATTAAAACAGCGACCAGTAACACTGCTCTTTCTGAGTCCATCATTTGTGCTGTCCAGTGGGGTATGTGAATATAAAAATTAACCACAATTCTTAGCAAATAATAAGAATAATGGAAATTGCATGTAAACGGGAGTAAGAGCTTTGCTCTTGACATGTAAACATCAAAATGCGATTAAGTCCTTACTCTGATTATTGGAAATAATCGCAATATTCGTGCGCATGTAAACGCAGTCACTGACACCGAAAATATGCAAATAAGAACGTTAACCGGGGTTTAGGAATGTACCGTGTGAAACGTCTGTTAATGAATACCCAGGGTTAACAGTTAACCCCAGGCATAGTATGAGCAGTGTGAAACCCGGGGTTCCGCTTATCCGGGGTTTAGAATGACCCAGGTTAACAATTTCAAATGTGAAAAGCCCTAAATAGTATCTGAGAACAACAGATTTACCATTATGTGTGAAGAGAACAAATGACCTTGTAAAAGGAGGGAGTGAAACATTTCAGCCTATTCATCTTCATCTGTACTAAAACAAAACCTGTTGTCAGGTAACCTAAAGATATCAAAAATGAGCAAAGTGCTAATACAGAACTCGTAAAATACAGTGGGTTCCAAAAGTCTTAGACTACTAGAAATAATTATATTTGAAAATCTGGTTTTCCATTACAAATAGTATTATTAGCGTTATTTTAGTGAAACGTTGAACTGAAAAATTGATTTCAGAATGTCTCAGTATCTGATTTTTCGTTGGTTTTTGCTTTATTGACAGCAGCACTCATGCTACATGAACTCTTCGAGTTTGTGTCAAACTGATGATTATCATATATACAATAATATGGCTCACAAAAGGTTCTCCTGCATGATTTGAGATGATCCAAAGAGCATCTTGGATTTTCATAAAAGGAAAAACATCTGACTGCCTGTACAGAGTTACGTGATCAATGTCACAGTGTAACTTCTCAGTGGCCTTAAAAACTTAATCTGAAATATTTCTTATTGATTTTACATCATGTTTTTCAGGTTTAAGACTTTTGGAC
The DNA here is from genome assembly GCA_036784905.1 of Acrossocheilus fasciatus. Taxonomy (NCBI): domain Eukaryota; kingdom Metazoa; phylum Chordata; class Actinopteri; order Cypriniformes; family Cyprinidae; genus Acrossocheilus; species Acrossocheilus fasciatus. The sequence continues at coordinate 17,951,807 of CM071939.1, read as the reverse complement.
ACCACTGTAATCAATATGACTGAAAATGTCAGTTATATGTCAGCAAAACCTGTTTTTAGGGTTGGGTCTGGTAGTAATAGCGCACATTCGACTGCACATTTTCAATTCTAGTTTGTTATGTATTATAATTAGTCTAGCCAAGCTCAGCCTGGTTAAGGCCGGTAGACCATTTAGGCAAAGCTGACAAGAGGCCTTGGTCTAACCAGTTTCCATGTTCAAAACCAGCTTGACCACTTTAACCTGGTTTTTCTAGCAGGGTAAACCTCATGTTAGTCATTGGTATGTACCCACACCTTCAGAGAAGTGACTCCCATGATCATTTGTGGGGGATATGACGTCTCTTAAATCTCGAAAGCGAAGATTAGTGGTGAAACGACCTCAAACAAGCAATAGGTCCAGGTGTAACAGCTGAATTTTCTTATGAGATTTTGTGTTTGAGAGGTTGGAGGTAAGCGCACTGATCCTTTGAGTTTTAAACCAATCTGATTTTCTTTAGACATCTGATTTAGGAATGATCAGCAGATAGCAGAAGAAAGATAGCGGTGTTTGTTTTTGATAGTATGTGGTGTGAGGACCATTGAAACCCAGTGAGCATGTGTTTAGCATCATTCTGCTTTTTAGTCCTTTAAAGCCTCATATAATCCTGTAGTCATAATACTTTTGGTCTCGTTAGAATTATTTTCACTCCACAAATGGTTTCATTTAGAATATGTTTGATTTATTGTGGATATTTGGGCCACAGGCTAACAGTAACTACTTTCAGTATTAGCCATATGCTAGCTATCCTGAGGAAACTTAGTCTCATAAAGTTATAGCACTGCTATCTGTAGACTGCTGAGAACTTTTTGGAGTTTAGTTTGAAATGGGTTCTTCGGTTCAAACGTTACTCCATCCTTGACGTCTCTTCAGCAGATATTTCCAATTCTACTCTGACCAAAGTTGTTTAACAAAAGCAAACAGTTGCAAGCTTCAATTGTCTCATAATAAGAGGGGAGGGATGATAGATAATGCAGAAACAACAGTTATGAAGACCAAAGAGCCCAGTGTATGGCAGAAACCCTTGCTGCACTTTTCCCCTGTCTTGGCAGTCCTCGCTGAGCTAGCCACAGTCTTTTTCCAATTACAGTAATCACTGCACAGAAGTAACAAAAATCCTGAATGGCTAGGGATGGTTTGGACAGAAGAGCTCAGCGCACATGCACTGCATGCATGGACTGTGGTGAGGAGAGATTATGGTAAACGTCAAACCTACCATTAGAACCTGTCTGGTTTTCAGCTCAACACAGACCTTACTCGCTTGGCATATGCTAAATATGTAATTTTTGTGACACAATCCATTTCGTCAGCTGTAATGAAATGCAACATCAGATGCGCTTCTGAGAGCACTTTTCTAACCAGGACACTGCTACTACTTTACTATTTACTGTATCAGCATTGTGCTGTCCGTATTATTTATCATGGTAAATAATAAACTGCGCTGCTCTATTGGTCAATATGGCCTTTTACTTACTTACTTGGAAACAATTACGTTTTAATACAATTAAAATGAATTGTCTTGATCGTAGATTAAATTACACAAAATTAGTGTGTGTGTGTGTTTATTAGCCTACCTATATATAATTTTATATATGTGCCCTCCAGTGAACTTTATAGTGTTATCCCAAAGAGGCATAAAATCATTATTTATTCTATCTACTTGTTTTCTATTTATTCATCTTATAAAACACCCTGCTACATGTTTTGCGTGAGACTACCAGGGACTTGTCACAGCACTGTTTATTAATATTTGTTCATATTAAATGTCTAACTGAACAAATGTTCTATAATCCTCAGATGTAAGTGGACATATAAGGGTTTTTCTCATAACAACAATGACCCCTAGTGGTGGACATTTGACATGACTATTGAGGTCAAGGAGTACTAGTAATCAACACCAGTAATCAACAAGGTCACGTTACTCATTTACACTAAAAATGTAGTCTTAACAAGATTTCTGATCTTTAAAAAAAAATACAGTACGTTTGTATTGGAGCATGAAATTATATAATATTGTAGATTCTGGCTACATTTTTTTGCTCATCAGTTGAATGAAATGAACTGAAATGACCTCATTAGTGAGAATGAATGAGCATTAAATAAGGTATTACACTTACACTATTGCCTTTGTGAGCACAGTGTATGCAGTGATTCTGTACAAAAAATAAAGACTACATTTCCCAGAATGCTATAAGACAATTCACAGGAAGTAACAGTAACTCAAAAAAAAAAAATCTTTGTAGAATTGCTCAATGTCATATTGTCTAACCCCTTCATAGCTGCAGAGAGAAAAGAAGAGAGACATCACTTCATGATGAAGTTGCTTGGTGGTATTACCTTGTTATTAGCAACAGCTGTTGCCTATTACATCTACATCCCATTGCCTAGGACAATCTCAGAACCATGGAAACTGATGGTGTTGGATGCCACATTCCGGGGAGTTGTGATGATGGTAAGTAGCACATTTTAAACAGTACAACAGGTGAATTGAAGAAAGGATGATTTTGATTGGCTGGAAAGCTTTTATATTCTATGCTAAACTGAAATAGCAGGCTATGTTGCCAAACTTTGAGGTCATATGTCTTTTTAACAAAATCAAAATAACAATAATAAAAGTTTTTATTTGTCGTTAAACTTAAGTGAAACTTAAAATTGCTGCATTTAGTGCATAAAATCTAACCAGAGCTAAAAAAAATTACATTGTATAAACAGCATAAAACCTGACAGACAACATCCATTATTACCTATTAATAGAGGACCATCTGTTTTTGAAGAGACATGTTAAAGAATGACCTTGATTTTCCTGTTCGGATGAACTTTGTCCAACTTGGCAAGACAATAGATAATACCCAAGGGCAGGATGAAATGATCCCTATTCACTGTCTACATGAACTTTTCTCTCTTTTTCAATGCCTTGGCATTTGTTCTCCTTGTGAATGCTCCAAAAATATCATGCAAACTGCATTTCAAAACCATAATGAGGGGAACGGTTAGTTCAGTTCACCGATTACTGACCCTGTTGTTTTGCAGGGAGATGTTGCTCACTCACTGGGTTTGAGCCATAGAGTCCACGTTATCAACTCTGCCATTGTCAATTTTGAGAGTATGGTGCCAATCACAAACCAAGAGATCCAGGTTGAAGATATCCTGTTTGATGGAGTCCATGTACGTGTGTACCAGCCTCCTGGAAAGGACGGAAAGCTGAGGAGATCAGTTATGTTCATCCATGGAGGTGGATGGGCCTTGGGCGCTCCAAGTATGTCCAAGCGTTTCCTTATGAATCATATTTCTTGATGAATCCTGCAGTTATATTCATTGGATTATGCGTGAGTTGTGTTTTCATGTGACTGCTTTATCTGCCATCAGCGTTGGGGTCATATGACTGTCTCTGCAGACAGATGGCAGCTGATCTGGACGCAGTGGTTGTGACGGTGGAGTGAGTATACACTTTCATTCGAATGGGAAGAGAAAATTGCTCTGTGGTTTTGATCAGTCATGCTGAGTGTTGATTTTGTGCAGTTATCGCATGGCTCCTGATGTGCGCTTCCCAGTGCAGTATGACGAGTGTGTGAGGGCCGCTAAGCATTTCCTGAGGCCAGAAATGCTGGCGAAGTATTCGGTCGATCCAGAGCGAGTGGCAGTGTTTGGAGACAGTGCTGGAGGAAATCTGGCCGCCGCAGTGGCTCAGCGGGTACACTTCCACTTTATTACTCAATCACATGTGTCTTTTAAGGTCATATTTTCTGTTAAAGAGATGGTTCTACTAAAAATTAAACTTCTGTCATTATTTACTCACCCTCAGGTTGTTCCAAACCTATGACTTTCTTTTGTGCAACACTCTTTTTATGCAAAAACAGTGAATGGGGACTGGAGCTTTAAGCTTTGAAAATCTGCAAAAACACCTCAAGTGTCCATAATATTTGTGTGCTTTATTCCATGACGTCCAAAGCCGTACGATGCGACGATACGATCTGTTAACCACTGTGATCTTTAAAAAAAGGAACAGTGAAAAAATCCATATTTAGATGGATTAGAAAAATCTGACTCAAAGGAAAGATTTATTTAGACATTAATCACAATGCATTGACCACATAAAAGGTCAAAATTATGACATTTCAATTTTTTTTTTTTTTTACTTTTGTCTCATAATTATGACTTAGTAACTCAATTTCGACTTTGTCATGATTATGACTTTATATCTCATAACTGACTTTTTGTCATAATTATAACCTTTTATCACATAATTGTCTTTTTCAACTTTTTATCTCATAATTTCAACATACAGTGGTGGCCAAATTTATTAGAACACTAGTGTTTTCACCAGCTAAAAATGGTTTAAAGTCAGTTATTTCTATCTTTTGCTGTTATGTGTCAGTGTGAAATATCAGTTCACATTTCCGAACATTCATTTTGCCGTTATTTGTAATAATCCAGTGAGATTTCTGTTTTCACAAGGAGTCTGTAGCAACGTCTCCAAGATACTTCAAGAAACCTACCCGTAGAACTACTGAAAATCTAGGGAAAAAGCTGCTTTAAACGTAAAGGATGGTCACACCAAATGTTGATTTAATGTAGTAAATAAAAGTTCATTGATAAAGAAAATCTATTTATGACATTATTTTTTGATAACATCCTGATTTTACAGCATTTTTACACAAGTGCCTAAAACTTTTAACAGTACTGTAGTTTTGCAGGGAGGTCTCTTGAAGCATCTTGAAGACGTTGCCACACTTCTTCTGGATTTAGTCTGTCTCAGTTTGTCATTCCAGACAGACTGGATATTGATGAGATCAGGTCTCTGTGGAGCACTGGCTGTTGTCAGACTCCTTGTGAAAACAAAAATCTCACTGGATTATTACAATTAATGGCAAAATGAATGTTCGGAAATGTAAACTGATATTTCCTACTGACACACTACAGTAAAAGATAGAAATAACTGACTTAAAACCATTTTTAGCTGGTGAAAATACTAGTGTTCTAATGATTTTGGCCATCTCATAACTGACATTTTGTGCCATAATTATGACCGTCTTTTAATCTTGACTTTTTATCTCATAACTTAAACATTAAATTTCATAATTTTGACATTTTATGATTTTTTTATTTTATTATGATTTACCAAAGCATGATTTATTTATTTTTTTCTTTTGTGGTGGAAATGGACCACATCTGGGACTTGAGATTTGGGATATTTTAAAATATTATATTGTTTTTGCATGAACTGTTCCTCTAAATTGAATTAACTATTGGAGCCTTAACCCAGTGTTAGTTAGTGAGATGGTTACACTAATCAACATTTTTTTCTCTATTTCTCTCTCTAGATTGGAATAGAGAACACTACTTCTGTCAAATTCAAACTGCAGGTCTTGGTTTACCCAGTGCTTCAGGCGCTTGACTTCAACACAGCTTCCTATCAGCAGAACCAGAATGTTCCCATCCTGTATCGCTGGTTAATGGCCCGTTTCTGGTTGGAGTACCTAGGTGCCGACTTCGACCTTGTGCATTCCTTTATGGTAAACAACCACACAGCCCAAGACCAAAACCTAATGTCCTTGATCCATTCAAAGTTGGACTGGACCACTCTCCTCCCCAAACGAATGATAAAAAATTATAAGCCTGTGTTTCCAGTGACTGGCTCTCCAGGTATCTTAAAAGATATACCAGCGTTACTGGATGCCAGAGCTGCTCCGTTACTGGCGGAGGACGAGGTTTTGCGTACGGTGCCGCGTGCTTATATTATGACCGGTGAGCATGATGTTTTGAGGGATGATGGAATGATGTATGCCCGCAGGCTGGAGCTGGCAGGGGTCTCTGTCACTAACGAACATTACGAAGATGGTTTTCATGGCTGTGTGAGCTTTGCTTTCTGGCCCTGCTACTTCTCTGTTGGAATAAGGGCAGTGCAAAATTGTATCGCTTGGCTTGACCAACATTTGTAGTTATATTTAAAATGTGTCTATTAGGGATTTCATACACTGTGATGCAATCTTGTGCAACACAACAGAATATTTCATATTGCACATCGAGCAAAGAAATGATGTTCTGCTATTTTAAAGGAACAGTATTATGGATTTCAAATAATGACACATTTATGTGTATTTTTTTAACTAATTTACTAAGAAGCAAATGAAGAATTAGAAGAAGCACAAAGGAATTTCTCTTGAACTGATACTCTGTTCTGACTCCATTAATATGCAGCAGTTAAAGTGTTTGTAAGATTCAAATTATGCTAGTTGTTTTTGTGCTTGTCATTACTAACACCTACTGCATTAACAAAACAGAAGTCATATCACCATGCATTTCACTTTCACTTCAAAGACCTGAAATGAATTTTGTCATATTCCTGCTGTGAATAAAGTTGGAACGTGTATTGAAGCTACAATAAAAGTTAACAAATACTCTGCCTAGTTATTCTAGAAAATAACAATACTTTTTTTTTGGCATTTCAAATGAACAACACTAAGAACACCAGCCTTTAGGTTGACTGGTTTATGTTCCTTTCATACGCACAATAGTGTTTTATGACAAAAGTTTTGGATAAGTAAATTCCTACATTCATAAGTGATGTATGATCATAAAAAAACTCAAATATCAAAATGCAAATATTGTGATGCTAGAGCAATGAATCTTTCAGTATTTGTAAGATTAATAGCTGTAGGCTAATCATTCAAATTTAAATGATAAAATTGTCCTTATGTTCAAAATTTGCATTTTGATGTTTGAAGTACAGCTATTAATATATGCATCACTGTTGCCCTCTAGCGGTTTAGCCTGAGTAAGAAAGCTACTAAATGCCTTTTAATCGTATTTGCGCTGTATTATACAAAACACACACACACACACACACACGACGCAACACACGGTTTTGAAAAACAAGAAATAAAAAACTATAATTTATTTTTGTTGCTTTCTGCAATTTTCATTATTTCAATGTGGCAGTGAATAAACCAGCAATAATAAGAGGTTCTCCAGTAATTCAAAAATCAACAAACTAAAATCTGAGTTCAAGTAATGACCATTGAAAAGCAAAGGGAGGAATAAAACAACGCTACCAAACTATACGATTTGAAAATACAACACAATATCCCACTAAGATCCAAGACTTAACTAGAAGATTTTTCAATATTTGGTCAAAGCCCTACTGATAAAGAGTTTTCAAGCATATTTAAGGATACGGATGAAGCACTGTCTACCCTGCTTCATTACATAAGACATGAAACGGCGCAGTGTTCACTGACCTTCCTCAACATATATTTCTAGTTTTGGTCCCTAGAACAGGAATCACAACACAACCTCAAGACAAACACAACTAATCAGGATCAGAGTAAAGATGCATGAATGGGTGCTAAAAGGTGCTCAGGCAAACGTTCAAAGAACAGAACATCTTGAAATACTCATTTACAGTTTGCATCAAAAAAAATATGACGACTTTGTGTGGGGAAAGGGCTCACAAGATATAACATTTTGATTCTCATATTGCTTTAAAAATATCACTGCCATGAATACATTCTCAGGCAACACACTGAACACTCTTACATTCACTTGTTTGAGAAATCTTTGTAGATACTGTACTGATGAAACAGTCAGCTCAGTCTGAACTAACAATGAACAATAGTGAGGATAAAATGAATCAGCAACTCTCAAAGAGACATAGCTTTGAAGAAACATAGCTTTTGTGACATATTTGTGCTTCGTCATCCTTACAAAACCACCAACAAACATGGAATTCAAACGTCTTTCGTTCAAAGCTGGAACATGACGAATAAAAAGTGACACGGCACTACTTTCCATTCAGAAAAATAAGGAACCATCTATTTAAAAAAATAATAGAATAACTCAATATCCTGGTGGGACACCCAAGAGGTGACGCAGGAAGTGACCACTATAACAACCAGGACAGGTGTCTAAACCCCATTAACACTATTGGGACTAAGTGCTACATTTTCCACCATTAGTAAATTGTGATTTCATCTGACGTTTAACAGGCATTACAGATAGTTGTATATTATTTTACCTTCGATGAATGTTTAGAAGCAATATATTCATATATAGTTAAAAATAAATTTGAAAAAAATAAAATAAAAAAAAATTTCACCACAGAATGTAAACACATTAATCACTGCTTTGGGACAGCTTACACGTGTTACCCAACAAACTTGTCACACAAATTCCTGTAAAACTCATTTTAAGGTTTGGGTCACTGAATATTTAAAGAAAAACAACAGTCATTTATCAGATCCTAAGTTCATTGTGAATAAAACAGCCACACAGAAGCGAACAGTTCCTTCAAAATAAAAACAAAATATGCCATAACACTCAGCTTCACAGTAACTTTCCATTACAGCAGTGTGTGTTTGTGTGTGATGGTAGAGGCTGGACATGACAACTACAGACAAGAGTTTTGGCAAACAATTTCTGTTTGACAAACCGGGAATCGACCATGGCTGAGAGAGAGAGAGAGAGAGAGAGAGAGAGAGAGAGAGAGAGAGAGAGATCAGTAGCAGGACAGCTATCAACAGTCGAAATGCATCTCGAGAGCATCTTCAAAACTCTGGTCCTCATCGGCGCTGGACGTGAGGAAAGAAGCCATCGGGGAGCCTGCGGACAGACTGAGAACTCCCGCAGCGTTTGTACCAGCGTTTCTGACAGAAATACTGGTGAGGTTGATTCCGAGAGTGAGTCTGGTTTGCTCCAGGGCTTTTTCTGGCACAGCGAAAGCCTCCAGCTTCTTCTCCCCATTGGCCATGTATGAGTTCTGGCAGCCCCTGCAGATGCAGTCCAAACAGGCCTTACGGTTGGAGTAGCAGGGGCATCTTTGACCTCTGCAGGTAAGAACACTTGGATTCTGAGTGGCTCGTCCACACTTGCATCCTTTTTTCTCTTGCGTCTTTTTGTATACGACTTTAGGGGGCTGTACTGGTTGTCCTGCTAAAACGCTAGCTGACAGCAGCCTGTCCTTCGCCTTGGCCTTTGCCTTCGGGACAGTCAATTTAGACTTCGCCTGAACTTTCTTATTACCTAGGTCTGTGTTTATCTGGATATTTTTAGTTGAATCCAGCACAGCCTTATTAACCTTCAAAACGCCCCCGTTAGTGAGCACGGCAGCAGGTGGGGAGGGCGCTTTCGGTTCAAATGCTGTTTTCGGCGGAGCTGTGGCTGCTACCGATGGCCCCTGGATGAGGCTGGTGAAGGGCAGAGGTTGGAGCATCTCGCTGTCGCTTTCCGAGCGAGAGCGCTTTCGGCTCAGGCGCACTTTTCTGTGGGCTGTGGCGAGGCACGTTAGGCCTGTCTGAGGTTGCGGTGGGTGTCCGGGCGCAAGGGCACCGCTGGTTTGGGACTGTAATGAGTTCTGACATGGCTCGGGTGTTGATTTAGTCTGTCCCCATGACACCTCCTTGCTCGTAATGTCAGGTTTAAGGTCCTCCTGAACGCTTGTGCTCTCCGCACTGAGTTGCACCAATTCGGCACTTGTCTCTTGACTAACTTTGCACTTTACGTTAAGAGTGACAGTACCCATGTGTAGCTCTGAGTCAGATTTCTGAGATCCGTCTGCAGTGACAGGCTCAGGGGTCTCTAGCTCAGCTGGGATCTGCTCAGAGGGTTTGTCCGAGTCAGTCAAGTTGACATCAGTAGAGTTTTGTGAGGAGTCCGTCTCTGTTTTGAGATTAGGAACATCCAAAGTGTCTTCGACAGGACTGTCTTCTTGTTCCTGATTCACCCCCAACATCTCCTCCACCATTTTCATGACCTCAGGGTAACCCTTGATCCCAGAGGCACTCTGCTCTGTTGTGACGCACACCGAGACACACTCGCAGAGATTCCTGTAGCAGTCGATCAGAATCTGGAGCTGTTTATTCTCCTCAAATTGCTCATAGTCTTTACACCAGCTGCATGATGGCTTCAGTAACATCTTCTTGCCTTTACAACCCTTGCAAACATAGTGCTGGCAGGAGGAATTTTTTGGAGCAACTGGATCCTGAAGCAAATTCCCTACATAAAATGCAAACAATAGATTAATTTAAATAAATTATGCAAAAAAAAAAAAAAAAGGAAAATTGGGATTGTAGTTTGATTTTCAAATAATCTTTTTTTCAAACCAAATGTTGTGATTCACCTCATAGTTGGTTAGATTGAATCATAAATAAAACCATTATGGCAAAAAATACTAAGCATTATCAAAACTGCTGAAAAGTGGGCGGGCACTGTTGTAGCAGATACTACCGGTCCTGAATGCTGATTGGTTGATACAGTTTAGATTTTGCCATATCACTGCGAAGTAAATATCGTTTTGTTGATGTTGTGTAGCAACTAGTGCTGTCAAACGATTAGTCGCGATTAATCGCATCTAAAATAAAAGTTTTTGTTTACACAATATAAGTGTGTATTGTGCATATTTACTACTTATCTATAAATATACAGTATATATCTAGAAAATATTTACATGTATATATTTATATTCACATGGCCTAATTTATATCATACATAAACATAATTAATATATAAACATAACATTTTTCTTAAATATATACATAGGTGTGTGTGTGTGTGTGTGTGTGTGTTTATATATACATAATAAATATACACAACACATTTTGTAAACAAACTTTTATTTTGGATGCGATTAATCGTTGGACAGCACTATTAGCAACTTAATAATTTGCTTAATAAATTACGTTTAAAAGAAAAACCGTGCTCAATATTTTATTAAGTAATAAAACATTTAATAAAAGCAATAAGACACTCGAGCATGTGCTGTACTGACTAACATAAGGGTGTTGCTTATTTTATTAACGCATATTGCATGACTATATTCGAAACACAACAAGGTCTCTCGCACATAAAGGCACTTACCACACACCAAGCAGGATAGAGAGTCTCTAAAGAAAGGCAGGACGTTAAACAGCCCTCCGTATGTCTCCGGGTCCTTCGGGTCGCACTGCAGAAGAGAGCGGCACGCCGACACGTACAGCGCGGTGGCGTTCACCGGGTTCATCTCAGCGAGATCAGTCAACGGCAGGACGAGAGAAGCGGGCTGATCGGCTACTGACAGCGAGTCTTGCTCAGACCCCCAATACACGATAACTGTGAGAACACAATCAACCAGGCTTCACCCAACGCCTCAAACAAAGAGTGTAATTTGACATGACTCGCAAGCAGATGAGCGGCTTTGAGTCGTCTGCTTGTTAACATGTCAAAGCTTTGCTGGATATTGAGAAGATCCTCCAGAGGGTCAGTCCGGTGATAATAAGCTGGTGCAGGCGATGTATAGCACCGATTAGAGTCTGCTTTCCATGCGTGTCAGATCCCAAATGCCGCAGTAGAAAGAGCTTTTGTGATAAAGCTCACAGACACGAAGGACTGAATGATAAACAGCATTTTAGTGAGAGGCACAGCAGGCCTCGAGCTGTAACGTTACTGTCGGTGGCGCGAGCTCTGTGTATAAACGGTCCACAAACACGAAAAAACCCAGCCACACAAAAAGTAAAATTCTTGAAATAGTTCACCACAGCGGTTGTTTTAAAAGTTTAACTGAACAAATCACAATTCGTCTGGTTGCTAGTTCGCTAGCTAACGTTAGCCAATAGTATCTGCACTTTTCTTCGTGTTGTTGAATAAGAGCGCTTTTCTTTGCTCAGCGAGTGCGACAAACTCCCGTTTAAGTGATGTTTATGTAGCGTACAACTGAGTTCGCTACGCTACAAAATATTTACATGCATTAGCCTATGCTAAGAGCCAGTTTCGTTGCTTATTATTCCTCTGTTAACTTTTGCATCCTGAGAGGAACAATACCAAACAAGCGTAAAAGAGCGCCTGGAATTACACGCGGCCTCCAGTGACTACTGCCCCCTAGTGTCTGACTGTATTAACCACACGCTACTGCGAGCAGAGGCTCTGTGCTGAATCTAGGCTACACTCTGAAATAAATAATTACTTTCTCTCGTTAAATGAAATAACATTTAGTAAAAACCAATAAAAACATCTTGCAAATTATGCTGTCGATGTCTGTTCTGCTTTTACGTCTCTCACTATGTTTGTATTTAAATTATTGTGACTTTTGACTCTAACTGTTGGGAACTGTAGTTTATCATGGTTGACATTAGTATGGACTACATGTATCAAGTTCGCTTAACTACACACATCTCTGCGGTGATTGGTTCACTCACTCACGCCCGCTTCGCTAACTGAGTAGTGATTGGCTGTAAAATGTAGGCGCTCGTTTGTGATTGGCTGAAGACACCGACAGGTTTTCTGACAGAATCTTGTGCCCTCAGTGTAGCAGTGATGGCGACCTACACGTTAATGCGAAGTAGTCTTGGACTATTACACGGTCTTAAATGTTCTTTTAAAAGTGTAGGTCAGATTCCGTACACGGGGGCACTTACCCAGTCAAAAGTTCTGCAAAATGCAAGATGCTATTCGGTCAGCCATCTGTCAGTGCAGGAGAGAATCGAGAAGAAACGAAAGGCAGCGCTTATAGGAGGAGGACAGCTGAGGATAGCTGCACAGCACAAAAGGGTAAGTTATGAAAACTTACTGGAGAATGAATGCAGCTGACATGACATAAGTGAAAACACAACAGTCTGAGAAGAGCTCTGAAATCCTGGGCGCAGGGTAAACTGACAGCGCGCGAGAGACTGGAGCTCCTGCTGGACCCTGACTCGTTTGTGGAGTATGATATGTTTGTGGAGCATCGCTGTTCTGACTTTGGCATGGAAACAGATCATAATAAGGTATGAAACCGCCACCTCTCAGCTCAGAGAATATACATAATACATAAAGAGAAATATTTCCATTTGCATGAAATTCCATTTGTTATGAAATAATACCTTTAAATGTCTTAACTCTCGAATGGGTGCAGATGCAACATTGTCTATTGCATTTTCTAAGTCCTTCTATTAAAACGGATGTTTTTTTTGTTGTTTGACAAAGAGAGTTTCAGAGATAAAAAAAAAAAAAAAAAAAAAAATTGTTTAAACATCCTGTTAAGCAAGTAATTAACCCTTAACCAGGGGACTGGGCCCCGGGGGTCCACTAGGGGGCAAACAGAGTCCAATTAGTCACTAATTGCTGTTATTTTGTAAAATGGACCATGACTTTTACATGCTGCATGCACCTGTGTGTTCAGTATCCAGGAGACAGCGTAGTGACCGGACAGGGAAGGATCAATGGCAGACTGGTGTATGTTTTCAGCCAGGTATGATACTAGCTTTCGAAGATAGGGTTTGCAGTAATGAAATATATTAATATCTCAGTTCTGAAGAGTGAAATGCTCTTCTGTTCTCAGGACTTCACAGTGTTTGGAGGCAGTTTATCAGGAGCTCACGCTCAGAAGGTCTGCAAGGTGAGGTTGGTTGCTGGGCGTTTTTGGTCCTGACTAAAGTCATTTTGTTTAAAAAACAGGCATAATGCTGTCAAACAGTGAGATTTCACACAGAACTTCTGCAATTGAATTCCTAGATCATGGATCAGGCAATGATGGTGGGAGCTCCAGTAATTGGTCTCAATGACTCCGGTGGAGCCCGCATTCAGGAAGGCGTCGAGTCCCTCGCAGGATATGCTGACATTTTCTTGGTAAGCTAAGTGGTTTAACACTGCTATACATTTGAGATATACACTACCAAACAAAAGCTTGTGGTTGTTTTTTTTTGTTTGTTTTTTTTTTATGTTTTTGAAAGTCCCTCACCAAAACTGCATTTATTCTAATCAAAAGGACAGTAATATAATTAAATAATTTTACATTTAAAATATTTAGAGTATATTTTAAATTGCAATTTATTATTGTGACGGCAAAGCTTAAAACAGTAGTGCTGCATATAGAAAACCTTTTTTTTTTTTTTATTATTTGATGAATAGAAAATTCAAAAGAACAACATTTATTAAAGACTGGAGTGATGATGCTGAAAATTTAGCTTTGATAAATTGCAGTTATTTTATAGTAAAAATATTTCACAATATTACTACTTTTGCTATATTTTGGATCAAATAAATGCAGGCTTGGTGAGCAGAAGACAATTCTTTAAAAACATTTGACTGGTAGTATATATAATCCAGGACTAACTCTGGACAACGGTATTTGTTCTTCAGCGGAATGTGATGGCCTCAGGTGTAGTTCCTCAGATCTCTCTCATCATGGGCCCGTGCGCGGGTGGTGCTGTGTACTCGCCTGCTCTGACAGACTTCACTTTTATGGTGAAGGTAAGTCAATAAAAGGTATAAATGCATACTAAATTAAATTGAGGTTACTTGTTCCCTGATGGCACACTGGTTTTTCATGAAATGGCCTGTGTTTGCAGGACACCTCCTATCTTTTTATCACAGGCCCAGATGTGGTTAAGTCTGTAACAAACGAGGATGTTACCCAGGAGGAGCTGGGTGGAGCAAAAACCCACACCACTGTGTCAGGTGGGTCTATTTATTAAGCCTGTGCTTGCATCTGAGTGTGTTTTGTGACGATGTTTGGCATTTTAAATTTTGTTCTCTAATCTGACTGAACATTTCCTTGGCTCACTAGTAATATAAAGAGATTTTGTTTTCTTTTAGGTGTTGCTCATCGGGCCTTTGAGAATGATATTGATGCCATTCTGAACTTGAGAGACTTTTTTAACTTTCTCCCACTGAGCAACAAAGATCCAGCACCGGTCACTGAGTGCCATGATCCTCGGTGAGAAACACACATTTGTACAATTACTTTTTTTTTTGTTTGTTTAATCATCATTTAATCTTGGCTAGTGTTTTCAGTCATGAGGAATCATGTCAATTTCCTTTCCTCAGTGACCGGCTGGTTCCTGGTTTGGATGCTGTTGTTCCTTTTGAAAGCACAAAAGCCTATGACATGCTGGACATTGTTCATGGTGTATGTACATCTTTAGCGAACAAATGATTCAGACAGTTAGGTAAAAACTCGTCACACAGTTCTTATGATTGTCTTCTCACTCTCACAGATAGTAGATGAGAGAGAATTCTTTGAGATTATGCCCAACTACGCCAAAAATATTGTGGTGGGATTTGCCAGGATGAACGGTCGGACAGTAGGCATAGTGGGAAACCAGCCTAAAGTGGCATCTGGTGGGTGATTTATATTATCATAAGTTTGAGATCATTAAGCATTGTTGTTTTAATAGTTTTCATTCAGCAAAAACACATTAAATATATCAAGTGACAGTAAAAACTTATAAAAAAAATAAAATAAAAAAAACTTTGTGTACCAAAGCATCTTGAAAAAAAATGTATCACATTTTCTGCAAACGTTAAGCAGCACAACAGTTTTCATTATTGATGATAAATATTGATGAGCACCAAATCAGCATATAAAAATGATTTCCAAAGAATCATGTGACAGTGAAGACTGGAGTAATGGCTGCTGAAAATTCAGATTTGCCATCGCATAAATAAATTACATTTAAAAAAAAAAAAATTACTTGCTTGAAATTGGAATATTTTTTTCACAATATTAGTGTTTTACTGTATTTATTACTGCACTAAGTATAAGAGACTTCTTTAAATAACATAAAAAAATTGTACCCCAACCTTCTGAACATTAATATTATAATATAAAAATGATATTATATATCAAATTTCATTATTTATTTCATAAATACATTTCACAGTAGTTTTTAATTTAATGTGATTTTCCTTGTGTTTTCAGGCTGTTTGGACATAAATTCATCTGTTAAAGGGGCTCGCTTTGTTCGTTTCTGTGATGCCTTCAATATTCCCATCATCACATTCGTGGATGTGCCTGGATTCCTGCCAGGTGTCTAGAAACTTTCGTTATCCTAACCTTAACTTGTTTTTTCTAATTCATTTTATCCTGAATTACCAGCATGTTTCCCTTTTTAAATAAGACACTGAGAGAAGGTTCTGTTTCCACAGGCACAGCTCAGGAGTACGGAGGCATCATCAGACACGGAGCCAAACTGCTCTATGCGTTTGCAGAGGCCACCGTTCCAAAAATTACTGTCATCACCAGGAAGGTAGGAGGCAGAATGATTGATGTGCGTGTGTATGGATGGTTCTAACTGTCTTGTATGCTGAATTATGTATGTTCTGTCTCCAGGCTTACGGAGGTGCTTATGATGTGATGAGTTCTAAACATCTGAGAGGAGACGTCAACTATGCCTGGCCAAGTGCTGAGGTCGCAGTGATGGGTGCAAAGGTAAACCAAAAGAAAAATGGGCTGAAACTAGTGACATGGCTAAATATAGATATCAAATTTGCTCCAGCAGTCCCTAATAAAAGAGTCCCTGTAAGTAGCAGACAGACGTGAGTGTGTTCAGAGAGCTCCTGCACACTAGCTTCAGTCCAGTGCTGCTGCTGATATACACTTACACTGCAGCAATGATTACTATGCTTGGCTCTCGTTGGTGATTATGCTGCTTGCAGCTTGAGAATGTCCTTCTGCTCGTTTCATTTCTACACTGGAGGCTCACGCTTTGAGTTGAGTAACAGGTGCTGCTGAGTTAGAGTTTGGATAGCACCGATCAGATCACATGTTGACTGTTTAAAGTACAAACTATAAATATTTCTGCTGGGTGTCCAATAGTGACACTAAAGCAACAATGAAACACATTGATTTTCCAGTGATGAATTAGCCTTATATTTTAATGTATAAAATAAACACACACAAAAATTTGGAGTCAGTAAGATTATCACCAAGGTTTAAAGTAATAGTTAATTTTAATTACTGTATAACATTAAAGTTTACAACATTACTGTTATTTACCTATATGAATATATTTTTAAAAATGTAATATTTTTGTGATGGCAAAACTGAATGTTCAGCATCATTGCTGTCACATGATCCTTCAGAAATTATTCTAATATGCTGATTTGGTGCTCAAGAAACATTTGTGGACACCTGGATCATTTTTTTAGGTTTGTTTGAAAGTACATTTGAAATAACTCTTGCGTAACAAATGTCTTTACGGTCACTTTTGATCATCAAGTAAGGTTTCACAAAAATACAGTATCAAGCAGCAAAAGCTGTTTTCAACGTTCATTGTTAATAAGAAATGTTTCTTGAATATCAAATATAGTACCACATTACAATGATTTCTGAAGGATCATTGACAGCATAGGAATAAATTATATTAAAATATATAATAAAGTTCAAATTGTAACAATATTTCAGAACATTACTGTTTTTAAATCATATATTTTGTAGCCTTGGTGAGAGGCTGCTTAACAACCCTAAGCCTTTGAACAGAATATATATAATATTCTTAACATTTTGAATAAAGTATGATTAAT
This sequence comes from Acrossocheilus fasciatus, assembly GCA_036784905.1. Taxonomy (NCBI): domain Eukaryota; kingdom Metazoa; phylum Chordata; class Actinopteri; order Cypriniformes; family Cyprinidae; genus Acrossocheilus; species Acrossocheilus fasciatus. Next base: position 17,934,521 of record CM071939.1, on the reverse strand, counting down.
AACTAAATTTTCAAGGAAATTACAAATTCAATTTTAAACAAAAAAAATCATCCAGTGTTCACAATAGCTAGACAAATCATGGAAATTAATTGGTCAGAAAGTGTGAAACCCTATAATATTTCTGAGATGTGCTATATAGTAATACATATTTACATTTTTTAAGGGTGCTGTTCAGATCATCTTCAGAGGAAAGGAGAATCAAGCCGAGGCTGAAGCTGAATATGTGGAGAAGTTTGCCAACCCCTTCCCTGCTGCTGTCAGAGGTGCGTTACCAGACACACGTTTATCCCACTCTGCAGTACAAGTGTGCTCGCTTCTGCTGCTGTTTGTGTATTATTGCTAAATAATAATGCATGTATTTCACAGGCTTTGTGGATGACATCATTCAGCCCTCGACCACACGCAAGAGGATCTGTAGAGACCTTGAGGTGCTCGCCAGCAAGAAACAGACCAACCCCTGGAAGAAACATGCTAACATTCCCTTGTAAATCTCATCTCAACACTAATTTATAGCATTTTATGACAATGTCTGTGGTTAGACTGGAGAGAATGTCATGTTTTTCCACATGGTTTGTTGTGCCTTATTACCACTCGTATGCATTACGCCACTATTTCAACATTCTCAAATCAATAAAACACTCCCACGGTTCATGATTACATATTTAATTTTTTTTTCTGAAAAAGTGAGTTTTCCATAAGTTGACTGAAGAAAAGTTTTAGAACAGTTTTCCATTAAAAGGGAAAGTGGTACATCATTTCTAGGTTGTACAAAAGAAAACCATTTTATATTGAAAATGTACAATTTACAGGTACACTAGCAAAACTAACCAGGGCTCAGGGTGGGGAATAATAATGATAATCATGGGAAACTCATGTTGTTGACAGTATAACATTTCACTTTTTGATAGCACAGGACCATAAAGCACTTAAACGGAGGCAATACTTGAATGGGCCTGACTCGATACATGGCACAGCAGCCTCTGCTGTTTGACCCGAACACGAGCAACTGACGAAAACCCTGCCGTATAGACGTTTCACACAAATAAACCTCACCTCATTAGAACTAAATCTACTGGAAATAAAATACTGACCATTCAAATGCTTCTGCAAGCCAAAATACACAATATGTAGTGTAATGCCCCTTCAGGACAACGGTCACAGAGATTTTTGGCTTTCTGACAATATTAACTGCATTTTTAACACTGACCAAACGTTTCCCACCTGCCTTCATCATTTACCATAATTATGACTACTGAGTGTTGTTTCATATGTAGATTTAGATCGATTGAAGATTGACCAACATGTTCGACTGCTTGTTTTGGTAGGAAGAATCCGTTCATTGACCTGATAGTAAAAGCGACTTCATAATCTAACTGTACAGGGCATATACATAGTAGGATGGATAAACACAAATATGTACATCTTGAACATATAGGACCGTACATTCTTACATGATAAATTTGTACCACAATGTAAATCCCATCCAGTGCGATTCTAATGAGCTGACAAAGAGCTTGTTCGACAGAAAAATTCACCATGTGTGACATGACTGGACTGCATCTGTTAAAATAATCTCTGGATGAATAAAAGCTCCTCTGATGTGGCATTTGATAAAAGAGGATGGTTGAGGATTTGTGGAGAGTTTGCTCCAGAATCACTGAACCTGGACACCAGTGCTTCCACTCTTATGTGAATGTCTCTTCAGCCCTTTAATCACTTCAAACACTCTTTTTCCATCTGTTGTGGCACCTCAGAACATGGGCATTGTGAAACCCTGGAGGAAAAATAACAGGCGATCATTTGTTGATAATTAGGGCTGCATGATTTGAGGGAAATATGTAATTGTGCTTTTTCTGATTAAAATTGCGATTTAAAAAATTCCTGGTTTGATGTGCTTCTAGTGCTGCACAACTTGCCTTTTTTTTTGTGATTGTATATCAATATGACTACGCAATAATAATAATTATATTTAATAATATATCTGGGAAAATAATAAAATAATTTAATCTGGGATGTTGCATTTTTAAAGCAACCCAAACTCATGGCGCTTGATGTAGAGCAGCATTTACCACAAACCGAAACACTGAAAACACTGGATCACGAGCTGCTCATCTGTCAAAGAACACAGTGCCGCGATTCACTCTAAAATGTGCATCGCATATATTTATTGGCAATTGCAGAAGTCATAACCTGATTTTGGATTTATTTTAAATAATCATGCAGGCCTACTGATAACACAGCCCTGCATCTTGGCTGGTTTGCAAATAAAGGCCTAATATTACCCAAATTAATGATGCTGGGTTAAAAAATATCAATAAAAACTTTTTACACACACACAAGATTTTACAAATTATATGTATCAGCTTTAATGCACTTGTCAAAATAACCAAAGTAGTCAAATTTCAAAAGTTTTAATGACAAAAAGTAGTTTACAAAATGCATAATTTAACTTACAACCTGCAAGGGAGTGGAAAATGTATTCATGTGAAGTTCTTTGATATGGAGTATTTGAATTTTCTGTCATTATTTGGATGTAGTAAAACAACATGTATGTAGCTGGGTCATGTTTGCTTTTTCTTCTGTCACTTGCCATGATTCTAATCTTAAAATCAGGATTAGGCATAAAATGAATGTCTTCAAAATCAGCTACATTCATATGTAAAAATCAGCTGAGAATTGAGCAAAGCTATAAGCTGTAAGCATTGAGACAGTTTTTCTGGTGATTAAGGGACAATACAAGACTTCCTCACCTTACAAATGGCTATCGAAGGTAAAAATGCTACAAAAAGCACATATTTTAAGAGAAAGTGTGATGTGCTAGGCCACTATTTTTGAAATCGGCACCCCAAAATGAATAAGAAACAAGTATTGGACTTCAGTCAGCAAATATGATGCAGGGCAGTGTAATTCTATATTTATATAATAAGTAAAAGCCTTGGCGATTCATTCTTACCGATTCATCCTCAATCATGGCTGCAGAGTCAAAGAAGTCCGGTCTTAGCTCTGCTCTCTCCCGCCTGTTCCTGGATGGAGGCTGCAGAGGATTTAAGATCATGTGATTTGGAATGTCTGTCCACAGTATATTTAAATATGTAAGCACTCTGAGACGCTTATATTTGCTAGCATCATCTGATTACCAGATCAATGACCATGGTGTCCTCGAATTCCTCACTCATGTCTTCCAGCTGACCTCGCGACGACATCATGACATCTTCAAAGATGGGCTCAGCGTCATCCTCCATGAGACCACGTCTAGATTAGAGACATCAAAGTAACATTAACTACAGACCGTTCCTCATGTCAAACATCCCACATTTCTTTCTCCACATACACAGTCTGTCGTACGCCTCCGCTACGGGCCTTCATGTAGTTCATGGCTGTGCGTTCTTTCCTGTTCACCTCCTCCATCTTCTGCTGGCCGAGCCAGGACATCTGCATCTGAGGACTGACCGAGAGAAAAAACACTTTATACACTGCACATACTAGCTGACAAAATACAACCAGTGTTCTTACTGTTAACTAAAACCCAAACTATTAAAGATTTTGTTAATAGAAATAAATCTGAAATAAAATATAAGATTAGATTTTTAAAAAAATTGAAGAATTGTTGCCATGGCAACTAAAAGAAATATGTTTAAGTTGAAGTATTCAAATGACTAACTTAAAAAAAGTAAATACTAAATTCAAAATATAATACACTAACAGTATACAAATAATACTAAAATAACACTAAATGGTAAAATCACATACTGAGGTAACGTTAGTGGTAACTACATTTTGGAAACTTCGCAAAAGTTAAAAATGAGTGCGCTATATAGTATGAATATGGGTAATATGACTGAAATTACTACATCCACTAGGGCTGTGACGATAAATCGATGCAGAATCGATTTGTGGATCATTTTGAAGATCTTCCGAATGCATCGCGATTCTCTAAACTAGTTTTCATCCGCACACTCAAATGCTCATGAAGAAGAACGCTTTTGCATTTGGCTGAGTCATGTAATTTCACCTCGGCTTGGAATGCTTTTATGAGGCGAGATTAATGTAAACACAGCCCACTGTGAACACCCATGTAATTCGCTTCAACTTTTTCGAATTTTATGAATGATTATTTCAGGTTCAATTGTGTATATGGATTTGGAAACAAGCAGAGTACGGCTGTTTCTAAAGCATGCAGCGCCGTCTGCTGTTCAAAACTAAGCTCAGAATCGACTCGAAAAAGAATCGCAATGCATTCGGAAAATCTCAGAATACATACGTATTTCATAAACATACATAATAACAAATTACATAATAGGCTACAAACAATACTACTTGTATAAGTTGATCATATGTTAGTCTATGTATTTTTATGCCACGATTCTCCCACGATTCTGAAAACAAACATTAGACAACCAAACAATGTAATTTACTTGAGTTTCTGACTAAATGTTTTATTTAATGTTATAAATGAGTCTATGTATAAATGTCTAAAATGTTATAAATTAATCTATTTAAAAATATATATTAAATTAAATAATTAATTAAGCTAGCCTATGTAAAAAATCATATTTGAAAAAAATAAATGAAGACTTGTTTCGTCCAGAGTTTTTGAACGAATCTCTTGAATGATTCAGACATCAAATACATTTAACAGTCAGTTTATATATTTCTATATCCATTTATATATCCGGAATAAAAAACGTTCATCTCAATACTTTCGTTATTATTTAATGTTTGCAACACAGAAATGTAGCCTACTGTGTAAGTAGACTGTTTGTGAAGCTGTTTCAAACATAAAGCATGTGATGAGTGCTGCTCTCTCTGGATCAGCGGCTGCGCGAAAGCAGGTTTAAATATTCCGATATGATGTGATTTCAAAGGTTTAATTGACATAACAGAATCATCATTTAGGAATAAGTTTGCGTGTGTTTGAATCGCAATCTTTTAATGAATAAATGTGCATATATATGAGCCTATGTTTTTTTGTAGCCCATGTCATATTTGTACCAGACCTCAAAAGTGATCCGGGTAGTAACCCACGACTGATGACATGACCTACCAGCGTCAGTTGCGCCGCTACAGAGCCATTTACAACTCCTCTCCCATGGCTTCATGGGATAGTAAAGTGTCCATCAAATGCACAACTTTTTTTTGCATACTATTAATTGAGACATACTACTTTTTTGGTGTACTGTTTTTTTTGTTGTTTTTTTTTTGCATGCAATATAAGTAGGGAAGTATGCATATACAGACATAACGATTAAATGCAACATTATAAATATGCAGCATAGCCAAAATGGAGGACTAATTTTCTATTAATGTCCAATGGTTTTAAATAGAAATGGACGTGAGGCATAAGCATTCCCAAACTGTTGGATATGTGGTGTTTTCAAGTTCACTTACTTATGAACATAGTCGGATTCAGAGACAGGCTCAGAGTTCTGCTCAGAGAGGTGCTCAGCAGCTTGCCGAGGGTTTTCTCGGAGCACGGTGGAGGTGAGCTGCGGTGTCTGCAGGGCTCCGGGAGTCTGTAGGGTGTCATTCCTCATCATCCAAGAGCTCTCCACACTCTCCTCTGCAGAACCACGACACCACACACAAAACAGCCCATGACTGCTTACTTTTAGGCATCTCGGTCAACTGAAGCAACCCACAGGCCTCCCGTCTCATATCAGTATGATTACATCTACTGGCATCCTCACCCTCGATGCGTTTCTTGTTCATGGGTAGACGGCCCTTCTTGCTCCGTATAGATCCAGCTTTGCTGCTGCTGCTGCTGGTGGTGATGGACATGCGATCTTCATCTCCACCCGTCAGCAGAGAGTTCCTGTAGGAGATGAGAGGCAGCCAGATGTCTTCTCGCCTCTCCATCATCTGCTCAGTCATGAACTTTTCCAGATACGAGTGCCTGAGACACAAAGATACAAACATATTATTTTTATTTAACAATAGAATTCTATTAACATAATCCCTAAAAATTCAAAATATACACTGCCGTTCAAATGTTAGGCATCGGTAAGATTTTTTATGTTTTTTTAAAGATATGTTTCCTATGCTCACCAAAACTGTATCTATTTGACCAAAAATACAGAAAAAACTGTAATTTTGTGAAATATTATTGCAATTTAAAATAATATACCGGTACTTTAAAATATAATTTATTCCTGTGAAGCAGCGCTGAATTTTCAACATCATTGCTCCGTTCTTCAGTGTCACATGATCCTTCAGAAATCATTCTAATATCCTGATTTATAATCAATGTTGGAAACATTTGTGCTGCTTAATATTTTTTGGTACCTGTGATACTTTTTTTCAGGATTCTTTGATAAATAAAAAATATACACTACACTATTACAATATACACTACCTATTTAAAAGTTGTTGTTTTGTTTTTTTAAAGAAATTAGTACTTTTATTTAGCAAGGATGTGTTGAATGGATAAAAAGTGATAGTAAAGACTTATATTGTTAGACAAGATTTCTATTTTGAATAAATGTTGTTCTTTTTTAACTTTTTATTTATCGAAGAATTAAAGAAAAAAGTATCACAGGTTACAAAAAATATTAAGCAGCACATCAGTTTCAACACTGATAATAAATCAGCATATTAGAATGATTTCTGAAGGATCTTGTGACACTGAAGACTGGATTATTCAGTCTTGGAAAATTCAGCACTGCCTCACAGAAATAAATTATATTTTAAAGTATATTAAAATAGGAAACCAATATTACAAATTGCAAAAATATTTCACAATATTACTGTTTTTACATTAATTTTTACTGTTTAAAACGTTAAAAATTTACTGATCCAAAACTTTTAAATGGCAGTGTATATATATATTTGTACTTGTTATTTATATAAAATTTTTATACATTATACATTAAAATGCAATCTTTCTGTTCAGGTTCTCAAAGGATCCATCCAATGAAAAGGAATTTTGCACAGTGAAGGATTACATGATGTTTTAGTGTACAGTCAGTGTCTCTTTTTACTAAATCAAGTCAAAGCTCATGCCCATGGGCCTAAAAAAAACCCACATTAAATAAACCTTTGCTAAATAAAACAAAGTGCTCCTCAGACTAACTTACACTGTTTTCTTGTCTTGGCGAAGAAGCTTTGAGGAAAATTCACAGAGAACCTCCAAGAAGGCCAGATTTGGAGGGGGATACTCTGGTCCTTTAGGATTCTGATACTTGAAGGCGAACTCAATACCATCTCTGAATACAGCAAAAATATTTGTGAGAGATAGAATGAAGATGATGTCTATTTAGTGCTTGATGAGTAATAATTCAAATATTAAAGAGAAGTTACTTGTGCAGTGTGGCCACAGCCTCTCTGGTCTTGATCTGGTCCAAGCCAAAGGTGAGGGCAAAGCGACGGGCCAATTCCTTAATACCACTCACATGAGATGAGGTCCTGTCCAAGTTAGGCCCCTGATCCTGGATCAGCTCATTAAAGAGCTGAAGAACAGAAAAATAACAGGATTAGTAGAATTATCAAGATCTGAATTCTGAAATGACAATGCAGATATCACGTGAATCTCACCTGCTGTAAGCTCAGGATGAGCGTCTTGGCACACAGTATCTTGTCCGTCTGTCTGGTCTTACTTAGAGTCTCCTTGATGATGTCTCCATAATCGTTGTAGTACTACACATAGTTTACAGGAAGTTCAGCAGTGTGATAAAAATGTAAGAGCTAACCTCGAATGTGTTTTGTAGATAGCAGTACAGTATAAAATATATGTCCACTAGCACCGAGTGAGCAAGATGAGGCATGTCTGGGTGAGGGATTGTGGGATTGACATGGAGCAGAACAAGCAGGGAGAGCATTAAAAAAAGGCTAAGAAATGTTCAACTTTATGCAAATGAGAGGTAAACTAATCAGTTGCAATAAATCACTTCGGGCCCAATCATACACTGGACGCAAGGTGTTTTTCGCTAGTTTCAGCCCGATGCAGTTATCATTTTCACATGCCACATTGTTTAAAAAGCAAATGCACTTGCGCCCACCTGTTCGCCCATGGGCGTACTGGTCTGAAAATGAAGTGTGTTCAGGTGCATTGTTGGCAAGTTGCTACTTTGAGGCAACTGAAAACGATTGCAGTATTTTTTTTAAGGGGCGCATTCATATTATGCACCGCGGGTGCAAAACAGGCATACACTTTGCTTATTACACAAACAGCAGCACACAAACATGCCAAATATTAAAAATGAAAGGATTTTAATGTAAAAGATTATTATTGTGTACGATTCAACCTCATGCACGAGCAGATCTGTTTATCTCTGGAGACGCGTTCAGGCTTTGCTCTTGCAAAATCCACCATGTAAATAGTGAATCTGCCATGGTGCAAGCACAACTGACTTTTAAAAGGAATGGGAGATGAGACTGTGATTGGTTTATTGCACGTTACACCCAAAACACACCCATGGCTCGTTAAGAGAATAGGTACAACCCTTTTGGACCATGCACCTGGCGCACCGACCCACAGTCGTTAAACTAGCAAAAGTGGATTCGGACACGCCCTAAGAGCACCTGTGCCATGCGCTTAGATCGTTAAAATAGGGCCCTATGAGGTTACAGCATTGACATTTGCCAGAGGCATTTAAAAATGCCAGAGTTTCTGGCAATACAGTTGCTTAGATCTCATTGCCTGATTTCAAATGCATTTTGGACACAGCCAATCTCTTAAGATTAGTTTCTTTCATGACAGTGGGCACATCAGATAAGGTGATAATTGGTTATTTTACCTTCATGTAGTGTTTGAAGATGTCTGCAGCAGCTGGCATGTCTACTATATCATAAATGATGAGCTTGCTGAAGGCCGCTAGGAGGTTTCTCCTTTTGTGCAAGGCCTCAATCTTGTTAGCTTCATCTTCTTCATCACCCTCTGGGTAACAAACATGAAAACACTAACTTCAACACATCAAAAGATTCAAAACAGTGATTTGACATTCACTATGTATATGCACAAATTTGCAAATGTCTTCAAATATAAATCATTATTTAAGCATGTACAGAATTTTATTTATACTTTTTACAATGTTAATGATAGTAAATTCAATATAAACATAAATTTTATGTCATTAATATTGTCTCTAGGCTCACCTAAGCTCTGATTCTCATCATCCTGGTCTATAAACACATGGTCTAGGATGAAGTTGAGCAGCTCGTTCTGTAGGCTGCTGTCTGGGTTGAAGACCAGAGGTTGCAGACCCTCCCTGGACCCTGTGGTGAGCTGGTGACTGAAGATCATCAGCAGGTCACATAGCAGCATGAATGCCTGCAAGAAGAGATGGGAAAGTGAAACAATCGTAGCATGAATGACTATTGCACAGGCACATCTTTCCTGAATGAAAGGACAAATAAAGGAGCTCACCTGCTCTTTAACCGGCGTGTTGACGTTTGATAAACACTGCTGGCACACAGCTAGAAAAGACTTGACAACCCTGCGAAGTGCTAGGAGATCATCCTGAAATCAAAGAAAATATTTATGCTTTTTGGTTGAACGCTGCAATAATCAGTTAATGAACACCCCTCTTATGCTTGTTCAGCCTAGTCACATTCAATATTATATTCAATGTAGGATGAGTGGGTCGATGAACGGCTGATAATGAAGCTCTGTGGTGTATTTCAAGTTGCATTGCATCCAATCCATCTGCTAAATAAGAAGTAAAAACATTAAATAGATGCCTAACATACCTTGGATGGAGCTCCTTCTGTGATCTTCACAAGCTGCCACAGTATGGAGTAATGAGAACACTGAAGAGCCTGTACTGCTATCTACAAAACACAATCAAACACACTTAGTCTCTACAGGAAATCAATGTTGCCATGTCACCTGAAAACTACAAAATCAAATATATTTGATTCTGTTTGGTCAAGCATTTTTATAATGATACCAAACTTATTCTTCTTTTTCTTTCTCTTATATATTTCATTTTCAATATTCAATACTATAAAAAAGCAATAAAAAAAACATTCTGCACATTCTTCAATGATATATTAAAAGAAATGTTTCTTGAGCTCTAAATCAGCGTATTAGAATGATTTCTAAAGGATCATGTGACACTGCTGAAGACTAAATTACACACACACACACACACACACACACACATTCAATATTACATTACAAATTGAAAGATATTCAAATAAGAAATATTTCTTTTAAATTGTAATACAATTTCACAACATTACTGTTTTTACAGTGTTTTTATAGCACCAGACTTTTTGTTAATATAATTTCTTATTTCATTCCTTTAATTTTGGGTTGAAATGTGACCTGGACATGTTCTTGATAGGCTTCATGAGATTCCCACATCTCATATCTGAAACAGACGCACCTGCTCTGGCATAGAGCCCTGCTCTATCCCCGTCCTTAGCAACCTGTAGCAGTTCCCAAACAAATCCCATCTGGTCAAGTCATGAGCACTGATGGAGAGGAGAGACAGACACATTGCTTGTTCATTAGCACTCAATGACTCCAAATGGTCAGAAATAACTTGCATTTGCAGTGATTTAACAAGACAGCAGCGTACTTGTGAAAGGCCGTGAGTCTCTTGAGAGTGGAGAGAACGTTGTAGATGTCGTCGTCATCCGCCTCTTCCCCCTGTTAATGAGGCAGACATTCAGAAATGTTTTATGAGCGAAGGCTGCACAATTATATGAATCATACATAACTGTTCACAATCTCTATGTCTCTCTAATAACAGTCTCAGAGTAGAGGGAACAACGGATAAAGCTCTGAAATGTCTAAGCACTGAAATGTTTAAAGGATAGTCAAAACTCTGACCACAGCTGTTAAGCAACAAAAAAGAAAGAAAGAAAGAAAGAAAGAAAGAAAGAAAGAAAGAAAGAAAGAAAGAAAGAAAGAAAGAAAGAAAGAATTATTATTATTATGAATATAGGTAAAATATTAATTTTAAAATATTTGTATATTTACATACGTGTATGCAATATATTTATATATTCACATACATTTATGTACATTCAATACATGTTAGATGTATTTATTTATTATTAAATATAATTTCTCATTTTTATTTTTATTTAATTTATTTTTTAAACATTCTTAACAGATTTTTTTTTTCTGTAAACTTTTCCACAGACTACTTAGTTTTTAGAGTTTTTTTTTTAATACTTTAAGTATTCTGAAGCCATACAAGAAATGGAAATTCAAATGTTAAGAACCACCAGATTATTCCAATTTGTGAAAGAATAATTTTGTCCAATCTGTAATCTGGATCAATCAGCTGACTGAAAAGAATCAGCTCAAAAAACAATTAATTCACTGATCTAGCTGTTAAATTCCACTCACTGACTGCAAAAAAAAATTAAATAACTAAAAAAAAAAAAAAAACATTCTGTCTTTTCATTGATAATATTTTAAATATAAGCAAATTGGTTCATATGGACTAATTTTAAGTTTTTTTTTTCTCTCTCTTTTCATTTTTGGTCCTTAACAGCTATGGTCACTATGAACTCTGGAAAAGAGATTGCAATGTTACAAAAGAAAAATAAATAAATAAGAGCATAAAGGCTTATATGACTAAAGTCATTTTGGGTTTAAGTATACCTTTAAAAACTTTTTAAAAAGCTGTCTGCTCATTGTTAAAGTGCTTTCTGAATATCTTTTGTAATTAATGTGATACTGAAGCAAACAATCTCTCTAAATCTGTCCGTCACCTCCACAGAGCCCTCACCGCCTGCAGCAGCTCCTCCACTGAGTGGTTGAAGCGGTCGGCTAGTTCATCGATGAGCTGACTGCGGCCGATGTCCACGCGGTTCATGATGGTGTAATCCTCGCTGCACAGGATGCTGTAGGTCTTACTGCAGGCCTCCAGCACCTCCATGTCCGTGTGCTTCTCCACCACAAACTTGATCTGCTTGAGCAACGCGTCCAAGTGCTGGAACATTCAAATGCAGTCCATCAGCTAACGTTTAGCATAAATAGTGATCCAGCTGGAGAAACTGCTTACCTTCTCCATCCTCCCAGCGCTGTACACATCCAGTTCAAAGTACTGCGGGATCTGTAGGAGGTTGGCTACTTTCTCTGAATCTGTCTGGTACTGTGGGCGGGTTTATAAACGGGTTTATCAGCATATGACTGACCCGGTTATTATGTATGCTATCTTAAAAACGGAATACCATTCATCTTACTTTTGAGAGTAACATGGGAAGAGCCATGATGAAGTGCTCTGTTAATTTGTTTCTGTCATCAATCTGAGCCTTCCTTTCCTTCGCTGTCAAGACCTGCACAACCACATAGACTAAACTAAGTATTGATGAACAAAAAATGTTTTATAATAAGATATTTTTAGCCATGTACTGTCAAGTAAAGGTCTTACCCTTTTCCCAGTCCCTCTCCCCACAGGCGGATGGGCCTCAGCAGCCTGACGAATGGTACAGACGGTCAGCTCAATCAGAGAACTCTCCTGCCTGTCTGACAACACTGAAGACAAACAGAGTCAGAGAGAAAGAGATGTGCTTATGTTGCAGATGCATACATTTAGCCATATAGGACATGATAAAGGTAGATGTGTGACTTTTCTGACCAAAAAATAGCTCCCAGATAGAGGAGATAATAGGGGAGACGGGGCACCATTTACTCCATATTTCACAGGGTGAGTGAGCTGGTTTTTCAAAATCAAATTTTTATTCATACAACATTAAAAAGTCTGGGGTTTTGGAAAGACTCCTATGGCCACCAATTTGATCATAAAAACAGTAAAAATAGAAATATTGTGTAATATTATTTTAAGGTTACACTTTATTTTAAGATGTCCTTGTTACAGTGTATTTATACATTTAAATACTGAGTAATATTAATTAACTACAAGTACGTACTATATGTTTAGGGTTAGGATTAGGGTTTGGTTTAGGGTTACTTGCATGTAATTATGCATCATTTATTGTTATTATAATAGTAAGTACATGTAACGTGTAACAAGGACACCTTACCTATTTTAATTTCAAATGACTTTTTTCTATTTCGATATATTTTAAAATGTAATGTATTCTTGTGATGGCAAAGCTGAATTTTCAGTGGTCATTACTCCAGTCTTCAGTGTCACATGATCCTTCAGAAATCATTCTAATATGATTTGGTGCTCAAGAAACATTTCATGGTATTATCAGTGTTGAAAACAGTTGTGCTGCTTAATATTTTGTAAAAAAAAAAAAAAGAAAAAAAAAAGAAAGAAAATAGGATTCTTTTATGAATAAAACGTTCAAAACAAAAGCTTTTATTTTACATGTCTTTACTGTCACTTTTGTATATAATATACTGTCTCTATTTGAATATAATGAATCGTTTCTGAGTAACAGTATACATTTAAAAAAAAAAAAAAATTTTTAAACCTTAGTGACCCCAAAACTTTGAACAGACTTTACCATCAAATTATGGCTTCAAAAAATTTGCAAACATGTACTGCTTAGTTAAAAAGATACAGTTCATAAAACACAGCGTGGCTTGTTTTCATACTACATAGGCTTCATCCTATTATAGGCTTTACAGCACAGCTCTTCAACTCTAGTCCTGGAGGGCCTTTAGTACCCAATTTAACCCATCTGCCAGTAATTGGCAAGCAATTCCGAACACTTTGATTAGCTTCTTTGGGTGTGTTTGGTTAGAGCTAAACTTAGCAAGACACTGGCCCTCTAGGACCGGAGTTGAAGAGCCCTGCTTTACAGCTACATTTAAACAAACCAATTTTGCAACATAAAACAATGAAATAGCAATGCATAATTAAACAATGCGTTTAAATTTTTGATATAAAGCCCTTTGTGGAAACTAGCCCCAGTCTCCCCTATGATTTCTATCTCTTATGATCTACTATGGTCAGCAGTAAAACCCCTCTGGGGGTGTCCGTACCCTCCTCGCCCTGCACTGGCTCCTCCAGCAGCAGTTCGGTCATGCACTCCCAATCCTTCAGCAGCTCCTGAGAGCTCTCCCACAAACTGTCCACTAGATAGGCAGCATGTTCATGCAGCTGGAAACACAAACACACATACACTGTTAGCTCTGACACAAACAAGAGATTCAGACCAACATAAATGAAACTAGCTGGATTTTGATGTGAACTCAGGAGACAAATATTGTGTTAACTTATCATAATTCTCCATTCTCATTCATAATTCTCTAGTGCCTGATCATCACTTGAGGCATTACCTCGCTCTCCAAAAAGAAGAGCACCAGCATGCGGATAAGGTTTCCGTTTGGGCTGCTCCTGCCTCTGCGTTTGGCCAGAGCTTCCTCCGCCTGAGGATCATGTCTGCTAAACAACCTACATATGACAGAGTAGAAAATATAACATGAATTCAAATGAAATAAAGTTAAATCAAAATAAAATAAAATAACGAGACAAAAGCCACAGAGATATATATATTCAAAAACTATATTTTACAGAGAAAGGATGTTAGCTGGCTCACTTTCGATGTAGAAACTCCCCAGCAGCCACTGCCACAGGCCTATGAGCGGAGTACACCAGATGATAGACATTCTCACAGTCCTCGTTAGACAAAGCGTCCTCACTACCCCTGAACAAACGAAGAACATCTGATGGAGGAAAGCATCCAGACTGCAGTTACAGCATCTGATAGCATCTGAGTTTTACTCACTGAAGGATTAGCGTGACCAGTCTGATAGCCTCCACAGCCACATCATACTCTTTATCCAGCGTCATAGACACAATACGATCCTGTGAGGAGATTTTATCATCATCTACATGGGGAACACATTCAGAGAATTGCGATATCTCTCCTAAACTGCGTTCTTACCTTGAAACGGTTTGTGAAGAGCTCGAGTTTTGGAAAAAGTTCACGGTTTGTGTAGAGGTTTTGTAAGGCTTTCAAACACTTCAAGCGCACTTCACCTTGCTGGAAATGGAAGATGCTGATATTAATAGACTGAAAATTAAATTAAATTAAATTATAGGGGCAGAAGTCCTGCTCTCAGTTTATGTGGAGATGGCATACCCGATCATGTAAGGTCCAGCCGACGTACTTCAGGTAGCTGTCATTCAGGAAGGCATCGCTGTACATTTTCATCCACACACCGATCTCCTCTATACAAATCGCTCTGATTTCAGCAATTGCATCCCTGGTAGTAACGCAGAAGATGAGATCAGATATCCACAGCTACTATTGCGCTATTATCTTGTAGGTATACAACTCTGATCACCTATAACGATGAACAAAGATTCCCTTGAAGATCGAGTTCATCATGTTTTCGATTTCATCTTGGTTTTCTTGAAGCTGGTGAGAAAGTTTGTTTATATTATGAGTAAATGATCAGCAATAGAATGACTGTATACCGATACAATTTGCAGATTTATTCCACATTTTCTGCAAACCCACTAAATTCTGTGAAATATGAGTAGGACTTTCTGAGGGAAAAAATTGAATGTAGGCCTCTACAAATGAATTTTCCATAGAGTAAGATAAGAGTGCTCAGGATTGATACCTCTTTCCTTCTTTGAAGTAGGAGTTCAAGCTTCTCATTGGCTCTCTTGCCCACCATTTTGTTGCGTTCGGCTTCATACTGTCTCTGTGTGTTGTCCTGGTTAATGCTCAGATTCAGAGCCACGTTCACCAGAGCTGTCATGAGCTTCATGGCTGAGGGCAAATAAAAAACAAAGGACAGGGATGCAAACTTATTTTCTTATTTTATCTCTACTTCAGTCTTAGGTCACATGCACATTGTTTTTATGAAATCCTCTACGATGATAAAAATAATATACATTTTATTATTGTTACTAAGTATTTTATTTGTTTAAATTACAAAAATTAAACAAAACTATAAAGAAATTGATAAACTATCGTATTAATATGTATTGAATTGTATAAAAAAAAAGTATTCAATCAAAATAATTTTATTGTTACTTTTATTATTATTAAAATATGTGCATTTAGTTCAATTTAGTGCTGTCAAACAAATAATCGCAATTAATCGCATCCACAATAAAAGTTTTTGTTTACATAATATATGCGTGTGTACAGCGTATATTTATTATGTATATTTAAAGACACACAGATACAGCATATATTTTGAAAATATTTACATGTACTAACGTGTATATATTTATATTCATAGAAATTATATCATATATAAATATATTTAATATATAAACATAACATATTTTTCTTAAATATATACATGCATGTGTGTGTATTTATATGTACATAATAAATATACACAGTACACACACACACATATATTATGTAAACGTAATAATTATTATTTTTATTTTTTAATAATAATTAAAAATTACACAATACTAAAAAATACAATACTAATATTGATGGCAATCTTCAACTCTTAGCTTTTAAACATGAAACAACAATTTTTTATTTTTTTTTTAAAGTTATATTTATGGGCGTTTTCTGCCTTTATTGGGACAGGACAGTAGAGAGCCGACAGGAAAGCATTGGGTGGAGAGAGAGGGGAGTAGGATCGTCAAAGGACCTGGAGACGGGAATCGAACTCGGGTTGCCGTGAGAACAGTTGTGCTGTATGTCGGCGCACTAACCACGAGGCTATTGGCGCCGACCCACAGAACTTCTATTGTGGTAGAAAACCACAGAGAGACCTTTTCGTAGACAACAGATTAATAATGTCATTCTCATTACAAATGAAGGTTTACCTGCTAGAGTGCTGGTGTGTCTGAAGGCTCGAACCTGTGAGTCCGACAGACCGGTCAGCAGAGAGATGACCGTGTCCATCATGTACTCATCGTAGATGATGCTGTACTGGCACTGGCGGATCAGGACGCAGATGAACTCACAGAAGTTGTAGCGAAACTTCTTCCACAACGGGCCAGAAATGGTCAAGGGGTAATCGCCACTGTCCTGCATTCAAACACAAAAGAAATGACCCACTCAGACCAGAGTTCAAAGGTTCATTTCCTACGTGTGAATCTGTAAATTCATCCGAAAGGATACCTCGTCAAACTCTTCTGTCATTTTGCGGATAATTTCAGCATTCTGCATGTTGCGAAACATTTCAATTCTTACAGTGCCTGAAATGAAGGACGGTCAGTAATCACTACTATTATGAATATTACATTATTATTATTATCAATTAATAATATTTATGTGCATGAGGTATTCATACCTTTACAGCCAGAGCACTGGATGAAGAAGTTGATGAGGTCCAGAAGTGCTAAATCTCTGTCTTGCTTGTATGACTCAATCCAATCATCAACAACCGACTGAAAGAGTCATGGACAACTGTGTCACTATTTACATAAACACAGTGCTCAACACTCTTTCCTTTAGCAGAACAATCTGGCTTTGAGAGTTATTAAGTGAGCCTGACATGGTGGATGTAATAATTACACACCTCCAGCTGTTAACATATTCAACATCTGCTCCTGATCTGAAACATTTGGACACCAGACATACATTTCACTCTTCATTTAACACTGAAAAAATACACACTATTTAACATTTTATAATTAGGGCTGTTAAAATATGCAGTGAGTTAATTATCCACTACTGTTCAAAGGTTTGGGGTCAGTATGAAATTGTTTTTTTTTTTAAATGTTTTTTAAAAGTACTCTCTTAGGCTCATCAAAGCTGTGGAATATTAGTGTGGAATATTATTACAATTTAAATAACTGTTTTCTATTTTAATAAAGTTTAATTTATTCCTGAATTTTCAAAAGTAGCAATAATTTAGTCATTTTATTAAAAAATCTTACTGACCTCAAACATTTGAACAGTAGTTTTTTAAACCCTGTTAGCAAATTTATTCAGTTTGACATAACTTTTTTGTTCTGTTGTGTGTGATTTCTATAAACTGACTAAAACTGATCAGAGCTTTAGTCTGACTAAATCCGGAGCATTTGCATTCTTTGTGTGGTGAAATTTAATTTTAATTATCATCAAAACTGCACCAAATGCATTAACACCCATCTGAAATAATATTAGACATGAGATACCTATAAAAAGTTATGATATGGTGATCAGTTTTCTCTTCTGATTTTATCTGTGTGTTATACCTGCATAGCGCTCTTTCCCTGTTTGACCACTTCAAACAGAGTGACAGGATCGCCCTCTCCGTTCTGCTGGGCCATTCCATTGGCCTTGCGCCCCCGCTGGACTCCCATCTGGCACTTTTCCAAAGGGGACTTCCGAGGCTTCTTGTTGGGTGCCTGGAGTCAGGGGGAATATAAATGCTAAGTTAAATCATGACTAAAACATAATCTGTTTTTGTGGTAAGTCAAGGAAATAGTTTTCATGTGAGGCATACAGGTGGTCTGCCAGGCCGGCCTCTCTTCTTCTTGCTCTTTCCATCTCCAGGGTCGTCCAGCTCACTCATAGTCATACTGAGACTCACTGTGTCCTGACCCGACTCACCCGAGTCCCTGTGAGGAAAACACCATGAGCTCCTCGTGAACTCTGCCACAGGCAAGAACATCTGAGTCATCCAATGAAAGTGAACTATGTGTGTCCACATCTGATGAAGCGCACTAAATACTGCTGTGTTGTGTTTTGCGAGCTTAATTCTAATCATTAAAATAATATCAATTACATATTAAGTGTATGTGTTATTTTTAATGTCTATTTAGCCAATCAGAAAAACTACATTTAAAATATTTGAGATCAATCACATTTATATAAGCATATCTAATCATATTTTGTTGTTTTGTTTTTATGCTTAAAAAGTTATCATATCCATATCATATCTACCATATCTCCTCAAACACAAAGTCGACAAATGCTTTCATTGTGTTTATTTCATCTTCTCTACTATTTATAGAGCAATTTATTAACACTTGAAGAAATTGTTTGTCTCACAGAATGTTTAACATTTTTCAGAAATTTACTGTAATCAGTCATCTAACATAAAAAAAAAATTGACTAGTTGTATTTTTTTGCTATTATATTTTTATTAATATTGTAAATTAACTTTCATTTTTATATTTTCAGTTTTAATTCTAGTTTACGTTTTGGTATTTTTATGTGCTTATAATTTCCATTAGCATTTCTGTCATATATAAATAAATAAATACACTATCTATATTTATATGTATATATATGTATTTAATAAATATTTACATGTATATATATATTTACATGTATATATATATATATATATATATATATATATATATATAAAATATAAGTACCTTTTACATATATTTCTTAAATGTACACATATGTGTGTACAGTATATTATATACATATAAACATACACAGTACACACACATGTAAACAACACAAACTTTTATTATGAATGTGATTAATCATGATTATTTGATTTGACAGCTCTAAAGAAAAAGAAATAATATATATAATTTCCTATTTTAATATACTTTAAAATATAATTTATTTCTGTAATGTCACATGATCCTTCAGAAATCATTCACTGATTTATTATCAGTGTTGAAACTTTGTGCTGCTTACTATTTTTTTTTTTTGGAACCTGTGATACTTCTTTTCAGGATTCTTAGATGGATAAAAACAGCATTTATTTATTGTAGAAATCTTTTCTAACAATATAGGTCTTTACTGTCAATTTTTATCCATTTAACACATGCTTGCCAAAAAAGTATGAATTTCTAAAAAAAAAAAAAAGAGGAAGAAAAAAATTTACTGACCTCAAAGTAGTGTATATTGTAAGAACATTTCTATTTTGAATAAACACTGTTTTTTTTTTTGGGGGGGGGGTTACCTTTTATTTATCAAAGAACCCTGAAAAACATATCACAGGCCCCACAAAAAATATTAAGCAGCACAACCATTTCCAACACTGATTATAAATCAGCATATTAGAATGATTTCAGTCTTCCACCGAAGACTGGAGCAATGATGCTGAAAATCAAGCTTTGCTTCATAGGAATAAAATACAATATTTTAAGTATATTAAAATAGAAAACTTATTTTAAATAGCAGTAATATTTCACAAAATTACAGTTTTTTTCTGTATTTTTTATCAAATAAATGAAGCCTTGATGACCACGAGAAGCTTCTTTAAAAAAGATTTTAAAAATCTTAGGGTGTGTTCACACTTGTCATATTTGGTTCGATTAAAATGAACTCTGGTGCGATTGCTCTGTTAGTGTGTTTCATTTGAGTAAGTGTGAACGCTGCCATCCGAACCCTGGTGCACACCAAACAAGCGAACCGATCTAAAAAGATGGGTCTCGGTTCACTTCCAAGCGAACTCTGGTGCAGTTCGAAAGAAGTATGAACGCAACACGGACCAAATACTTCTAAAAGTATCGCTGCTTTAATTCGAACACGAAATATACGTCATTCAACCCAACCAATCAGGGGTGCGTTTCCCAAAAGCATCGTTAGCTAACTATGGTCGTTAGTTCCATTGAACTCTATTGGTAACGACGGAACTTGAGATCATAGTTGTTTTTGGGAATCGCACCCCAGGTTGTGAACATATCACTACACCTTTAGGTTTGCTGTCAAAAATGCCAATGTGAACGCTAAGCGGACCAGAACCAAATGAACCGAACTACAAGTGTGAACACACCCTTACTGATCCCAAACTTTTGAATGGCAGTGTATGTATATATATATATATATAAAATGCTTTAGTAATTTTAGTACTTGAATTTATTTCAACTTATTTCAAGTGTTTTAAGTTGAAAGTTTTTCATCTATACATATTTAGCTGTAGTTAACATTAAGAACACTGCCATGTAGTTCAGGTGCAGTGAGTGGAAGTGAAGCAGCACTCACTGTAGCACTGGCAGCTCTGAGGTGATCATGATGGAGGGGCAGTTGGTGTGTTACAGGTCTGTTGTGTGTAGTGTTCTGCTGGGAGGAGGTCGTTCAGTGTGCTTTAAGTGCTGATGACAGTATTAACACTGCAACTCTGAGCCTGCAGGAGACAGAAGCAAAAAAAAAAAAAAAAAATACATCAAACATTTGATCTTCACTGACTAGAAAAACATACTCTGTATACTGCTCAATATTATTTCACCAACAAGCTTTAGATTCCATAATTAATGGCTTTAAAAAAAGCAAATATTTCTCATTTAAAAAAAAGAGTGATAATTTGCAGGTTTTGATTTTTAGTCGATAGAAATTTGAATTACTGCAAATAATGCTCCATAAACTCATTTCTGATGTCAAAGCCACAAGCGTGACATATTGTTCAGGGACTGTAACCTCACCTCACACACTTTCTGAAACACTGTAATATGGATTAGAAGTAAAGTTTAAAAGGCTAAACAGAGACACCAACTGGTCATTTGATGAACTGCATCAGTACATCATTAACAGAGATGTCAATCTACATAATCACAGGAAAAAGTACTACAGATCTATACACACAAGCAATAGCTATTCTGTTTCATAAAACATTTTTTAAATAGAATCAAATCCATATCAACATCACTGAGAAATATATATAAAAGTTTTTTTTCTTTAAAGTTAGACTTTCTTTTCTGTTCATAAGATTAACATTTTCCTTAACATTAGGTGAAATATCAAATGAATTTATCTCACTAACCAGCCAAAAGTTAAATAATCTGAGTTATCTAGCATTAAGCTTTCATCTCTCAACACAGCAGAAGACAAAAAGGGCCTGTTTGATTGGTTATTACAACAAAGGGGCTAAAATATTGAGCATTTAATTTTAAAATCAACCATTAAAAATTTATTTTAAAAGACTTTTTGTGTAATTATGTTGTTCTGACTAAAGTTAACTATCACCACTAGGGGCAGTGTGAACCATAAAGTACTTGACCTTTAAAGATTCTTTGATAGCGTAAGGAAATGTGTTTCTGCATAATTTTCAGACCTATAAAAATCTAAAATTAATGTACTTTTGGCTCAAAGAGACGATACTGATTATAACCAGACTTTTGGAGTGAGTTTTCTCCAGTGAATGAATGAATGCTGAACTCCAGATAATGCAAAGCACTTCTTGGGCAACAGTAGGGGGCAGGCTAAGAAAGTTTTCATTAAAATGTTCCCTTTCTACTAACACTTAGATATGGAAGTGCACATCAGTTGAATCACACTATGCACTCTTTCTTTTGCTGTGTTTCCCTTACTCTTCCTTTAAATGCAGAGAACTCTTACAGTGATGCACAAGGAAAACCAGGCCATGCCAAGGATTTCCAGAGAAATATGGACTCTCAGAAAGATAAAATGTCAAAATGGAAAAGAAAGTGTGCTTGCATAAATGAAAAGTCATTCAAGACCATCACTATATGGTGACTTAAATGAAATGAGAACTCATTGAAGCATGCACTACAGGAGGAGAAGTGAGTGTTTGTCAGATTTCAGTGGTGTGAAGGTGAGGTGAAGATTATCCTTTTTAGACTGCCACTAGATGGCTGTACGCTGTAGGTGTCCTGGAGGACTCGACTTCACAGGTGTGAGTCAGCAGTGAAGTTAAACTGAGCCACTGTTGGGACACGGACAAAAACTCTTGTACAGAGTGGCAAAGTTGCTTTAACAAGAAATAAGCAGCATGTATGTAAGTAAGAGAATGTAGGAAAGCTGAGTGGTTCAAATATGACCCTGTGACCTCGTCCTCAGCGTTGTGGTTCACACATGGGAACGCTCTAAATATGACCTCCCCTCCCCCACTGCTGCTAAACGCTCACAACCAGCACACGGCCACATTACACCTCGCTGACACCACCACTGCACTGCAAAACACATCAGAGAAAACAAGAACACATGCAGGGCTGAAATCAAACAGGGATGGCGGCAAAAACGCCACAGACGGTGACCAAAACGCACTGTGAATTTATAAGAAATACCTACACTACCAGTCAAAAGTTTTTGAACAGTAATAAGCCTCTTCTGCTCACCAAGCCTGCATTCATTTATTATTTATAGTATTTTTACTATTTAAAATAACTGTGTTCTATTTGAATATATTTTCAAAGCTGAATTTTTAGCATCATTACTCCGGTCACATGATCCTTCAGAAATCATTCTAATATTCTGATTTGTTTTGTTGAACAAAAAAAACATTTATGTTGAAAACAGCTGAGTAGATTTTTTCCGGTTTCTTTGATGAATAGAAAATTCAGAAAAACAGCATTTATCTGAAATATAAATCTTTTGTAACATTATAAATGTCTTTATCATCACTTTTGATCCATTTAAAGCATCCTTGCTAAATAAAAGTAGTAATTTCTATCATTTCTTTCCTAATATATATATATATATATATATATATATATATATATATATATATATATTTATTATAGTTATTATAAATTAAATTATAGTTATATTAAATAGTAAAAATATTTCACAATATTACTGCTTTTGCTGTATTTTGGATCAAATAAATGCAGGCTTGGTGAGCAGAACAGAATTCTTTAAAAGAACATTAAAAATCTTACTGTTTGGCTGGTAGTTTTGTAACATTTGATAGATTTCATAATATTCACTTCAAGGCCAGTCTGGTTAGTAGCTCTTAAAGTTGAGAGTGCATTGCTATTAAAGATGGACATGAGCACTTGTCTTTCGGATGAGATGTTAAACCGAGGTCCTGACTCTCTGTGGTCATTAAAAATCCCATGACACTCATTGTAAAGAGTAGGGGTGTAACCCCGGTTTCCTGGCCAAATTCACTCTACTGGCCCTTGTCTATCATGGCTTCCTAATAATCCCCATCCACTTGATTGACTCTATCTCTCTCTCCTCTCCACCTGTAGCTGCTGTGTGGTGAGTGCACTGGCGCCGTTGTCCTGTGGCTGCCGTCGCATCATCCAAGTGGATGCTGCACACTGGTGGTGGTTGAGGAGAGACCCCCCCCATGATTGAAAAGCACTTTGGGTGTATTGCAATACACAAAGCGCTATATAAATGCCTCATTCATTCATTCACTTGTGTAATCAAAAGGGTCAACAATACTTGATCATGTAAGCACATTAATTGCTTGCCAATTTTTCTTCATTTTCACACTGATCGAATACACAAATAAACCAAAAAAGTTTTCAGCAACAGAACTCAAGATTCTGTTTTCAAGATTCAAGATTCCATTGAAAAACAGCAGGATGGAGCACAACTCAATGGAACAGAGCAGGTGTTTTGAGGCATGAAGTATTTAATGTCATCTTAAAACACTCGTATGAAATGCTGAAAAAATGATGGATGGCTTATGCTGAGAAAGTAACCTTATCTATGGTAACCTGGTTTTATGACAGCTGTACCTTTTATAGTTTGCAGAACAGATAGCAGGACATAAGAACATTACAGTCTAAAAGCATTAAAATAACTAAATTAAAAGTTTAAAATCACTGAATTAAAAATGAAAATAAATAATATGATATATAATAAAATGACTATTTTAACTGCTATAAGAAACACACATTAACTCATTTGAGCTTAGTAGCTAATTAGTACTGTACTAGCTTACATTTGATTTACCTATTACAATAGTCCGTTTACAGTCACTGCTATCATAAAAATACGCTTATATGTAGGTTTAAAATTCCACAAAAGACACATTTAATGTCCAACAACAAATATTTTAGCAAAATGTACATTTTACTCTGAATTATTGCGCTCCTATACGATTGCGCTCTGTCTGTTTAGCTCGTTGCTCCCACGTGCCTCGCCCACTCCTGACAGTAAAATAGATATGTGTGCATGACTTTCTAACATTTACAGATGAAAAATATACCTGTGACATGTCAGTTATGCACTGAGGAAAACGCAACGTCTCAAATGCCTTAAACAGCACTGGTGCCATGGTGGATCGATTTGACCCATGATAAGGGCTGCTTAAGAATAAGCCTGCACAAATGAGTGAGATTGTGTGAATTTAATTTGTTGTTTATGGAACCGCTTTAGCCCCGATTGATTTGTTAGGTTATTTCAAGTCAGGTTTTGGACTTTAATCCCCGTTTTTTTCCTTGGGTCTCTATAGTGTTCCTTATGTTCACGCAGCAGCGATGAGAGAACGAGCTTGAGACACAATTTAGAGAGGAGAAATCAATCTACATATAAAATATTGGTCACAGTTTATTGGTCACTTTCTAAATAATAAAAAATATACTGCATCCACTAGTAATTATATATAAATAAATCGGTTTTTACTGATGCAAATATGTTAGAAACAATGCAGCATGATATAAATGACAACTTGAGGCTGATGCACACTTCTTAAACCGATGCATCGCATCGTTAACTTTTTATGCTGATGCCCCCGAGTGAATCGGGGATTCTTCCCATCCCTAACACACACACTACAGTTAGCTAGCATGGTTTGAAGGTGAGTAAATCATGGGGTAATTTTCATTTTTGGGTAAACTATCCCTTTAAAGTACTTTAAGTATAACAAAAACTCAGGTAACAAAAAACAAAAAAACAAAAAAACAATAATTTGATAGACATATCTTGAGGTCAAAGCACACTGAGACACACGCACACTAAATAAGCCATCAGAATAAAAAATAAAAGTTTACATCCAGAGAAAAATTTGCCTAACTGGCAAAAATCTACATTCTTATGACCTTTACCTATAAATGTTTGATGATCACAAGATGTTTGGCCCATTTCTTTACATGAGGGATTTCTCAAATGATCTTTTATGTTCCACAGAATGAATTGTTGAGTGTTGTTTTCATTTTTTTTCTATTTTGCATTTTGCAGGGTCAAAAAAGCAAGCAAAAAAGTGAGAAGCAACCTGCAAGGTCTCGACTTTGACTATTTTAAAAGTTTAACTTATTTTATAACTTCTAACTTCTCCTTGTGCTGTGTTTTTAAACCAATGTGTTGCAAGACATTGCAAACTTTATTAACTATGTGCTGCAAGTGCACAAAGTATTGTTCTTTATGTCAACAACTAATTATCATTCTAATTTTGATGCCATGCATCACTTGCTTTTAATGTGCACGGTGTATCAGCTGACATACTAAAACACTCATCATAACCTTAGTTTTTCTCAATGAACACAAAAAGCAATGCATCAGCTAGACGCCACATGGATCCATCAGGTCAAAGCAGCTATTTTCCAGATCGTGGCTTTGGCTTGAGTCCTCTGTGGGGAGGGATGAGTGATCAATGTCTAAATAAAGGTGTCGGAGAGCTTGTTTATGTTGTTTCTGGAAGTGATTCAGTGAGTCTCTGGCTGTGTTTTATTGATTTGCTGTTTGAATTCACAGCCTGACTCACTCAGAGAAAACATGAGTCAATACACATCACCCAATCCTACAAATATATATTTAATAATAACATCAAAAATGAGAGGCTGCAAGATGGTTTGCATTAAAATAAAATCTTTACGCCTACACCATGAGCATTTCTTAAAGGAACAAGAAAACACTCAGCAAAAAGTTATAGTATAAAAACATTAAGAATGTGGGCGTAAATAGACGACCTTCATCTGCTCCTCATGTTCAGCAGAATCAATCGGAGGCGCATTGAAACAGGCTAATGCAGTCGAAATGGACCTTCGCTCACTCTCTCTCTCTCAAGTGCTTTATTGGCATAACAAAATTGCTTCCTATTGCCAAAGCAATAAGCGAAAATAGAAAAACAGAGCAAGAGAAACAGAGAACATGAACGAGGAGGACAATAGTAATAGACAAAATTTATATATTTAAACATTCAAAAAAATATAACGATTAACAGACGAGGAGCATCTTCAAATGAACTGTACATGAACAATACCTCTATTAAAGGGATAGACAGTACACCCAAAAATGAGCATAGCGTCCTTATTTACTCACTCAATTTTGAATGATTTAGGAATGAATGTGGTTTAGGCATCAATGGCCTCGAGTCATTTTGAATTGAAAAAATAACAAGGATGTAGCAGGTAAAGTAGTTTGCCTTTATATAGTTTCTCTCTCTCTTATTCTCTCTCTCTTAAGTCATGTGGAGATATGATTAATGAGCACTACTGTGAGGAAAAATAGTGGCTCTTTTTTTTTAATTTTTATTTTTTTATGAGAGATCTGTCTTCTCTGATATAATCACCTCTGTTTCACAGCTCTCACGGACCTTCTCTTCCTCCCTCAACCTAATAAGCCATAAAGTACATTTTTAAAAACCTTCCACACCGTTAGTTTAGAAGAATAGTAAACCCAAGCTGCAATCTTTGATGAAACAGACCTTTGCATGTTAGGAAAATATACAAACATTGTGAATTAACCACAAACATGCACGTGATTTACAACATGAGCCACCGTCACAGTCTTGGTAAACCTGTATTACCGTACCATCACAAATAAAATAAAATAAAAACTGTAATTTTGGTTTTGACTGCTTAATTTAAAGAATATTCCACTTACACTGTATTGCCAAAGTTATTGGGACACCCACATCTAATGAACAGGTTTGACTACTATGATAACAAATCTTAATGTTTAAGTATATAATGATATTCTTGGGAATTGTGCGCTTCTAAATTTATAGCAACAGTTTGGACAGGACCCTTTTCTATTCTAGCATGACAATGCCTCTGTGTATAAGGCAAGGTTCAAAAAGAAATTACTGATTCAGTCAGTGTGGAAAAACTTGACTGGTCTGCAGAAAGCCAAGTCCTAATCCCAGACGAACACCTCTGGTGTGACTTTAAAAGCAGACCTTGAGCCAGAAACTCATCACAAAACACCAATGGCTTGTACATATGGGTACAGTCATCTTAGACACTTCCAAAACTGTTGCAACAGAGATGGAAATACAATTTTTAAAAACATGAATTATGTTTCCATCTTTGTTGCCACAGTTTTGGAAGTGCCTTTTTCTGTTCTAAAGAAGAGTGTGTGAGTGAGTGAGTGAGTGTGTGTGTGTGTGTGTGTGTGTGTGTGTGTGTACATATAGACAAATACTTTTGTCTATATAGTGTATGTGCAATCACTGGTGTTTGGTGTTGAGTTTCTGGCTCAAGGTCTGCTTTTAAAGTCACACCAGAGGTGTTCGTCTGGGATTAGGACTTGGCTTTCTGCAGACCAGTCAAGTTCATCCACACTGACTGAATCAATCATTTCTTTTTGAACCTTGCCTTATACACAGAGGCATTGTCATGTTAGAATAGAAAAGGGTCCTGTCCAAACTGTTGCTATAAAATTAGAAGCACACAATTCCCTAAAATGTCATTATATGCTCAAACATTAAGATTTGTACTCACAGAAATTACTAAAGTAGTCAAACCTGTTCATTAGGGGGAGTCCCAATACTTTTGGCAATTAGTGTATGTTCCAAATACTGAAGGTAAATTTTAGGGTAAAGATAAAGAAGTAAAAACAAATAAAATATTGACAAAATATTATATACCCTTAAACAAGATGAATTTACTTAAGAAACTTCTTTGTCCAGAGAAAAAATATGCAGCCACATTTACTGTAGCTTTTTTAATTTTTGCAGCTGACTTTAATAGGAATCCACACAATCTGAAATTTTGTGTGAAGGCAAAATAGTTTCCCACATAGATTTTGCAATGGGTTCAAGTTGGGTTCGCCATGTTGACCAAAAGAAAGCTGCGTGGATCGCTACATTATTGACAACAGACAATGAAACTTGTCAACTAAAATTTCCCAATGGACAGTTTCCACAGACTATGATGACTCATTTCCACAGTTAATAACATTGCAAATCAAGCAAAGTTATTTCAGATTTAAACATTTTTTTAAATGTATTGTACATTATAACACTGTACCTTACATTGTATTATCTTGGAATTAGAGAAACCTATTTAACATTGCTGTGTGGGTGTTAATACAGCAGCTGAGGAAGTGACAACAAATTTGACATCTTTTTCTCTACCGACCAACATGATCAATATCTCTGTACTTTTTTCCTCACAGAAATGCTATCATACATACATACATACATACATACATATATATGTATGTATGTATTTATTTAACAGCAAATGGGAACACAAAAATTATGTTTATTGTAGTTACTGTTCACCTCTACGGACGTTTACCCAACTATGTTCATTTCTGCATCTAAGAACCTGGAAATGTGAAAAGGGTCCATGGGGTAAGAAAAATAAATGTATTTTACGATTACTGCAAAGCAATCCTATTATCGAAAACACTTCTCAAAACCACTAACAACAAAATTCTTGTTTAGTCGGCACCAATAGCCTTGTGGGTAGCGCACCAACATACTGTATAGCGCCATTGTGCTACAGCCGTCCCGAGTTCGAATCCCGGGTTGTGGACCTTTCCCAATCCCACCCCTATTTCCTACTTTGCTTCCTGTCATTACTGTCCTTTCAGAAAAAAGGCAAAAACATCAAAAAATCCATCTTAAAAAATAATAAAAAAATACACTGTGTGTGTATATATATATATATATATATATATATATATAAAAGTGCTGTCAAAGTCAATAACGCGTTAATGCAAATTAATTTTAATGGCACTAATTTTATTAACGCAGTGTGCATTTTCTGTTTGACCCGTGGCCTAGCCCATAGTTGGAGACATGGAGATGCACAGTGTTGCCAACTTAGCGACTTTGCAGACCCCTTTAGCGATTTTTTCCCCTCCTCTTCAAAAAAGCGCCTAGTGACAGATCTTTAGAGTTTGCACAAACCTTATTTGGTTTCTGAGACTCGCTAGTACTGCCACGTGAGCGCCAGGTCTTGCCTTCCCAGCGCGTTCACACACACACACCTTTCTTTCTCTCTCTCTCTCTCTCTCTCTCTGTGCGTCTGCATTGTTCAGCGAGCGGCAGAGAGGAGCAGCGCTTTCAGTTAAACAAAGATATTATGTTGCTTCTCTAATTTTACATAGAAGTATAGCCAAAATCACAGCACAGCTATTGTCATTATCTTATGTGTATTTGATTTCATCAGATGACAGCTCGATTATCAGGATTTTTGTGCAGATTAACATCTTGGAAAGAAGAGCTGGTAATGTAGCCTTGTCTTAATGGGTTGTGTTTCAGTTACTATTTCATATTCATTCCGTTGTCTGACAACAGAAACAGTAAAATATACTAATGATAACAGTTTTATTGAGAATTTAGCTGCATCAAAATACAGTATGTGGGCAAAGAGAGGCAAACAAATCTAATAATAAATAATAAATGTACATTTCGCATGTTCAGAAGAAGTGAGCTGCCCTGTCCTGCAAAAATGTAAACAGGTTTTTGTAAGTAAATTGCTCAGTGCAAAGAAAGAGAAGTAATGGGAACCTGGAATTTCTTTTTTTATGTGTCTAACAGACATGAACAAGTTCTTTGAAAAACATCTATGACCTTTGAAACATGTATACTCTTCATGCGCTATGTTGACTATGGTTTCAATAATAATAAACATACATTTGCATAAAGCATCCATATTTGTCCATGCCCATGTTGATTAGAGTATTAAAAACTTGAAAAGTATTAATTTAAGGTACATTTAGAACAAATAAAAATGTGCGATTAAGTTGCGATTAATCACGAGTTAACTCATGACAATCATGTGATTAATCATGATTGAAAAATTTAATCGAATGACAGTCATTCGATATATTTTTTTTTTTACTTGTGATTAATCGCATGATTGTCATAAGTTAACTCATGATTAATCCCAACTTAATCGCACATATATAAAACAAATCTTGTTTGCAGTTAAGAGTTTTATGCACTCATCTGAGCTATTTTTGATCTGTAAGCACATGAATTACTAAGGAAGTCAAGCCAGGGCACATCATAATAGCTTATTACTCACTCATATTATTATTAAATTACACTGGTGGTTTGAGGGCAGAGCAGAAATTGTGCAACATTCTCAAAGGGATGCAAATAAATTATGTCAGAGTTTTGCAACGTGTTACTGTTTGCTCTTCAGTCACCGGCTGCCAACCCAGGATGGCTGCCAAGCGGAGCCGAGACAATATTATTGACCATCAGCTGCATTTTAATCCATAATGGCCTGTAACAAATGCACTGACCCAAAACAAGCCTCCAAAGAGACACTTAGCAATGTAAAACACAGCGAGTTCTGAGTGTAACAACCTCTGTTTTAGGCCGATCTGCTCAGGAACCATTTCAGAAGTATTTCAATAAAGCAGGACAACCTGAGAACGGCTCTAGAGAAACAAGGCTCTAGGAAATGTCTAGAAATGTCTGACAAACCTGCAGATGGTATAAAACAAAGCTTGAACTCATCAAGACTAAACTAAAATCGCTCTCCTCTCCTGATAACTTTCTCCTCTGGATGGGTTTGAATAATAATGGACACATTAGGCAAAATGTTTAGCTTGGGATTTTGCTTGAATGAGATGAGCTTTTTAAAAGAAAAACATTACAAAAAATGTAAAGAATGTATGAAGTACTGAGATGGTTAATACATTTTATGACATCATGTATTTACACTAACAGCAATACATTCCTAACAGTCTTATTTAAGGGGGTGGGAACATGATCGCTGTTCATAGATGCTGTTTTTTCAAGATGCTGAATTTCCACAAGCTATTCCAATATCTGTTCTTTCCAAGCCACACTTGTTTCATTAACAGAAACCTTCCAGCTGCGAAAAGTCAACCAGCACTTATAATGACATAAATGGGACATTTATCATTGCCAGAGTTCAGCTCAAGCCATTAAAAAGATATGTACAAATTCAGAACACTCAAAGCTGAAATCTGTCCTCTGTGAGCATCACCACTTTAATTCACACTAATTCACAGCGAAAAAATAAACATTGCACAAGGGTAGTACAATATATATATATATATATATATATATATATAAGGGATGCACTGATAGGATTTTTTTGGATTTTAACAAACAACTATTGGCCAATTCCGATACGATATTGGTCAACTGCATAAAGCAGGGCTTAAAAACATTTTCGATTGGTTCACTCCAAGCAGAACTGTTATTTAAAAGTTTCTGTTCCTGTTCCTCTGTATTATTGCCATTCCAAAACCAGTTTGATTAGAAAAAATACTGGTTAATAAAGTTATTCATTTATTTACCTTTTCTTTGCCAATAATAATAATAAAATAAGAATAATGAAGTACAGTGCTTTCTTTACTCAAAAAGAAAAAAAAAAACACAAGAGTCTTGATGTTTGCAGCATGGATAAAAAAGACCAATCAGTAAAGAAGAGTGAGAGCTAGCGTAACACTGTGATTGAATGTGAAAGAAAAAATCCCTATATATATATGAGATGTGCACAAACACTCACAAACTCTCCGCGAAAATATACAGGTGCTGGTCATATAATTAGAATTATATCAAGGAACTTTGCTGCCGTAACATGGCTGCGGCAGGCGCAGTGATATTACGCAGCGCCTGAAAGTAGTCCCCAGCTACCGGGCACTACTTTCAGGCGCTGCGTAATATCACTATCACTAAGCAAAGTTCCTTGATTATTACGCCGGAATGAGAGTAGTTCCTAATCATATCAGCCTAGAAAATCGCAAGTTTTCATTTTCCGCCGATCTTAGTACACGATATAACTACAGAAGAGTCAAGTTTTAAATAGGACAAATATCGAAACTCTTTGATCGTTTTTGAACGCGATGCTACTGGTCTAATTGGATTCAATGATCTATGCTAAGCTATGCTAAAAGTGCTATCGCCAGACCCGGAGATCGGCTGAATGGATTCAAAAACGGTAAAACTCAACTTATTAACTCTGGGGGAGTTGGAGAATGAGCCTATTTCCAAAAAAAGTGGAGTGTTCCTTTAAGTCTATTCGTGTCTCAGCCGCGAAGCTGAGCTCTTATGTTCAGCCTCGCTCTGTACGAGCTGCGCAGAGCGGCTGAAATGATAGTGTCTGACAGTTATACTTACAACATATGACAAAAATAATTTTCTAAATTATGTTGCACATTCCTCAAAAGTTCTTGTGATATCACTAGTTGACAAAATAGTACTGTTTTCAGAAATCACAGGCTATGATATTGCGCAGGTGCACGTGATGCACCGCTGTCAGAGACGACAGACTCATGTGTCAGACTCATTTCAGTGCAAAATAATTAGGTCAAAAACGATTTAATATACTGCAAATAGCCTATTAGTTTTTTATGTTTATTTATAATTAATTTAGGCAGACAACAAGGCTACCAAGTACTGAGCACAGTGCGCATCTAATTAATGTAACGTACGTTTTTTTTTTCTCCACAACGTCATTTTTAGTCGATTTTTAGTCGATTTTTAGTCGAAAGTTTCAGGATTTCAGTCGACCAAGATTTTCTTTGGTTGATTACAGCCCTACTCACAAGTGTTTGAATCAGCTTTGCTTGACTGTATTCTCAAGCTTGTAGTCAGCCCTGTTGCTTGTGCACCTTTTCCTACCCAAATTCTTCCTTCCAGTCAACTTTGCATTTAATATGCTTTGATACAGCACTCTGTAAACAGCCACACCTTTCAGTAATGACCCTCTGTGACTTACCCTCTTTGTGGAGGGCGTCAATGTTCGTTTTCTGGATCATTGCCAAGTCAGCAGTCTTCTCCATTAATTTGGTTTCAAAGAACAAGAGATACCCAGAATTTATACTGTAGGGATGGTCATTAATTGAAACTCAAATATAAATATTCTAATTTTCTGAGACACTGAATTTGGGATTTTCCTTAGTTGTCAGTTATAATCATCAAAATTAAAAGAAATAAACATTTGAAATATATCAGTCTGAGTGTATTTGAGTGAAATAAATCAACTTTTTGATGATATTCTAATTATATGACCAGCACCTGTATATATGAGACACAAAACTCTCCACGCACATACATAGCCTATATGAGACGCGAACAAAAACACACACAAACTCTCTGCGCATAAACACATATGAGAGACGCACAAACACTCACAAACTCTCCGTGCACATACACGGAAATCAACAGACATGCAACTGATTGTCTCCATGCAGTTAATTAATAAACCTTTAAAACAATCAAAAATCGGCCCAAAAAATATCGGCAGCCGATACATCGGTGCATCCCTAATAAATATATATATATATATATATATATATATATATATTTGGGTTGTCACGATACCATAAATATGTGTTACGATACTGTATCAGCTGAAATGTCACGATACTAGAGATGCATCCATTCAGTCAGTCTCACTTCTTGCCGATTCCGAGCCGATCCTTTTATTGCCAGCGGCACAGGCAATGACATCACAGCCACGCGCACACTCGCAGTTGTGTGTAAACCATGGTGTAAACACGTCATTTTGCGTGAGAATGATTCTAATTTTAATTGCATTCAATGTAAATAGTGACTGATATTGTATTTATGTCATGCCAGATGAGGCTTGCACAGCCTGAGTGAGTGTTTGAGACAGCACACACACAAAGTAACTCACAGAAATTTATAGATGCATATTTTTTTTTTACAAAATATGATTTAGATAAGCAACATTATACGGTCATGATGTTTCCCCGAATATCAATATCAACACGGTTGCAATGACACTGATTTTATACAATAGTATTTCAATAAACAAGAAGTTAAAATTAACCGACTTAGATTTTAGACAAAATATTGACTGTTTTTGCTCAGTTTCAAATAGTTCAGATCAAAGCCACAGCAGAACTGTTTCATGTCTCCGAGCAACACAGCGGTGTTTAGTTACTGAATGAATCCACGTTTTTGAATGAATCCAGTGAGTCAATGATTCAGTGACCCATTCATGAATCGGTTGAATGAATGAATAAATGACTCACTCATTAAAACGGACACTTGCCGCCACCTACTGGTGGTTTAGTCATATTTAAAAGTATCATTGCATTTTTTCAACATTTACTTTTCAACATTAATTAATCTTATAAAATTATTTAATTTGAAATTGCAGTGTAAATGCATTTATGGCACCTCAGCTTCATCAAACCATCTGTGTAAATTCATTTAATAACACTTCTGCAGCTACTGTTTCCTCAGCAGTGGAAAGATAAGAGTTTGTTAAAGGGGTCATATAATGGTACATGCACTTTTACAAGTTGATTGTACTGAAATGTGTGTTAGCAGTGCCTGTACACAACTGTCATAAAATGATAAAAATCCATCCAGTGTTTTTTTTTTAATCTCCTTATTTGTTTTACCCTGTCTCAAATCAAGCCGTTCGACCGTGTGACGCCACACGGTCAGACGCCCCTCCCACGATGGTTGATTGACAGCAGTGTTTCAACACAGACCCGCCCTTGCTCGTGAGCGAGCTGTCAATCATAGTCCGCGCGTCATTGTTGATATTTGCTGGAGCTGTCTATGAGCAGAATGGCGTCTAAGCGATTGTGGTGTTCTGTTCTCGGGTGCAATAATGAACACAGCAGTCATTTTGATGTTCCTAAGTCCGAACCACTGAAGACACAGTGGCCGAGTTTTGCTTTTGAAGGGAATATTTCCCACGAGCAACGTCAATGTTTTCATGTTTGCGTGAATCATTTTTCACCAGACTGCTTTATAAATGAAGGTCAGTATAAAGCTGGTTTTGCTAAGAAGCTTCTCCTGAAAAAAGAATCGGTACCAACTATTCGTGTTCCTGCTGAACCTCCAGAAGAAGTGAGTGTAACGTTTAATTAACCTTTATATTAATCTTTATATTAATCTTTGCAAATCGCTAGCACGCTTCACGATGTGTGTGGCTAATGTTTACATTCAGGGTACATGCATGTTTTCTATTTACGACGTTCTCAATATAATTAATAATCCCACGTTTATAATGAACAAAACGTTATGGTTATTGTGTTATTACAAACTGTGTACGCAGGTATTAAAGTTAACATGATAACACTACACTAAGCTTACTTTTGTAGATGGTTTATAACGGTGTCTGTTAAGAAGTAATGTAAAAATGTTGTGTCAAAAACGCCCCACAGAACAGAGGGGCGGGGCAAGCAAAGCTCACTAGCATTTAAAAACACACGCACTAAAACGGTGTGCTGAAAACAGAGCTGTTTTTGAGCAGGTAAAATGAGTGTTTTCTTACAATACTAATGAGAATTTTTAATTAAAGTATATTACAAACTTTCAATTTAGACCCTAAAGAATCATATTAGCTTGTACAAAAATGGCATTATATGACCCCTTTAATACTAATTTCATCTGAATGGTAACAACTCTACAGTTTCTTATTATGCTAACTGAATTAATTGAAACAAAGTAAGAATTTGATGTGAAAGAGGACACATTTAATAAGGTTAGGGGGGAAAAATGACTATTTATAAACTTATAAACAGAAACTCATTTTAAGTTAACTATTTCTTCCTCTTTCCAGTCACAGAGCACTTTATTTTGTGAGTTGCTTAAGTGAGAGAAAATCTGTAACTTAATCCAGATTGGGGGAATTTAATGTTTAATAATTTATTTTATGTAAATATTTTTTGCATTGAAATTTGCATAGATTTTTGTTTGTATATGCTGTCAGTTATAGTTCTTAGAGAGAAAATCGGAATAGGCAAAAATCGGTATCGGCAGGTCACACTTCCATTCAGTATGGTGTTAATTTGAAATTCAATTCTACAAAATGAATCAAAATTTCATAAATAAGTAGATGTAAATGAAAACAGACAAGATCTTTCTCTGAATACTTCATTAATGTGAATGAATGACTAGTTATTGTTATCCATGAAATGACGTAAACAAAACAAAACGCACTGCACAGAAGCTGCATGAAGTGGCATTTAGATGTGGTATTTATACATTTAGACTATTTATAATTGGATAAATAAATGTTATGAGATTAATGTTTTAAATTCAGAATTCTAAATATAGAAAGATGTTGGAAAAGAATGTAATGAATCACTTGAGTCATTCAAACGATTCTTTCAAAACGGCTGAATCTTTCAGGAGCGAATCAAATGACTGTTTTTATGAATGGCTCAGTGGATCAGTGATTCGCTCAAGTCAACGCGGATTTGGATTCGAACACAGAAATGAAACAAAAAACAGCACTCTTGACTCTTGCTTGTGTCGTATTGCTGAACTGTTAGGAGCATTTTTGCTCGCATATCTTGAAATTTCCATGTTAGCAGCATGTATATAAAAAAAACATACATTTATGTTAAAAAATATACATATAATGACTGATAAGAACCAAGTGCAAAGCCGCTATGCTGATGAATGGAATTGCATTCGTGATCACAAAGATGCTTCCAGAAATGAACTATTACACCTTTTCTAGAAGTGGATAAATGAATAAAACTGCGAGAATACTTTCTTGTAAGATATTATGATGTTGAATAATGAGTATGGAATTGAATAATAAATTAACTGCTATTCTTTTAAATAACATCAGACGGTCTGAATCAGGCCCTTTCTTCTGATAAATTGCAGCATGAACAACGACGTAGTACAAAGTACTTCTCATTGCAAACTGTACTGAAGCATCGGGAAACACTCAATACCATATACAGTCATGGCCAAAAATATCGGCACCCTTGGTAAATATGATCAAAGAAGGCTGTGAAAATTAATCTGCATTGTTAATCCTTTTGATCTTTTATTTGAAAAATTCACAAAAATCTAACCTTTCATTAATAATAAGAATTTAAAATGGGGGGAAATATCATTATGAAATAAATGTTTTTCTCTAATACACATTGGCCACAATTAATGGCACCCTTTTATTCAATACTTTTTGAAACCTCCATTTGCCAGTTTAACAGCTCTAAATTTTCTCATATAATGCCTGACGAGGTTAGAGAACACCTGACAAGAGATCAGAGACCATTCCTTCATCCAGAATCACTCCAGACCCTTTAGATTCCCAGCTCCATGTTGGTGCTTCTCCTCTTCAGTTCACCACTCATTTTCTATAGGGTTCAGGTCAGAGGACTGCAATGGCCATAGTATTTGTGCTCAGTGACCCATTTTT
The DNA here is from genome assembly GCA_036784905.1 of Acrossocheilus fasciatus. Taxonomy (NCBI): domain Eukaryota; kingdom Metazoa; phylum Chordata; class Actinopteri; order Cypriniformes; family Cyprinidae; genus Acrossocheilus; species Acrossocheilus fasciatus. The sequence continues at coordinate 17,896,818 of CM071939.1, read as the reverse complement.
GTGTTGTTTTTGAGGTTTGTGTTTGGATTATTGTACGGTTGGAAGATCCAAACATGGTCCATTATAAGATTTCTAACAGGGTCAGTGACTTATTGATTTTTTATCTGTTGGTATTTGATAGAATCCATGATGCCATGTGTCTAAACAAGATGTCCAGGACCTCCAGCAGAAATATAGGCCCACAACCTCAAAAATACACCAGTATATTTCATTGTACACATGGGGTACTTTTTATCCCTGTCTTCACCAAACCCATCTTGAAAAGCTGCTAAAAAGCTCATTTTTTAGCTTCATCTGACCATAGAAGCCAGTCCCATTTGACGTTCCAGTCGTGTCTGATAACTGAATATGCTGGAGTTTGTTTTTGGATGAGCTAGGAGAATTTTTCTTGAAACCCTCCCAAACAACATGTGGTGATGTAGATGCTGTTTGACCATTTTTTTTAAAGGTTTTCTGATCTTTTGCTGCACATCAGAAATATATTCTTTGGTTTTCTCATTGTGTTGGATGATTAAGGGAGTTTGGACTTTGTTTTCCCTCCTATTTATATTTCTGTGAAACAGGAAGCCATGGCTGGATAATTTCATGTTTATAATCGCCCTGGAGTGCTCACAATTGTGAATATGAATGGGAATATACTTCAGAGATATTTTACTCATAAGAATTTCTAGGGGTGCCAATAATTGTGTACAACGTGTATTTGAGAAAAAATATTTATTTCATAATGATATTTACCCCCATTTTAAATTCTTATTATCCAATGAAAGGTTCGATTTTTGTGAATTTTTAAAGTCAATACTACCGTTTAAAAAATGCAGTGGCACCGTGGGTATTTTTAAGTATCACGATACTACCATTGTGCCTGTATATCGTGCAACCCTAATATATATATATATATATAAAATTTGTGATTAATATATCCAATAATATATGTGAACATTACAATAAAGTGAAGCTAGAACATAAGTCGAGCTTAAACTTTAGCATGAGTGCGGAATGAAGCAACACAAACATTTAACCACACATTCTTCACAAGTTCATTTGGGAGCTCAACAGCTCATTTATCACAGTACCCAACATATATACTTTACCTTATACATTCACATAAGGTAACCTAAAATCTTGATGATGATGATAAAAAAATGGAAATGCACTAACAACCCATATGCTGACTTCACTCCAGTCTTCACTGCTCCATTCAGTTTAAAGCCCTAAAGTAAACTGCTACAGTACAGCAAATGATTACATGTTATGAGACACAGCATGTCACATGTGACTGTAAGGATATGATGGGAGGAGAAGACACACAGGTGTGAACCCGAAGACATCAGATCATCATTGCTCTGCGTGTTCACACACACACAAGGTCTCTCTGAGATGCAGGGATGAATTATTTGCAGTGATGTTTTGAGGCTGAGAGAGAGAGTAGTCATTCAGTAGACCAAAATGGAAAATGAAAAATGTGACTGTAATAATTTAGAGTGAATCATGGGCTGAGATCATGTCAGATTTATCTGCAGAATTACAAAAGACACATTTCATAAAGGGGAGACATTGTTCATGAATTCTTTTATTCTACTGTAATTTGCAACAAAACCCTGCATGACATCAATTTTCCATTTTTATACTGTGATATAAAAAACATTAAGTACGTGCCATGCAACAGTAGAAATGTGTCAACCGGTCTACTGTTATGAACAAGGGGTGTCTGTTGTGAAGATGTTAGTTTTTTACAGCTGCCAAGCAACCATCACAACTTGCTGCATTAATTGTTCAACTGATTCAACCGATATGAGGTTTCTAATCCAATATTCATTTTACAATACTAATACTTTTATTATCAACTCAATCATTACACAGTATTTCCTGCACCAAATGTCTGTGCTGCCGCTGCTGAATCTATAGCACTACAGCAAGAGAAGTCGTATTTCATCATATTTGTTGTAAAATATTGAGTGCAAAGTTGTCCTTGCAAGCTGCATGCATAAAATAAATTCAGTGGTACAACTGCAACAGTCTGTTGCTAATATATAATATTTATTATATATAATATTGGTTATAATATATACTACCATTCAAAGTTTGTGATCAGTAAGATTTGTAAAAAATATTTTTTGAAAGAATTATGATAACCAAGGCTACATTTATTTGAACAAATATACAGTGAAAACAGTAATATCACAAAAATTTAAGACATCTGTTTTATATTTTAATATATTTTCAAATGTAATTTATTCCTGTGATGGCAAAGCTGAATTTTCATGAGCCATTACTCCAGCGTCACATGATCTTCCAAAATATGAATTATTCTTCTTAATATGCTGATTTTGTGCACAAAAAAACATTTCTTCTTATTATCAAAAACTACGTTTACATGACCATCACTAGTCTAATTATTTAACTTATTCTAAATAATACAATATTATGAACAAGGTGTTTACATGAGTTGCTTTTAGAATATTCCTTTCATGTTCCCGTTTTACATGTTATAGTATAAATCGATTAATGGCAAATGTTATGATGTCCCCTGTAGAATTTCACGTAACATATAGTTCGTCTTCATTATGATGCCATATACAGTTTTGGGTGTTTCATTTTTAATTTTAAGAAAGCTTCAAGTGCAGTTAATTATTTGTACGTGCATACAGACAACGGCGGTGTTGAAGCTCTTTTATTTGCCGTCAAACGGTTGATCACTGCCATGTGTGTATCATGTCACAAAATGCAGCGAAAAGTCCTACAGGACGGTAATAGTGTGATTAAGGTGTTTACATGTCTGTACTGCACTTCAATAATGCGACTAAAATAGGAATACTCCACATGTCTTAATTCCATTTGTGTTTACTTCGATTATGACTTCAGCCGGATTAAGGTCATCAAAAATCTCTGTTTACATGATAGACTCTTAATCAGAGTATTTTCTTAATCATGTTAAAACCTGAATATTGTTGTCTATGTAAACTTACTCAGTGTTATTATTGTTGAAATAGAAATCCTATGTAACAATGTTAACGTGTTTACTACAGTCAATTTTGATCAATTTTAGGTATCCTTGCTGAATAAAAGTATTAATAAAAGAAAAATCTCACTGACTCTATAAACTTTTAAACTGTAGCATATGTTATGAATAATTCAAACATAAAGAGAATACTCAAAATAAAGTAGCTTCAACTATATTTAATGAACTGGATTATCAAAATAAATAAATAAATAAAATGTTGTGATATTGGCCTATATTGTTTCTGTGAAATAAATGACTCATATCATGATATAACATTTTAGTCAAGCCACCCATGAGGTGAAAAAATGCAAGCAACTCACAGACAGAAAAAAAATCAGATTACGATTTTATATGACTTTATACAAACACACAAAACAAAACATCATCCGGTGAAGTTCAGACACATCAAAGCTAATCCCAGTCCTCAAACTGAATGTGAAACATGGAGCATGTTTAAATAAGGAAAGCCAGAGCAATTATAAGTGCTTCTAAAGATAAAATAGCTGAAGAGAGAAATCAGATTGGTAGAGCAGATCCAAAAGGACATCCTGTAGATAAACAGTCCTGCACGCTGACTGATCTCTCCCGTGTGCGCTCGCTTCATTCAGCCAATCAAATCAAACCTGCAGCTTATGACCTACAAGGGTTGCCATGGTAACGCCTGCCTTCTGGAATACATGTCATGCATGTTAAGTGCTTTACAGTAAAAGCAACACACGCATGCGTGGAGCACGTTCACATCCCTGGCAACTACTACATGTGCACGCACGCACGCACACACACACACAAGAGCTATTAATCCACCAGCCACAAACGACACACATGTGAGAGACAGTAGGCGTGCTTTCACAAATATTGACCGATACAGAAAGAATTACTTTAAGATAACATGAGGAGGTTTTTTAATTAAATAACATCCACTTACAGTCAACTTAAATGTAATTCAATGCACCCAGAGGGAGAAGTTCATTCAATCGCTTAGGACAAACCATTCACTCTTATCTACAGTGTTTCAGGAGGTGGATTGCTCAAGGACGCCGGCTCCTCTAATGCGTTTCAGAGTGAATCCATGAAATTTAAACATTATACAGCTGTACATCAAGGCTGCGCTGCATGAGAAGATAGAGTTGACTGGACTAACATGACCCAGATTCAAAAGACTATAGGCTATATTATATATATATATATATTCAATGTGACATCAGACTTATATATATATATATATATATATATATATATATATATATATATATATATATGTGTGTGTGTGTGTGTGTGTGTGTGTATATAAATATGTATGTATGTATATATACACTGGGATTAAAAAAATTAAATCTGGATGCAAAAGCATTTTGAAAATGTAAAATAAATAAATAGACAAATAAATAAATAAAGTGAAGCGAATAAGAGATTTGTACAATTCTGAATCCATTTTATGTATCCTTGCTGAATAAAAGCTTCTTTTTTTTTCAAAACAACAACACCAGTTACTGACACTAAACTTTTAAACTGGATGTTATTAATAATCTAAACATAAAGAGAAAATACTCAAAATAAAGTACCTTTCAACTGTATTATTTAACTGGATTATGAAAATAAATAAATAAATTGTTGTGATATTGGCCTATACTGTTACTGTGAAATAAATGACTCATATCGTGATCAAATTATTTGGTTATGCCACCCACCACTATTATGATGAGGTGAAAAATGTAAGTAACTCACAAACATATGATTTTATCTGACTTTCTACAGTATTTCTATATATATATATATATTATACTGTACTGAAAAAAGTGAAGACTGAACATATTTACCAATTCATGCATTGCTTGATTTATTGAGCAGTTTTCTGTGCAGTATCAGACAGCTGGTAAACTATCAAAAGGTGTACTTGTCAGATGTAGCCAGAATGCAATGGAATTAAAACATCAGCTCCTAAAGAAAACAATGGGATGAAGCCCAACAGTACATTAGGACAGCTGAAGAGCAGGGTGGATGATCTGCTGTAACATCAAAAAAATGGATTATTAGATTTGTATGAGATTTTATTGTTTATTACTTTTATTCATTTCTCCTTAAAAAATGTGTCATTGAACAACTAAACTCTATTTCTGCATTTAAAATTGACATAAAATCAATTACTTTTTTTTAGAAAAGTTTATTGTCTTTGTAATCTTAAAATAAGCAGAATACCTGGTTTACACAAAGTTACATCAAATCGTTTTATGTTGTCTTTAACAAACAAATTTTTCACCAAAGAACAAAAGCATCATTAGGCACATTGAAATGATCTAAACATCACAGCCACGTTCAAAATATGAAGGTATTAGCTGAACGACTCTACCTCTATTCGGTCAAGGGCAGAAACTCTATTAAGAGAAAATCAATGGAGGGTGATGGGAGACTGGTGAACAGGCTAAACTGATCGCCTCATAATGTGACCCAGGGCAGAATAAGAGGGTGAAATGACATGCAAAGGATACAGAAACAGATGTCCCTGAGGAGAAATGAGGATTTCTTCAAAGCCCTGTGATCACATTGAGGCTTTTCCATTTTCCTCGACTGTGACGTAACCTACAGATCAAAGAATCTCTTGTAATTTGTTAGTCCACCATTACCAGACAAAATAAAGAAATGAAAACAATTATGGGTATTCAAAAACCAGATTTGAATCAGCTAGTGGCACATAAATTATGCTCATTTTCTTGACTACTAAAATTGCCATCTGTTCTGTGGAGCAAGGAAAACAAGATAATGGCAGTGTGTGATTTTGAGTTTAAAAGGTAAAAAGGTGCAGTTGCATAAAGCACTATTTTCATCCAAACTCATGATCCGACTGACTAGATAAGTGGACACTTTCTGCCTTACAGAGCAGGAGAACTACATTACATGACAAAACACATTACTGAAACCAGATCTGTGCAAGTCAGCAGCTTGAGTTTTCTGTTGATTTGTTCACCACAGTCTGTAATTCCATCTGCTCTCCTTGAATCTCGGATTGAATCCCTCAGTCTTGTCCATGGGAAAGAGCCCGGAGTGTACAGAACATACGGAATGTGATGAAGTAAAAGCAAATAACCAGCCGAGTGCAGTGTTAACAAAAGTGCTTTGTTGAGACAAGTCATCGTCACGAGCGCGGCTCTGAGACATATGCTACAAAGAGGCCATTCACCTGCGGGACAGGAATGTCAGGTGAGGGGATGACGGCTGAGTGCAGAGACATTTTAAGAATCACAATGTGAAGCCCACAGAAAGAAACACCCGACCCGACGGGATGTGGGAATAAGCTGAAAATAGGAACTAGCAAGAGTTGAAATGCTGTTACTGGTGCTTGACCAGAGGAGTTTCTTTATGGCCAATACTGCAAAAGAAAAAGAGTAAAATAGCCTATCATTCAGAAACTACTATAGTATTTAAAAAAATATTTTTAATTAGTTTTTATTTTTGTATTTTCATTTCTTTTTTACATTTTTAGTAATTTGATGAGCATTTTTGTCACTCTATACGAGATTTTTGTTCATAATTTTATTAATCTTTTTTTTTTTTTTTTTTTACATATGTCCATATAATTTTTATTTATTTTTATTTCTGTTTAGATATTTTAATACATGATGTTAAACTAAACGAAAATGAATCATGTTCCTTTGGCAATTTGCTAAAACAAAATAAGCACTTTTTTAAATTTTATCCAACACATTTTTTGTTTTGTTTTATATTGTTTTTTACTATAATAACCTGTTCAATATGTCCATCTATTACAATTCAATTCAAGTTTATTTGTATAGTGCTTTTTACGATACAAATCGTTCCAAAGCAGCTTTACAGAAAATTTTAAGTTTCTACATTATTAGTGGTGACTATGGCAGAAATGTACAATAAGAATCATGCAGTTAGTTACAAATGGCATGTAATCAAACAGACGGTAAACACAATTAACTGCAACGATTATATGTTGCGATTAAACTTTGCGATTGCAATTAAGCAAAATTTGCTAGTTTTATATGTTGTTCCAAGGTTAGCAAAAGTATTACAGTATTTAGTTAGTATTACAACACATAACCACTCCAGACATATTAACTGTATTGCAGGTAATCAATGTCTTTATGCTGGCCGCCTGGCCCCAAAAATGGCTGCAATTAACAATATATTCATGTCATCTTTCATATTTAATAATCTTTTCAGACCGAAAGTTTAAATGTAAATCTAAATGTGAAAATCAAAGACTGACTTCCAGGCTCACCACAAAGTTTTATGCTTTGTAGTGTTGTGGAAACATACTACATTTTAACAATATGATGGTATTATTATTATTATTACTACTAATGTAATCCATTATTAAATTTATTATTAATCCGAAACAGGAGTGTGACATCATATCCTGTTATCCTCTTACCCATATCTGGGATCTGAAGCAGGCTAATCTTGCATTCCCAGTCTAGTGTGACCTCATGAATACAATCCACAGATATCACATCTGTCATGTTGGCACTGTTGTGTGATCTATGACATTAGCTGTTTTATTGTCCCGCAGCCTTTTCCTTGACTTCCCAGGATATAAAGTGTGCATTTTATAATCTTGATGGAAGCAGCATGTCAGCTATTGTCTCAGGGATATTGTTTATTTAGATATACTACTCATTTAGCATGCTGATTTATACATAAAGTGGAGAAGGAGGAATATTGGCTCAGAGAAGTGAACTTAGTTCTTTATTTAAAAGAATCTAGCATTGTTTGTTTGCAGAAGCCATTTAGCTTCACGTCTAGTGCAATAACATTCATCCATTTTTAAGTGCTTAACTGCACTATGTAACTATAAAAGCACACTGTCTGTAGCAGCCCCTCTGTGTAACAGCTAAATCTCTCAGACACAACACACCATTTAAAGCATAAGGCTTTAACTGCACACTAATGAGATGAGGTGCTCCAAACAGCAGATGACTGACCCAGGGGACGTGAGAAGCCCTTAATCTTCAGGGATCTTTCTCCACTGATGGGAAGTCTACAGGATTAACCCTGAATGCTGGGCTCGCTATAATCTTCCTTCATCACTGTCTGCTAAACAATACTGCAGCACAGGGAAAAGCTCAAATACAGTAAGCCCTCTCAGTGTGTCCTATACAAGTTCTCCTAAATCTGAATTGCTGACGGACCCAGATTAAGTACAAGTAATTGTGTACAAATACAGTTTTTCATTGACCTCAACAACAAAAGATATAAGAATACTGATGCTCCAACAATTCAGCAACCAAAAATATTTTAAACAGCTTTTTTACCCAAGCAAAACCATTAACCGAAACACTGACTTCAATTTGTTCTTCTCAGTGTATTTTGACTGTGTCAGCATCTTTTTCATGCACAAAAAGTAGATAAGCTACAACAGATAAATATCCCAGTAGAGAGGACACACTTCACTATAACCCAAAATTATGCTATAGTAGCAATATGTAAAATTTGTTTGGCCAAAATATCAGGCAGCTTGCTGCTACTATGGTTTAAACGTGCAGTAAGAGATTTCTAAGAAACACTCTTGAAAGTGGATCAGTAAGTGACATGTCCACTCATAAATCATGATGGGGGAGGTGCCTGTGTTGCATAGCATGTTTGTGAATTTGGGGGTGGAGCTATCAAGATCAGTGATTTCAAATATCAAAAGCGTTTTTCAGAAATCAAGAACCAGACAGTGACTTCAGTTCCCCAATTCCTCAAACATAATTACTAGGGATGGCACAATTCTCAATATAATATCGAACCGTTCGGTACGACATCCACGGTTCAATGCGCGCTTGTGAATTTTTCGCGTTTAAATTTCCGTGTGTTTTATTTCTCTCAGAATTGGCTGTGTCCTTTGTAATGACTTGAAATGAGAAGCGTTTCTAAACCTGCTGCCCAACAAAAGAGAACATTATAACTTGTATTTACTTCACAACATTAGTCGAGTGTTTGAAATAACTTCCTTTTGTGATCTGATGTGGCTTCTTATTACAGAATGAGGCTGAAAATATATTCTGTACTGTAATAAAGGCTATGTCGATTAGCAATGGCTTACAAATATACTTAATCATTATAAAAATACCAGAGATGGCTTGAAGAACACAGATAAACCATATATTGTCGCAGGCAAGTGTTTATTGTCCTTATGTTTCATCATTCAAAATGTTTACCGTTATTTCTTCTTTTTATTCAGTCACAGCGATAGTGATGCCTTTAGTGATTTCCTGGAATGTCATCAGTGTTAGTTTTATGATGCGTATATGAATTTTAAGCGCAAGGAGCTACCAGTATAATGTAGTGGCTACCAGTATGAACACAAACATTACATGTGTTTATGGCACTCAATAATGGCCAGTCCATCCTATTTTGGTTAAAAATCTGAAAAATAATTCCTCTCTCAAAATAAATTTTAAGTAGACATATAATAATTCACACTTTTTCCAGTGTACAGAAGGTGTTTTTTTGGTTAAAATTTGTTGCAAAAAACACTCGAACCGAAAACCGTGGTTAAAAAACCGAGGTATGTATTGAACTGGGAGCTAACTGTATTGTTGCATCCCTAATAATTACCCTAACTTTATTTTCAGCGAAAACATCCATTTTAGTTTCAGTAAAGATGTCACTATATTGAATACATTCGTAGACGTACCAGCTACTAGCTGATACTGATAAGCCGATTATTTGGCAGATAGCATATATAGCAGTGTTTCTGCTACATTCATTCTGCCGTTGCGGGTCGTCACATGAAAAAACAATCCCTGCCACGACTGCAGCTTCTCAGTGACATCAAAAGGACACCCCTCACATCATTCACAGACAGTCGGGTAATTAGCACAGGAGACAGGGCAGGACTTGAATTTTGGCACATGATTGCGGTTATTGCGCATAATTCTACTCATTCCGCAGGTTCCACGCTTATAGCTGGGAAATTCCCGCACAAGATGCTTGGGACAGATGACAGAATCAGTGTTTCCCATACATTGATTTATTTGTGGTGGCCCGCTATGCTGTCAAATGTGTGTGTATTTATACATAATATACACAGTACACATACATAATGTAAAAAAAAAACTTTTATTTTGAATGCGATTAATCGCGATTAATCGTTTGACACCACTACCTGCCACAATATCAAAACTAACCGCCACAAATAGATTTTCAAAAAGGTTTTGACTTCGTGGAATAAACATGAGCACAGCACGTTTCAAAATCGAAACCCGGTGTGGGTTTTTTTATATTTCTGAAGGAAACCGACTGTCTTCAGAAAATTTTGTATGTCATTTTCATTCATTCATTCATTCATCTTGCATGTAATGTCTGATAAAGCAGCGTTTGTGAGCAGAGCGCTGCTTTGTGTACAGCGTTACCGGGGAAACCTCTCTCTCTCCCAATTCTAAGCGCCTCCTGTTGGCAGAGAATGAATAGGCATATATATGCTGCCACAAACTGAGTGCAAGTCAAACCGTTGAGAAGTAAAAATGCATGAGGTCTAAATGAACCTGCTGCTGTCTGTCATTACTGTTTATTTATACAGTGAAGACTATCCAGTGTTATTTTACAGCTGAATATATTATTCACTTATTCAGTTGCTTGTCATTTATTCATTTGTTCTTATTTTATTACATAATGTTTACTTGTCATTCTTAGTTCAAATAAATTAAATTCTGAGTTTGACTGCATGTGATTCTTAGGTGGGGAGGTTTAACCAAAAAAAACAGGAAACAGTCCTGCCACTACAGCTGGAAAAAAATCCTAGAGGAAACACTGTATGGTGTTATACACTACATTTCTACATTATCTTGTCTAAAACAAGAAATAAAACAATAAAACCAAAATTATAACATACAGGATATTAAGCTTGAGTTTTTAAAATACGTACAGTAATTTAAATTCAACAGTATTATTAAATTACAAGTGTTTTTAAAGATTGCCTTTAAGATGATGACAAAGGTGTAAAAAAATATTTAAGTCTAAAAACAGAGAAAAATAGGACAAAATAAGTTGTTAGGACAAAATAATGGGTGGACAATTTACCACCATTCAGTGCAAGTGAGAAGGAAAATCATCACTTGCATTAGGTCACATTATGTCTATCAGTCCAAAATCTAAACTTAGAATTTGTGCAAAATACCAAATTCAAATGTGTATGGCAGAGAAACTGCAATATCAGTTTAACAATTAAAAAAACATTATTTATGTAGTGTGGTCCAGAAATCAAATTAACATCATATTGCCCACGCTCACCAAATCCTCTCAAAAAAAAATAAAGTACATTTAATGCATATTGAACCTGACTGTTGACTCTAGTGTAAAATCACTTTACCAGGTGTGGTGTGTGAATGCAGCTGCAGCTCTGAGGCATGCCATTGTGCTGACTTCCTGCTTTTATTCTAGAGGGTTTGTTCAGCAGAGACACCAAACACGCATTAACTGTGAAAAAGATAAGGTCCTGAAGAAGACTGAGAAAGACATTTCCCATTCTCTAACACACACACAGACACCAGCAGCTGCTGCTGAATGTGTGAGAAACTACAGTAATAACTGATGAGACAAATCCACAGGGAGCTTCACTAGAGGCTAGAAATGTTTCTCACCAGAAGACAATACTCTTGACCATTAAATCCTTTACAAACAGCAACCTAAACAACAACAAAAGCACTTTCATCCGCACAACAGTGAGTCTGCGCCAGCCACATGCAGCTGAATGGGACAGGCAGGGTGCTTTTGTGTTGGTGTCACTGCGGCAGCAGTCATGGCCGCCTGCTGCAGGCGCTCACAAAATGGAGACTGCAGGAGAGGGAGGAGAGACACAGCATGGAGCCGTCTTACTCTCAGAGCTGCTGCACTTTAACAAGCTTCAATCACGTTCTTTCACTGAACACAAAGGCCCCATTCACGTCTGTTTTGAGGGTATCGTCGGCGAGGAAGATAATCACAAATCTGTACAGTCAGACGTATCGGAGCAGTGTGCTGATGTCAGGTGAAATAATTGGTAACCTCACAAATCTGCTACAGAGCCACGGCTGACGGGAGGAGCAGTTGCTGGCAATACGCGGGGGCTTCTTCGTGGCCAATTTTATGACCCGGTGGTTCTACATTATTAAAACTAATATTTTCCTTTTTGTTATGTGATTGGCCTTACTAAACTATCATGGAAACGTTTTACTGTATCTTTACTTTTACTTTTTATTAATGTCAATATTTTACTGTGGTTCTATACCCTATAAAACAAAAGCCATACACTCAAAAGCCATTACTCAAAAACTATAATAATCTAAATAAAGAGTAAAATAACAATAAAGCTTTTCTATATTCAACAAAACTAATAATTTGTACACAAACTATCAATTCCACCAGTTTTTCCCCAACATAATCAACAACTTTTTCCCAGCAAAGGTTTTTACGGTTTGTGTAATCATTTACCAATGTGGTGGAAATGAGACTGTAGAAGTGACTAATGCATCATGTACGTTCACTGTTGGGAATTGTTGTTAGACAGAATAAATAAACAACTTAAGAATGCGAAAATTGTGTTTTAAGAGAGTTTATTTTCTGAAAGTGCCAATGGTTAATGAAATAGGCAATTTATGTTAATTTATTTCATGTTTATAAACTGAAAATCAATAAACACTCTAACAAGTTGCATATTATTGTCAAATGGCATTTTCAGTTAAATTTGGAAAAAAACATTTTTGTATAAATATGGCAGTCCAAAAACATGTATCAAAAATTGATGCTGATAAATTTCAATAATGGAAGGTCAAGTTGAGTGCAGATATTTGACTTAATATAAGTTTTGCTGTCTGTTTAAAACACCTTGTTTTGTAGCTCAATCGACCATGTATTACTGAATCCGCCCCATGAAGAACAAATTGATTCAAAAAAAGTAAATCAAAGTAGATAGTATTTCATAGCAAAACAGCCTCTTTCGTTCATTAATATGACATTCATAGCAACAGACTGAACCTTTCAACTTGTTCACTCTTTTCATTATTCACAGACTTTGGCCTCAGGTCCGAGAAAGACTTTGATTAACTGCCAGCAAACAATCTGCTGCGCCATGCCAAGAGAATGAACACAAAAGCCATTCAAAATCAACTCTATTTTAGGTAAAGCAAATCTTGTGTTTATCATTTTGCATGATAAAAAGCCCATACAGTAATCCTTCAGCAATGACAGGCACAATGCGATCTTACGAAATCACAACTACTGATACAAAGAAGCTGAAACTTGCTTTGAATTTTTTGCATGATTTACTAGCTATAAACCTAATAATATTTCTTCTGAAAGTACAGGGTATATGTCATTATTAATATAGCCTGCTATGTTATTTTTAATCAATCTCAAGATGATCATAGCAGCCAACACATTGAAAATCCACTTGGTTTATGGTTTATAAATGATTTATATACACGAACTAATGCCATATTTATTTGATTTATCTAGATCTATCTGTAGATAACATATACTAAAAGACAGAGCTGGCCTTTATTTTTAAAGATGAATTGATTTTTTTTTTTTATGCCTGATACTAAAGTAAACCCTGCTGACGTCAAAAAGATCATTCAGAACAGGCTTCCTTGCAATCCTAAAAAAACACAAGTACAAGCACACACATGCCTTCTCGCTGGTTTTTAGGAAGCAAGATGTCATTATGATTGTGTTGTGAGGAATAATGGTGAACAGATGGAGATGTGGACACATGGGTTTTGGCTGCTAAAGGACTTGGTGAGCCACGGTTAAACACCTCTAGATCAGAGACCAGTGACTGAATGAAACAAAGTACTCAACATCTTTCAGTTTCACATAGCAGGATTATATTCTTTCAATCCATTAGGAAAAGAAGATGCAAATTAGGTTGACTTGTTCTAACAGTCTCTGTTCGGTCAGGTATACATTTCGCACACTGAACTGGAGTCAGTTTCCTTCAGATGTTTTTTTTTAATGCCCACACTTTTAACCACAGGATGTGCTACGTTGGGTAACCCTGCCCAAAAATGGTTACATCATTTGCACTTCACTTAAAAAGTCAACTAGTGGTTTTCCTGACCGCTGCTCGTCTCAAAGTACAACACTGTTTTCTGAAACTTTACAGCAATATTACAACTTTGACCTTTAAGACTGAAGAGATGCCAATGCTTTTACACAGCTATAAGATTTTAACAAGTCCAGCGAATACAGCATGAAATTCATATGATTTAATGAAAAAAAAACATGATGACAATATAACAAGAACAACCGGAATGAATTCACAAGTAACCAACAAGAATCTGTCCAGGGCTGTCTGGTTTACAAATCTAAGAATACAAATAGGCCTACAAGATGTTGTTTTTTATGATCACAAGACAGAAATTACCAGACAATGAGGTTTCAAAAATCACTGTAAATAGACAGACAGATAGAAGGATGGATGGATGGAGGGATATAGATAGACAGACAGACAGACAGATAGACAGATAGACAGATAGATAGATAGATAGATAGACAGACAGACAGACAGACAGACAGACAGACAGACAGACAGACAGATCTAAAGTGTTTTAAGAGTGTTTATTTTCTAAAAGTTCCTGTAGTTGAAGAAATGTCCATTCACAGATGAAATAGGCTATTTATTCATTTATTTATTTTACTTTTTCAAAATGAAAACCAATCAAACCTTCAACAATAGCACGGTATATTATTGTCAAATGGCCTCACTAAGTTGCATTTTTAATTAAATTTGTATTTACAGGTCTCAAACAAACTCAGCACTTTCAGAAAAACACTTAGGTTTCCCACACCTTCCGACAAAAAAAGAAATTTCAGTAGTTCATGAATGTTTTTAATCACTGTATTGCAATCACAAAGCAAAAAATATAAAAATTAAAACAAGCTGAACATTACCAAAAAAAATAATTTTCCATGGGTTTTTATACTTTTATTAATTTCCATGATTTTTCGGTTCGTTTTTAAAACTAGGCCTATTAACTTCTACGACTTCTCAGCTGGCTTTTAAGATTTTATTAATTTCCACAACTGTTCATTAATTTTATAGATTTTAATAAGTCTAAAATATAGTATTGTACAAATATTTTAGCTTTTATTTTTATATTTTTTTAATAGTTTCAGTTAGCAATAAAAAATATTGCATTACACTACAAAGGGCAAAGTTTCGTTTAGAAACAAAAATCTTGGAATTGCTATGAATAATAAAACAGAGGACACATGTTGAACAGGAGATTTGGGAGTGCCCTTGTGTTTCTGAGATGAACCTGAATTTGACAGAGAATAACTCCAGACATTGCATCTCAGCCACAACTCATTTACTGAAGAGCCTTTAAAATCATTAAGAATTAAGTTACCTTAGTAGTTTAACCCAAGTTGACTTGCTGAAAAACCTGTCTGAGTCAAACAGAGAAATGACAGTAATAACACAAGTCAAGTATGGGCTGACTGTGAAGTTCAATACTAGTGTGATCTTCCTTCAGTCTGAGAAAGTACAGATGAAAACAAAGGTGAAAACTCAACCCCTCCCCCCTCACACACACACACACACACACTCACACACATCTACCCAGTGAAGTCTCTCATATATTCCTCTATTATAGCAACAGTATTACACCTGTCTGGCTGCTTCTTCTCTCCTCACCATCTCTTACACTGGGATTAATCATGTTACCATGACTAAAGCACATCAGATTACATTTTAAACCTGTTGTTGACATGTCCGAAATAATTTATTGGCTTTGACAGATTAAATAACGGGACCTTCATTATGTCATAAAAAGAAAAGAAAAAAAAAAGGAAAGAAAATATTAAAAAAAAAAACTTGAGAACCAAACCAGCATCTACTCAAGCCCGCAGCAATCAGTGTTTGCCATAAACTGATCATTATATAATGAGTGCAGCTCAATATCTGCGACAAACCGATGCAGGTCTGCAGACACATATGAGCTCAATTACACTTCAGCCTTAAGAAAATGAGCCCTTTCTTTATGACCGAGCCGTATGTGTTCGCGGAGCCGCGGACGAGCCGCTAAAGCCCGGCTGCGGGAGTGTGGATCTGGCCTGAGGAGATGCAGTCAGTGTGAGAGCAGAGGAGAAGCCGCCCATCCCCCACCAGCCCCGCTGTCCTCCATCTTTAATCTCCAGACCCGCTACCCTTCTCACACCACTAACAGCACAAAAACGCATACAACTCACCTGGGATGGTCATGGTCGCAAAGGTCGGCGTTCCCGCTATTCGGAACTCGATTAAAATTTTGCTAAATATGGATTTATTAATTGAAAATTGGACCGGGAGAAGGAACCGCGCCTTTCAGAAGAGCAGCAATCCTAAACCGCCATCTGGTGGCATTTTCCACAATCGAATGGCGCGTGTTGACATCGGAGCCCGAGCGCCCTCTGGCGGACACAGCCGAGAACAGCCGAAGCACAGCGGGCGGCGGGGGAGGAGGGGAGAGACCCTCACAACCACGACAAGCGTGTCTGCGGTTTAGGCGCTAAAATAACACACATTTGGTGTTGATGTGTTTCTTCTTTAGAAAGACGAGTTATTCGGGCTTGTAATTGTTTGAACTGTAGAACGATAAAACATAATTGGTCAGCATTATACGATTTATTGATATATTTTATTCATTGTGTGATTGATGTTTCAGGAGCTCTTTAAACACCTGTAAACACAATACTTTCTATGAATTTTGTCTGAATGTTGGTTAAATATATACAATAGACTTAATGGAATTATTCTACTATGTATTATAATATTTTTTATTCCTTGTAACTCTAAAAATAATATTAGTTTCAATAGCATAGCATATTGAAAGCTCCATTGATTTTATCAGGTATGATCATGTTCTACTTTCTTTTTGTTTTTCCCTTTTTCTACTTGTATTAATTTAATCTTACCGACTGGCTTTTATTTGCCCATTATGCACACTTCTTTTCATGTGAAAACAATGTATTAAAGCTCTCAGTCTTTAGTAATTGATTAATCTGTAGTGACCTTTGTGTAATTGCACCAGAGGATTGGAGCGTAATGTATGTGGGTGGTCTTCACACTGAGAGGGCCTTGAGCTGTTGTCTGGTCCACACTGGCCTCTCATTTTGTTATAGGACTGATGAGTCATTCAAAATTAAGGGAAAGGTCTGAATCACAATGAAAACAACCCATCAGACCAACCACAGATGCTGTGCCAAACATATAAAAAGCATATAAAAATGTAAAAAAGATATTAAATGTAATTTGCTTCATCTGTTGCTGTTTGCCTACACGAAATTAAGACATCAAATGTAGCATATAATGCGTGCGAAGCAATGAAAACTATACCTTTTTCTGACAGTCAAGCATCCAAACCTCTTGTCGCATTTTTAATGTACTTTCATAGTGCTGTCAGATTGATTAATCACAATTAATTGCATCCAAAATAAACCTTTGTGTATGCAAACACATAGCCTACATGTATATATTCAAGAAATATATGTAATATATATTCATATTTATATATAACACACACACTCACATATACAGTGTATATATATATATATATATATATATATATATATATATATGAACACTGGACCACAAAACCAGTCATAGGGGTCAATTTTTCAGAATTGATATTTATCAATTTTGATCCAATTATTTGAAAGTCTGGAATCTGAGGACGCAAAAAAATCAATATTTTGAGAAAATCACCTTTAAAGCTATCCAAATGAAGTTCTTAGCAATGCACATTACTAATCAAAACTTACGTTTTGATGCATTTACTGTAGGAAATTTACAAAATATATTCTTGGAACACGATCTATACTTAATATCCATAATGATTTTTGGCATAAAAGTAAAATACAAAATACAATACGATAATACAAGATATACAACACAAAAACATTTCTTAAATATATATATATATATATTAATATATATATATATATATATATATATATATGTGTGTGTGTGTGTATTTATATATACGTATAAACATACACAGTATTTTGGATTTTATTTTGGATTTTAGCGTGATTAATTGATTTGACAGCACTAATTCATATATTGGTTGATAATGCAATAAACACAATACAAGTTTTAAATTTTAAACATATTTAATGTGGTTTATTGGAATAATTTTCAGATAGATTGTACTTGTCATAAAAGCATCGGTCACACTTTATATTAGGTGGCCTTAACTACTATGTACTTACATCAAAAAATAAGTACAATGTACTTATTGTGTTCATATTGTATTGCAAAACACTTTTGCTGCCATTGAGGTGGGTTACGGGAACGGTTAGGGACAGGTTAAGTGGTATGGGTAGGTTTAAGGGTGGGTTTAGGTGTAAGGGATTATACAGTGTAATTATAAATGTAATTACAGAAATTAATTACAGATGTAAGTACATATAGGTATTTTTAAAAACATAAGTACAATGTAAAAACATGTATGTATGCAATAAGTGCATTGTATCAAATGATTAATTTAAATGTAAGTACATAGTAGTTAAGGCCACCTAATATAAAGTGGGACCAAAGCATCTAGCTCAAATTTTGATACTTCAGTGACAGACAGAGACAGACAGAGAGACAGACAGATAGACAGACAGATAGACAGACAGATAGACAGACAGATAGACAGACAGACAGACAGACAGACAGATAGACAGATAGACAGATAGACAGATAGATAGATAGATAGATAGATAGATAGATAGATAGATAGATAGATAGATAGATAGATAGATAGATAGATAGATAGATAGATAGATAGATAGATAGATAGATTCATTTTTTTTTTACTTTAGGTGAGCGTTAGATGATGGAGGTATTTTAAATGTAATTTAAATGTAAAAGTATAGAAATGAGCATATCTAAGATCAAATAATATAAATAAAAAAATCTAATAATGACTGATAACCAATCAGGTATTGTGCATCCTGACAGAGAGATAGCCTACCTCCTCCGTGCACTGTGACATGGACAAAGAAGCAGAAAGTGAATGTGTGCATCGGGATGTACATCAGTTCTAGCTGGTTTAATGATTTCTCTGAACGAGAGCTCTCCTGGGAAGGTGCTAACATGCTGCTTAAGGAGCGTACGGTTTCTGTCTCCTTCATGCCCCATCTCCCTGCCTCTCCCCTGCTCTGGCATTAAAAGGCAATGTTTCACCTTGCCTGGCTGCCTGTGAGCGTAGCAGTTTCTCTCAGGAGCTGTTAAAGGCTGCAGCAGAGTCACAAGCTCTGTGGGGACAGATCCTAATCTAAGAGATAAATCCCACAATGCAGACCTCACACTGCAGTGATACCCAACACCGGGCTAAAGCTGCGAACAACCAACCCACTCTGTTTGTCAATTTGCCGTTTCACACTATTTACACTGCAGATGATAAGAGACAAAACAATATTGGCTATGATGAGCTGCAGAACACATCATTTGCGAGACCAGGCCAGCTTATTATTCTCCTCACAAACACGGCAGATCAAAGAGAGCAGTTGTTATCCATTTATACATGCATATTCTTTGCATTTGTATTTCCTGTTCCCTCCCCCATCTGGTTTTATCATCAGATTAGATCCAGTGTTGTTTCTGTACACTAGAATCTTCCCCAACGGTGGCTTTTGTCAGTTTGCTGATGGATTCGAGACACTCTAACCCAATTAGGCGACTCAAGATTCATGAGCAGGACAAAAGAGAATTTACTAGGCCTTGTTCTTCTCCCAAGAGAATAATGATGGAAATGGAAACGGGTGGAAGGAGTGAGTCACTGATGTGAACAGGCCTGGTGGCACACATGGCTTCTGTCACTAAACACGCACGTCTGAAAGAGCATCATATAAAATCTAAAGGTCTTATACTCCATATTTTGAATGAATTTTGCTAACAACAATATAACTAATCAACAAGTCATGGACTAAAAGTCAAAATTCCTATTTTGATGTCAAGCTGCCTTGAAAGATGATATTTGGAGGTGACTCATTCACTGGGCTCTGCTGTCGTCTATGTCTGTGTAAAGTTCAAACAGCAATCAATACTTCACTATCACATCTTTCCACTGAGCACTAACGCTGCAGACAGTCACATGCTCGAAGGAAATAAATATGTACATATACCTTTCTGCTTTGAGAGACAGATAGGAATAAGAGACTCTATGTTTATTGCAGTTGCATAAACATATCCATATTTTTCAGATTTAAGTTACACAAATCTATACCTTTTTGTAACTGAAATGGACCCTTTCCACAGACTGTGATGACTCGTTTCAATGGTCCATTAAAAAAAAGGGTAAATTTGGCATTGTTTTAACCTCAAGGCATAAAAACAATATTGTGGAGTTTTTCTTTTGCTATCTCAGCAAATGGGAGAGTAAAAATATATATATATATTTGATGTGGGCTCACATTCACCACTATGGCACTTTGATTTAAAAGCTATGGACAGTCTTGAAGAAATAAATTAAATGACAAACTAATTAAAAGACCAAGCAGTTAATGGCAAGTGGTTTCCATTGGGAATCATCAACCAACAGTGACAACATTCTTAAATCACAATGTTCAATGATAATAGTAGTACTAGAAGTCATAAAAGTTTTCTATTATTTTTATTGTATTTTATATGTTATATTTATTTTATTTTTTTTCATTTTCATTTATATTTATGCATATCGTATTTTAAAAAGCAAAAGTAAATTGTGAAAAGTAAGGGCTTAACTTTACATTTGTTGTCTTGTTTACAGTAAGTATTTTGTACACAGCACCTTAATATTATCGAAATAAATCACATAAAAGTATAATTTTGGAAAATAATTTATTAAAACTCACAACACAACACTTTATTTCACATTGACACATCCCTTCCGACTAACAACTTGGCAAATACAACAGCTTGTAAATACAACCTCATTTGGTCAGAACTTGTAAATACTATATTTATGACTGCACTTTGCAGGCCATGTAAATTAGTGCCATTGCTGTTCAAAGTGTTTTAATTTTCTCTCATTGTATGTCAAGATTTGCAGCTTGACGAAGATTTTACTGCTGTATGTAAATGACCTTATCATGCCCAGTCATCATACAATTTCACAACCAATTAATTGTTTCTCAGTTACAATCACATGTCGCAGTAAGTTCAAACAAAGCCATTTCCTGCAGCCACAGTAAATGTTTGCACTGACTGCTGCTCTCCTCTTTGTCTCCATAGCAACTTGACATAAGGGATGTAATTACCCTGGCCAAAAGTACTTGAAGATGGCTTATCCCCTGCTTCCGTTCCTCTGGGACACAATCGGTGGGAGGGAGAAACAGTAGGTGGAAAGGAATATAACAATTTTACTTGACTCACGGGTCAGTGATGAGCTATTCAAATCATATTCTTATCCTATATGACCACATACTGTCACAAGTTCTAAATTCTACATACTTTTTTTTTTTTAAATTCCAGTTATCATGGAAATTTTAATCACCAATTGGATTTCATGCATGCTTTTCTGTACACCAAAGCACAGGCTATTGTCGTGAGTAACTGCCTGATTACTCAATCAATTTTACTGCTTTTTAATGGTTAATCATGAATGGATGATCTCTGCTGTGTCAAGCGGGCAGATCAGGACATTTTTACTGAGACAGAATGATCAGAAAGCAGTTAACTGCAGTGATTGATGGGGGTTTAGACATCTACAGCGTTTACTCTGATAAATCTTTAAAGCTTTGTCTCTGAACACCAATAGTTGAAGAGCTATAGATTGCAACAGCAACCTCTGAAGGGTGTGTTTTCATTATTACCACCATGATTTCTACCTTTCACAGCTATATGGATAAAAATATATTGTGCTTTGCTATATTGTCATAATATCTCTATAGAACAATCACATGCACAATTTTCATATATAATGCAGGCAACTGCCTCATAAGTGTTTATCACAAAAGATTAATTGCGTTAGCTGTCCATAAATTCACATCTGTGATTACAGTGAAATTTTGCAGTGCCATCATCACTATGAGAAAAAGCTGGTACATGCAAAAACAACACAGCATGACGTTGTCAACACAGTGTCACTCCCTTAGCCTTAATTACACAATGTCCAGCAAATGTCTTTGAAGCAAGGACAGCTAACAGCATTCATGTCCAGCAGCTTAGCTCTATTTTTACAGCATTAGTAACCTTGCTGTGAGCTCTCACAGCAGCTCTTTTGCTCCCCCCCCCCCCCCCCCATTGGTGTCCACGTTCTGTTGCACCAATAAAAAATGGATGAGGTTGAGAACACTCCATATACACTCATAGTCATGATCGGCCTATCACTGACTGAGAACCAAGCCCACAAGCTCCATCCCTCATCCTTTAGTCTTTTTTAAGCATGCTGTCAAGGAGTACTTCCCATTAATTGCTTGGGACTTGAGATGTGAATGACGTATTTTCTCAAGAGGCAGGTGAAAATAGGGTCCTCAGAGACTCGGAGAGGGGGGGGGGGGATACAATGTTTCCTCTTGAGGGCCCCCAGAAATTTGACAAAGGGGGACCAATAAAATGTACTGTGCAGGCAGCCAAAAACCCAGAGAGACACCATTGGCATCCACACAAGCACATGATAACATTATGTTTATTATAAGCATCTGCCACTTTAAACACTCTTTCTGATTGGCTTTTATCATTCATCAGCTAGAAAAAATATTAAAATTATTAATCCTACAGGTCTTGCTTCATATTAGGTGTCTTTAAATACTGTGCACTTAATAATAAAAATGAACTGTTAGGTACATTGTACCTATTGTGTTGTGGTTGAATTGCAAAACACTTTGGTTACACTTTATATTAGGTGGCCTTAACTACTATGTACTTACATCAAAAAATAAGTACAATGTACTTATTGTGTTCATTTTGTATTGCAAAACACTTCTGCTGCTATTGAGGTGGGATACGGGTAAGGTTAGTGACAAGTTTGGTGGTCTGGGTAGGTTTAAGGGTGGGTTTAGGTGTAAGGGATGGGTTGACAGTGTAATTATAAATGTAATTACAGAAATTAATTACAGATGTAAGTACATATAGGTATTTTTAAAAATATAAGTACAATGTAAAAACATGTATGTACACAATAAGTGCATTGTACTGAATGATTAATTTAAATGTAAGTACATAGTAGTTAAGGCCACCTAATGTAAAGTGGGACCAACACTTTTGTTGGATATGGTTAAGGTTAAGGACAGTGTAATTATAACAACAGAGTAATTACACAACGGTGTAATGTCACTACAGAAATTACAGATGTAATTACAGGACAGGACAGTTTTCAAATATAAGTACAAGATTTAAATGTAAGTACATAGTGTCAGGATTGTGGACTTGTGTGTGTTTTACTCCCCATGTGTTCCCTGTGACCCAGTTTCTCCCTCAAGTTGATTGTTAATTTGATTCCAGGTGTGTCTCGTTCTTCCCTGATTGTCCTGTCTTTATAAGCCCCAGTCCTTTCAGTTTGTGTTTGTCGGTCCTTAAATGTCTCCTTGAATGTCTTCCCTGCGTGTGCTCCATGTAACCCTGTTGGATATGAAAGACTCTAGTTTTGTGAATTCTCCGTGTCTCCTCGTTCTGTGTTCCTGGCTCCCTTGACTCTCTGAGAAACGTGACACATAGTAGTTAAGGACACTTAATATAAAGGGTAACACTTAATTTTAAGGGGTCCTTGTAAATCGTTTAAAACAATAAATTATGCATAATTGCATGAAAGTAACCCTAAGCCAAACCTTAATCCTAACCATATAGTATGTATGTGTAGTTACTTAATATTACTCAGTTCTTAAATGTATAATTGCACTGTACTAAGGACAATTTAAAATAAAGTGTAACTGTACAGTATCCTGTTTATGTGGAATATATGCTGAAAACAAGATGTCCTGGTTTTCTGATACACAACCCCCCCCCCCCCCCCCTTGTTTATTACACATTGTACAATAGTTTGTAGCATGAAAAGTAGTTCATTTTAAACACATCAAATATCTGTATTCCCCTAAAATGGTGATTTTGGCCAGACTGACCACTTGACCTCAGCCGTTTAAAAATTGAATTCATACTGTCATAATTTTGATACAGTTTGTTAAAGTTATATTCAATTTTAAATGATTAAAATAACACAATTTTAATTACCAGAACTGTAATGTTTACTTCATCTTTGTGTGTTTTACAAATGCCAAGCAGTCTCAGACAGCAGGCCAGCTGCCGCCTCGAGAGCATCAGGGTAATTCACATTCTTCTAACTGTAGCCTACAATAAAATCACATGCAAACTTTTGTCACCCACCTAGCAGTTAACCTTAGTTAGGTTATTAAGGCTGTGAGGGTTACACGCAGCTTGTTCAGTGGGTTGCAATGTGTTCTTATTTAGTTAAGTTCAGCAAGCTATTGCTCTAGTAGATTTACTATGGGTTGAGTATATATAGGGCCTTAATATAATAATTTTTTTTTTTCTGATTGATTGATATTTAAAATATTTTGATCGACAACAAGGTATACAAAATACAAGCCATTAAACAGATACATCAATCTATCACACTGATGTTCTCAGGTCCGAAAAGAGAAGACTTTTAGATCCTCAAATAATCAGCTTTTGTTCCTCTTAACAGGAAATGTCTTATCAGTTTTTATGTTTGCTTATATATCAATTACAACATGATGCAATGTCCTGAACAAAGCTATTATTGTTTTTCATTCTGCAGTTCATTGTCTTGTTCTGTATTTCTTGGCTCTTGCAGCATTGGGAAAAAGTCTGCGCCTGACAAGATAACTAAATCTGAGGTTAGATAAGGATACAGTATGTGGCAGTTTCTTTTCAGAGTAGACTTGTAAAAACAGTCTAAGTATTTAAGTGCCTGCTGACACACTACAGAACAGCTGTATTCATGTACCACAGTAGAGAGGAGCTGGTGTATGTAATATTTCAGTATCTGTATGATGAATATCCTTATGTATCATTAATATATTCAAGAATATATTACTGAAACGATATAACACGACAAGTGCTTACAATTACACAAGAGTGCCAACTGTGTTTCAGTGTGCTCATTCAACAAGACAGCTGTATCCTGCCTGCAGCTCCTGGAATTATAATGACACCTGCTGTCTGTGCACGGTGAAAAAAACTTCATCCTCTTTGCATGTTAGCATGCCGAGCTGTATGTTATGAAATATTTTCTGAATATGTCCCGGGAATAGCAAGGATCTATTTGTATTTTTATCTAAACTCTGTTAAATCATTTTATAAATCTGTTTGTTTGATAAAATTGTTACTGATCGATTGTATAGTTTGATGTTCAATTTAGTTTATGTTATTGAGTATAAAGAAATGTTGACTGAATAGAGGTGGATCAAGGAAAAAATATATTTTCTGTTTAGTCAAATGAGAGTTTATTGATTCTGCTGCATCACTTTCCTGTTTTACTCTATCAGTATTTTCTTGTGCCTACTTGAGTGGAGTGAGTTAATGTATTTAATGCTTTCAAAATAACAGAGAGAAAGATGCAGTCTATTCATTATGAGCAGCTCATGAGATGAGAGTGGGGCTATCGGCTACAGAGTGCCTGTTTGCCCAGTGCAAACAAACAGCGAGGTGAAGCTACTGGTTCTTCAGGATCTGGTTTAACCAGGTTTAGCCCTGTTGTGCAAAAACCCTGGATTCCAGTTTGTTAAATATTGAGTACATTTTTTTACAAAAAGAATGTTCTGTGCAAGGCTCAGTCTGGACTTTTGAAGGAATGACACTTCATTACATGTCACATACTGTAGGGCAGACCAAATCTGTTTCTGAAGTCTAATGTTATAGATTAATGGCTGGTGCAAAATCCATTGAGGCCTCTCACACAAACAATATTTTATGTTTGAAATTTTGTTACATTAAACTTAAAAATTCTATGATTTATTTATTTTTAATATTGATATTTTTATGTATTTCTAAGCGTTTTTGCTTATCAATACTTCACCTTTTGATTATTTTGCCTTTCTTTGACATTGCCTTAGACATTAGTCTTTTAGTCATTATGCTGTTTAAACAAACAAAGGCCCAGCATGTTGGGAGTTTGTCCATTTTGACCCAGTGCTGGGTTGCCAAAATGACCCATATTGGTTTGTTTTTAACCCAGCATTTTTTAGAGTAATATATAATTTCTTTTTATATAATCTTTTTCATACTGCCTTGTCCAATCTCTAACTCTGCTTCTGCCTCGCAGAGCTGTTGTCCCTTTGAGACATTGTTATTATGTCCTTGTCCTCATATCCCCACAATTCCAGGGATACGTCAAGGATTTATGTTTTTACACTAATGTCAAAACTAAAAATCTGCAGAGAATGAAAGGAAATAAAGTGAGAACTAAGCTTATGCCAGAATCTGTAAATGAATAATAGACATTGTGCATTGAATCATTCATTTCCATCACATATAATCACCCAAAATAAGTACTGGGCACAGACTGCCTATTATACTGTAGAATAAAAAATAAAAAATAATTACAGTAATTCCCAAACAGGGATACACATACCCCAGGAGGCACCTAAGCAGGTTCCAATATGCTTTAAAAGTTTAATAAAACTCATAAAACCTAAATTAAAACTTTATTTTTTGTGTGCCATCAAAAATGAAAATATTGGTTTTGCTTGTTTTTTTAATTAACAGAGTAAAACATTAAGCTTAAAGAAACGAAAGAAACTAAATAATATGTATGAGTTTTATCATTTAATACTGTGTCGTCAAAGGGCACTAAACTGTGCTGCAGGGAAAATAGCATTGACACGTTGTTCTTTGTGTCTGTGGAATGGGTTTCATCCATCATTCTCCACACCAGCACAGAGCGGAAAACAGCTCAGAGGTGTTTGAGGTTTATACGCTCACTGATCTGTCACAACGACAGCAAAACGGTCGCTGACAGACAGAGCATTCAGATATCTCACATAAAATCATGTTCTTTATGCATTTTTAATTCATTAGAGGTGAAAGTCGACACTAAGGCAGAATTGTCCTGGTTCACCCCCAATATCTGTGAAATCAATGGAACCCAACACTAATGAGTAATGCGTGTGTGATGTAGCTTCCTGTCTGACTCAAGAAAACCTCATTAACCCGGTGTGACAGCAGAAGGAGGGTTGGTATTAGTGTCTCGATGAGTGTAGTGTTGATAGCATGTAGAAAATTGCCCATGTGTTGTTTATTCAGGGAGCTTCACAGGCAGCCTATTTAAAACATGAAAAATAAACACTTTAAGATAAATGGCTGGTCCTCTGGGTTGGTTATGGTGAACTCTCTGGTGTAGTTACTATGGAAACAGGGCCTTGCTATTTTCATACACCCTTGGTTATTATAAATATTAAAGGCTATCTAGTTACAAATGGAGGAGCAATACAAACTCACTCAAGACATGATAGACAAGATCAAAATGTTTTGTTTTATTTTTTGAAACCTTCATTAAAAAGACAAGCACAAATCCATCCAGCAAGACAAGAGAT
The DNA here is from genome assembly GCA_036784905.1 of Acrossocheilus fasciatus. Lineage (NCBI taxonomy): Eukaryota > Metazoa > Chordata > Actinopteri > Cypriniformes > Cyprinidae > Acrossocheilus > Acrossocheilus fasciatus. The sequence continues at coordinate 17,869,373 of CM071939.1, read as the reverse complement.
TCTTGAAGAAAAAATATGCTAAACCTTTTTATTGTAAAATATTGGGTTACACAGCTGTGTCAGATAATCAGTCAGCTTATGGGAGGTCAAAACATGCTGAGATCTCCCCTCATTATAGTCACAGAAGTCACAGGGGTCATATCATATCATGAAATATGAATGATGCAGTTCTTTGCTCCTGATCACATTTAAAGCATATTTTAACTGTTTGAAAAGGCAAGTGTGCTTCTCATTTTCTAGACAGAACAAGTGCACTTTCACGTTGTTTCAAACTGTATGTATGACATTTTTTCTTCAGAGAAAAAAGAAAATGTTATTGAGAATGAGAATGTTATGAACTGTCAGTCACAATCAATTTTCAATGCATCTCTTTTCCATATGATCAAAGTGAATGGTGACTGAGGCTACCCATCATGCACACTACCGAATTCTTTACAAATTTATGTAGCTTATATAGAAATGTGAGCATGGGTATATTGAACTATTGATTTTTCTTTTATGCCAAAAATCATAAGGATATTAAGTAAAGATATTTTGGTAACACTTTACAATAAGGTACATTAGTTAACAACATTATTAAACATGAACTAAGAATGAACAATACTTCTACAGCATTTATTAATCTTAGTTAACGTTAATTTCAGCATTTACTAATGCATTATTAAAATCACAAGTTGTGTTTGTTAACGTTAGTTAATGCACTGTGAACTAACATGAATAAACAATGAACAACTGTATTTTCATAAACTAACATTAACAAAGATTAATAAATATTGTAATAAATGCATTGTTCATTGTTTGTTCATGTTAGTTAATACATTACATAATGCTAATAAATGACACCTTATTGTAAAGTGTTACCGATATTTTGTAAATTTTCTTACCGTAAATATATCAAAACTTAACTTTTGATTAGTAATATGCATTGCTAAGAACAACTTTAAAGGTGTTTTTCTCAATATTTTGCATCCTCAGATAGATTCCAGATTTTCTAATACACTGTAAAAAGTGATAAAATTATTAAGTAAATTATAATTTTAAAAAAAATAAGTTAATTGAATTGTCAAGTTCACTTAACTTTTTTTTTATTTTTTTATTATTATGTACTTAATAATTTTAAGGCAACAGGTTTCCTCAGTTTTTTAAAAGTTAAGTCAACTTTCACTTATTACAGTGTAGTTGTATCTCTGCCCAACATTGTCCTATCCTAACAAACCATATATCAATGGAAAGCTTATTTATTCAATTTTCTAAAAATTAACCCTTATGACTGGCTTTGTGGTCCATGGTCACAAATATTGTGTTTTACACAAGTTAATTACTTTTGATAAAGAGCATAAAACTGTAGCCATATATATTGTTTTCTAATTAATAATTTAGGCTACTTGTAACGACTCTTCTAAAAAGAACATAAAATTAATGCTTGTTGCGTTTTTTTTTTTTTTTAACAAAATCCACTAATATAATTGGCTCACGGCCTGTTTAACATGTTTTAATACATCTATGCTAAATCTTATCAAAAATGTATAAAGCCATATAGTTTTCATATTGATAAATGAACGATTTGGGCGAGCCTGTCACGCTTTACTCACCTCACTCTGAAATTAGACATGGAACTTTAATAAAATATCTCTATTTATTCATTTCTGTTCATGTATGATATTCCTGCCATGCCAATGAAGAGCGATGGAGCGGATTCAAATGTTGTTAGGTGAAGTTTTACTGCGTCAATGACACGCTCCTCCTGAACGATGACGCACTCTTAGAGCAAATGCTCCTCATCACAGTCCATGCATGCAGCTCGACTGAGATCTCACCATCCAGAAACAACGTCCCTTCAGCATCCTGCGAGAGAAGCCTCTGTGAGACCTGCTGCGAGCCGACTGGAGGCGGAGGCGCCCTGCTATTAGCCTATTTATTTAGACAAAATCTATAAGCGTTTCCATACAGAAAGAAAGGCATGGGAAGACTAAACATATTGCCTCACAATGATCGCTGGATTTAATAGATTCATTCGCGGATCTTCAGTGGCGAGGGGCATCTGAGAGGACAGGTGAGATTTCTTTGTTTTTCTTGGTCATTGCGCAGGTGGTCTTGATAGATGATAGAGATATCCGACTTACCTTCTAATAAATGGCCATATTGTTTCATATAGCCTATATCAGGTAGCCCATCAAATCTAAATGATCATGTATGTTAGGCATGAATTGGTAACAGGAGGCGCGTGAGTACATTCAGTGCTGTAGTAGGCTACTAGACACAGCGTGCCTCCTGCTTCATTCATAAAATCGGTATCAGTGAAATCTGTTCATCTCTGCTAAATGTCACTCATATATGACAACTTCTTCCTCTGCTTTCTGCGTCATGTGACATCATCGAAGCAGTCGTCATTATTGACCATGTTCTCAAAATAGCTTGTAGGAGCCAGCGGGGCTAGTTGTCACACTCAGTGTAGGTTTATTTTTGAGAGTCAGTTCTTGTAGATAAATATCTTGATTAACTGACAATAAAAGGCTTCGTTTTTGCTCGCGAGAAGAAAGGAAATGTAAAAAGTAGTCTAAAACAATTCTGAAACACAAAACAATTTATGAAGCAGCAAACATGCAAAAATATTGTTTTGGCCAAAGGATGCTGTTGTTAATAAATTGAATAAATTTAAAACACAAGAAACAACTTGCCTCAGCCTGAAATGTATGAAAAATAGTCTCATCCTTGACGGATATAGAATTAACAAAAATATGATTATTATCATGGAAAACCACATAGAGAAAAACACATTTGTGAACTTACTGACTTACCTGCTTATAGGTGCTTATAAATTTGATTTTAAAATATATTTATATATAAAACCCTTGTGAAAACTAGTCTCACTATAGGTTGCACTTATTGACATAGACACTGCCATTTAAAAATTTGAGGTAAATTTGAGGTATTTTTCAAAATTTTTTCAAAGACATTAATACTTTTATTCAGCAAAGACTTGTTTCAATTCAGCGTAATTGATAAACTACGTAGTAATAAACTACATTTTGAAATAGAAATGATTACAGACAATTATTTTAAATTGTAATAATATTTCACCATATTACAGATCTTACCTGTATGTAAAATTAAAAAGCATATAATATGAACTAATCTCATGTTTTGTAAAGAAAGAGTTTGCCTTAGGCTTAATGCTGTGGTAAAGTCAGTGTGAGTAATAGTCATCGATCCAGATCCAAAAATACTTCCAGAACAGGATGCTTATATGTCATAGCTTTGCTTGAGAAGTCTTTCTCTGTGAAAGCATTGCTTGATGTATTGAGCTGTACATCTTGTTTTCATTTTTAAGTATTTAATTTGTGAACAATTCTTTGTCTTAACATTCAGGAGCTACTCGACAGCTGGTATTGTAAGAAAATGGAGGATTCACCATCAAAGCATCTTCTTGGCTCCAAGAAGAGAGTCAAAATCCACCCGAACACAGTGACAGTCAAATACGCCACTCACTTTCCCCAGCCTGGAGACGAGGGCTATGATGACGCTCCATCTTTTGAAGACTTTGGCTCATTTGTCGAAGAGACCTCAGACAGGAAGCACCTCACTGACAGCAAGTCAGGCAGGACTTTTTTCAGTGCGCTTGACAGTCGGTCCAAACCGGCTGGGGACCAAAAGGAGAAAGGGGTCGGAGGTCAGCTGCAGAGCTTTGGAGAGGCCTCTGTGTTCGCCTCACGCATGACATGGGCCGCTCTGTTCGGTGCGGCTCTGGCCCACGGCTGCGTGGCTCTCATCACACGCTTGGCTGCTGACCGCTCTAGGGTGCCGTCACTGGAGCTTCTCTTTATCCGCTCCGTCATCCAGGTGTTGTCCATCGCCGTGGTGCTTTATTACCAGGAGCCTCCCTTCGGGCCTCAAGGCTACAGATTGCGTCTTTTCTTTTATGGCGTGTGCAACGTCATCTCAATCACGTGTGCTTATACCTCCTTCGCCATCGTCCCGCCCAGCAATGGCACCATCATGTGGAGAGCCACCACGACGGTCTTCAGTGCCATACTGGCGTTTTTACTCATTGACGAGCGACTGGGCATGACAGACGTGGTGACGGTTGTCAGTAGCGTCTTCGGCCTCTGCTTGGTCATGATTCCCAACATCGTAGGCGAGCACCGATCTCTGGGTTTCTGGAAGGAGGCCTTTGGCTACACCATGACCGTGATGGCAGGTTTAATGGCCGCCCTGTCTATGATCATATACCGCGCCATCAAAGAGAGGGTGAGCATGTGGACTGCGCTCTTCACCTTTGGCTGGACCGGAACGTTGTGGGGAGTGTCCACTATGTTCATCCTGCAGGAGCCCATCATTCCACTGGACGGAGAGACGTGGGGGTATCTAATCGGCATCTGCGTCTGCTCCACTGTGGCGTTCCTGGGGGTCTATTACGCCCTCAACAAGTTCCATCCCGCATTGGTCAGCACGGTTCAGCATATGGAGATTGTTGTGGCTATGCTTCTGCAGCTGATTGTGCTCCACATGGTGCCCTCGGTGTATGACATCATCGGGGGTCTCATCATCATCATCAGTGTTGTCGTGCTGACGGCTGTAAAGCTTTACTGGGTGGGAAAGAGCAAAAGGCAGGAGTATGAAGAGATCCTTGACTCACCGATAAAGTGATCAAAGTTATTGTTTTAGAAATATGTTTGTTGAGTTTGATTTTTCAGACCTTGAATTAATGGTACCCACACTCTTAAAAACAAAGGGTCATTGGCATCTGTGGTTCCATGAAGAACCTTTATCATCCAGGGAACCTTTTAATTGCACAAAAGGTTCTTTAGATTTTTTAAATGTTCTTCACAGCAAGAAAAAAAAATTGTTCTTTTAAGGTTCTTTGGGGAACCAAAATTGGTTCATCTGTGGCATCTCTGCAAAAATCCCATTAGAACCTTTATTTTTAAGAGTGCACCGAGGTTATTGTGAATGTTTGAGAAAAAGATCTATGTAAAGTTTATGTGAAGTTTATTCCTTGATGAAGTGCCATTGTGAAGTTGTCTTTGAATGTTGTATTATGTGAAGCTCAAAGAGGTTACTGATTCTTATTGCACATTATAAAGTAATTATCCATGTTTAGCTGTGTCATATCATGTTTCATTAGGTAGTACATCCAAATAAATGTCTGTGCAGAGGAGCTGCAATGACAACATGGGATATCTTCATAAATATACACTATTTTCCAAATTGACATGGTCAAGAGTGCCCTCTGTTGGTATTTAGTGACTATATGGCCCTGAGAAGCAGTCAGAGCAACAATTTTTGGCGCAGCCGGAGTAGCCTGAGTGAATCAAATCAGTTTTGGCAACAGTGATTCAGGCTGCTGTCTGCCAGAGCTTTTCTGTTGGCATATGATGTTGTGATTTCCAGTATATTGAGAAATATTGAGGGAGTCATGTTGGCGTCATGTACGTATTCACTCCAGAGTTTTACTCAGAAATGAAAAAGTTTTAAGTTTTGTACTGTAATAATATGTTTTGGCAAGGCATTCTCATATTTGAGGTTAAAGTCAAAAGATTGCATAGTCTGTTCAGCAGGTCCAAATTATTTGACAAAGTATATAACATTGCAGGGGCATTGTGTCTGGGTTTAAAACATTCATTTTGTGGAAATAAAAAAAGAGCCAATGCATGATCCATGCAAACATGGGATTGTTCATATAATAATGTCACTTTTAATAATAATAATATAATAATAATAATGTCAACATTTTTTTTTTCAGAAACAACAATGAAGTCTCTTAAATCGAAAAATGTCCCTGTTGTGTCTTTAAGAAATTAACATCAAATAGTGTACTGTTTCAAACTGAAATATTTTCAAAGATTTGTTTTCTCTTTAATAAAAGCATGCATTTATTTCACTGTGCATTTTTTATGAGAACACTTCATTTTAAGCTATAAAAAGAATCAAATTCTTCAAGCACAATAGTTTGTCCTCGTTTTGAAAGCTTTATAGGAATAAAGCACAAGGTGGTAGGAATGAACCAAAAAATTACATTAAAACGAATGAAGCAGGTGAATTTATATTTTAATAATGTTAATTTAACAGTGATTTAAAAAATGCTAAAATGCATACAATGAATTTTTTATACATATATATATATATATATATATACACACACACACATATATATATATATGTATATATGCCCAACGGCAGTGTTGCCAAGTCCGTGGTTTTCCCACGGAATTGGGCTACTTTAACACTCTTTCCGCAGGATGTTTTTCATGTCCGCGGTTGAAGCGACCCCAATAATGTGATATTTAGCCCCTGAAATGCGACTTTTACCAGGGGAATCCGCCAAAAAAATGTGTATTTTACACCCCGGAATACGATTTTTACCAGGGCATCCCCCATGAAAAGCAATTGGGCTGTTTTTGGGCTACTTTTGAGTAGCAATTGAGCGGGTTTTGCTAAGAAAACCTGGCAACCTTTCCCAACGGTTCTGTGTATCACTGAGCAACACCCTTATTAGCAACATAAACAATCAATAATATAGCATTAAAGCTGTTCCGTGTATTATGTATTTTGGCAATATTAAAGTTAAGTTAATAAATTAAAGTTTAAAATGACCAATTAAGCCAATACACAGTTCAAAGTCTATAAAAATATTTTATACATTTTATTTTATATCTGAACTGTATGATTTCATCTCAGCGTGAAACCATATCGTCATAACAAACACACTCAAACACATTCATGTCACCATATAGAAATTTGTAGGCTTAGATTTGTAGGTTTTCTGATATCATCAGCACAAGGCTGAATTCATCGTATAACATCATGTGCAAGCATTTATTGCCTCCCTTGAGAAATAAACAAGTCTGGATCAAGGACCTATGACAATCAGTGTTGTTACCGTTGCTTCAAAGAATGGCAGCCTGCTGGCTCACTGAAATCTGAGTGTGTGTTGGAGTGTAGTTCTCTGACTGTAGAGAAGTGATTGCTCAGAGGCCTCATAAGTTGCAGATGTGGTCCTTTTTTTTCCCTCGGTGGACATCTTCTTACAATATCACTCACAGATGGACTTTTAATTCTTAAGAGTTTGTTCACTGAGTTGCCTGATTCAAAAAATACACATTGCTTGAAAATGTGATCATCAGACAAACAGCTACATTCTGAAAGGATCCTCTGATGTGTTTGAACTTAGCAAAAGAATTATCATTAGCACTGCATGTACTATCTCACACTGTTCTACAAAAATAATATAAAAAAAATAAATGCAATACCTTTGGAAGACCGAGATTTTTTATTTTTTACTTTCCAGGCATGCCAGATGATTTGTAGGTCTCCTGAAAAGTATCAGATAATGCAACTTTATGATCCACAGAGATCTGAAGGGGGAACTGAAACAGGATGTGTAAGCCTGAAGTGAGAGGGTTTTGCTGTGAAGTGTCACATGTCATATATCTCATACAAGCAGCTTTGCCTTTATAGCTTTGGATATTCCCAAGTTCTCACGTTTCTGGTTTTGGTCTGTTTTGTCCCATAAACCCATGTCTCTGTGGATGCCGCCCACTCTCTCCCCATCCCCACTGTGTGAGACGTGTCTAACACTGCTTCTCAAAGCAGAAGTTCAGTGCTGTTAGGAAGGAGGCCTTTTAGTGTTTAGAGTCAAAGCACACATGGTTTGGTTTATACTTGGCCTACCACATCGATTGGATATTCCCTTTTTTTTCTGATAATTTGTAATTTAGAAACTTTACACTCTTAAGATTACTCTGCCTCATCAGTGACAGTTGAAATGATGCAATGGCAGTTAACTGAGAACATTTGTTTTTACTGAAGTGGAGCCTGAGGACATATATATCAGACTGTAGCAGAACTGACTTCATGCATAATTCATAAATTACGTATTTGTACACAAATTCCATCTCATATTATCAATTCTTTCTGTACAGCTGATCACAGATTGACACTGCAAAGTGTTATTTTTTATTTTTTTGGTCTATTGTTTATTGCTATATCAGCAGTCTCATATTGGTCTGGTAGATCAGTTCTTGGCTAGAATAAGCAACAGACTGGACCAGACTTTATGCTGATCATCAAAAATCTGGTTATGTAAGACTAGTTTGCAATTAGGTCTAGATTTATAGTTAAGTTTACAGTTTAAAAAAGGACCATTATTTATAGGACCAGGATCATGGAAAGATAAAGGTCATGTATTTTGCGATTTAGCCTGTGTTTTTGGAAGTGCAAATGCAAATAATGCAAATGTCTCTGAATATATATATATATATATATATATATATATATATATATATAATGATTATTATATGATTTATTATATATATTATTGAAACAAATTTATTGGAATGCTTGGTGGTTTATTTGCTATTCCATTATTTATTTGCACGAAATCCACACAAGCCCAGCGCGTTGGCCCTTGTTTCCAGTGCAGGGCAGCTGCAGGCATTTCCTGTAGTAAACAGCTGCCATGCATTTGTAGGTTTTGGATGGGTCACAAATGCTGAAGTGTTTGTGCTTTTATGTTGGCTCTGTTATCCTTCCTTTCAAGCTGCTACAGGAAAATAAAGTGAAAGTGAGGCTCATTTTCAGGTGCTGTGATTGTTCAAGATGTCTCACTGTTGTCTAATCAGACATGGCAGATGAAGTGAATGCTGTCAAAATTGAGAGACACTAAACATAACTATGAGATAAATGATAAGAAACTAAACCAATTATAGATTAAAAAAAAACTAATTTTATGACAAATTGTATCAGATAATGTCATAATTTTGAGAGTAACATTCTAAATGATGAGAATCTAAATCATAATTATGTAATAAAAAGTAAATTTTACAAAGACAATTATCAGAGAATTAGTCATAATAATGATAAAAAGACAAAATTATGAGATACTAAATTATAATTATGAAATAAGTCAAAATTATGAGATACTAAACAATTATGATATAATAAATTATAATTCTGAGATAAAAGTTTCTTTAAAAAAATCTAAATTATGAGATACTAAATTATAATTATTATGAAATAAAAGTCAAAATTATGAGATTAAAAAGTCAAAACGTCAATGTATAGTAAAATTACTGACAGAAAATAAAGTGGAAGTGATATTCATTTATGAGGTAAATTATGAGATAAAAGTAAATAATAAAACAAAATTATAAAAAAATAATGATTACTTTTTAGCTTTTAATATGAACTTTTTATGTAATAATTTTGACGTTTTATATCATAATTACCACTTTTTATGTTATAATTATGATTTACAAAAGCATGGACTTTTTCTTTTGTGGTGAAAATGGGTTTCCATAGGGGTTTAGAGTTTTTAATAAGAGTTATCTTGCCTCTTTCTCTCTTTTAAGCATCTCTTATACATGGATGCCGTGCCTGTCCCTTTTCTCAGTCATTGAACCTTCTCACACCTCTCAGGAAGCAATTCGGCTCCCTTTAACTGTGACCTCATTCCCTTAAATTACAGCTCTGTCCGCTGGACCAGGTGCTCCAGAGGTGCATTTGACAGCCTCTCTTTCACAATAGCTCTGCAGGTTTGTAAACAGATGACAGCTGGGAAAGCTGTGAGAACTTGCTCATGTTCAGAGTAGTTTGCTCACATTACACACAATATTGATCCACTGGGGGACCAACTATTAAATGACCCATGAAGAGCCACATTTGGTCAATAAAACTGCAGTAAAGCCTATAGATTCACTTTCTAATTTATAGATCAGTGCTACTCATCTAGTTTTGCTTCATGACCCAGACACAACATCAGACCCAACACAATATCAGAACTGTTCATCATATAAAATATCAATAAAATGTAATAATATTATGGTTGCACTTTATTTATTTTTTATACGGTATGTGTACTTACAGTGTACTTACCCAAGAAAGTACTGGTAAAACAACATGAAGTTAAGGTTAGGTTCAGGGTTAGTACTTAGTTATTACTTAGTTATTACCTAGTTATTGTAATTACTATAATAAGTACATTGTATGTACATGAGGAACAGGACCGTAAAATAAAGTGCTACCAATATTATCATGAACTGCATAGGTTCATTATGCCAAATTCTTAACATGAGATAAGTTGAATAGGAAAATGTAAAACTTTGTAAACAGGGAGCTAAATGTTGTTCAGATTTCCTCTGTTGTCAGCCCCAGGGTTTCGCTGAGACTTGCAGTTCCTCTCAAGGCTTCTTCTTAATCTGTTCAATTTGGCTTAATCACTATGTGGATGTAAAGTGGATTTTTTTCTTTTCCTTTTTCTAATTTCTGTTAGGCTGTTTTGGAAAAATGTGTATTGTAAAAAGTGTTTATTCAACAGTCATTCACGGTTCTCAAATCTGAATAATTGAGCACCATTACAAGTATGCTGATTAGGACTTTCACTGTTTGGATCACTCATGTTGTGGGTTTCAGGAAGTGTTATTTTAGTATTATTTATGCAGTTTTAATTAATATTCTGAATTGGCTTTTATGTTTATTTGATTTGAATTCTTAGTTTTTTTAGTTTAATTTTTAAATTTCTTTTGTCATTTATATTACTACTACTACTACTACTACTACTACTATTATTATTATTATTATTATTTAATTTTATATATTTTTTTTTTTCAGTTTTAGTTTTAGCTCAATTTTAGATTTTATTTCACCCCAGATAATCATTTTAGTGTTTCAACTTAAACTTACATTGTGACCTATTTTGAGGCCACCATCTAAGAACCACATTTACCTTTAATATTTATCATCATGAAATATAAGTCCTATAACTATAACTGCTCCCACATCTGAACTGCCAGCAACACCAAGTTCATAATTTTCTTAAAAAAGCCAACAATATTATAAGTTTAATAGAAAGCTAGACTAGAGGTGAAATGCAAAGAAGAGAAACTAGAATAAAATGATCACATATGGCTCACCAGGGCATGCACTCTGCCTGTTAACTTATAATAGTGATATACATAGTTGTCTTGAGTTTCCACAGAAGACCCTGTAGGTGTTTGAGGCCCAGCCAGCCACTACAGAGTCTACAGAAAGGACCCCTTGACTGCCATTGGCTGAGGAAAGTCATGTGTGTGGGGTGGAGAGTCGCTCTGTCAATAACTCTGGACTTTCAGGAAGTTCTCATGGAATAGCTGCTGCTCTGTTACAGAGAGAGAAAGAGAGAGCGGTAGTGTGTGAGAGAGGGGGGCTGCTCGCAGAGCTGGGAATGGATATGGCCAACCTTTTCAAACACTTCTTTCGTGAGTACATATTTATCATCTTTTCCATTGAAGGACTAAAATAACACTTTTGCAACTACAGTTGTTGCCTTTACCCTGTATGCATGTACTTTTGACGTACTAACTTAAATCTCTGAAGAAAGAACTGTATCTGTGAGCTTCTTCATACTGGATGTGATTTGTAAGTTATACTTGTGCTGTCAGCCCATTGTAATGGCTGTTGTGGATATTTTGCCACCTATGATCAACTGAAAGTGAGCAGATAAGACTGCATGTGCACAGTTACGGAAGAATTCCTGTCTTTTTCAGTTTGGTATTATTCCGAATATTTAATATGAAAAATTATTAAGAGTTTAAGTGCATAATGATATGTTTTTGGTGACTTGTGTCGTAAACCTGGATGAGTCACTCATATAATCTCATATGCACAACCACGGGACCAGTGACATACATTTTACAAGGCACTTAGGCAACACTCAGGTACTTCAAATACTTTCTTTTTTCTATAAAACTGGCCATAAGAGAGGGAGGAAATAGCACCAGGCCCTTCGGGTTCGCTTGGACACTCTTAAAAAACAAAAATCAAAGCAGAAACCCGTACAGGCCCCCTTCAACCTCCTCTACTGTCAACTTGAGCTGCTCTGTGAAGGCGGCCGGAAGCTCTCTAATTCAACGCAGATTTCTAGTGCAGGAAAACAGAAGGATGTGAGGCAATGAATAATTGAGGCCTTTGACTCAGGGTTTCTTTCTCTCTCATTACGTTCTTCTTCCCCTTTGTAACACATTCAGCATTTCAAAGTGTGTTATTCCCCGTATTACAGTGGACAAGACAGTGGGGTGTCGTGACTTGGCAGAGTGAAGCAGCGGATCTTGCAGGACAAAAGAACAGTAGCAACAGGACAGAACACTTCAACAAATGAGACTCCTTATTTGCGTTCTCTTTTTTCCCCTGCTTGTTTTGTTTGCTCACTTTTGAATAGCCAAACTTGAAAATTCAAGAGAAGAGGGGAAAAACTGCAGGCTGTTCTGATGGCCTCCTGCCAGCTCTCCGTGTCTGCCTTTCTTTCTCTCTCTGTGCATTAGTATGCCGTGGAAGTTCAGAGAGGCTATTGTATACCAAACAGAGGCGTGACCTATTCCAGCACAGAGGGAAAATGTCTCAAGTTTTATTTGTGTAATTTTGCATTCGAAAATCTGTTGCGGAAAATTAGCCACAAAACAAAATATATGGTTGGTTGAAATGAGACAAGAAAAGGACAGAGCAGCTGTGAGGTCAAAAGTGAATAGAAACACATGCTGAAGTTTATTAGGGTTTGTATTCGTGTGGATGCGTGTGTTGCGTCGCTCTGAGAATTAACGGCGCTACCTTTGCTGACAGTTCTTGGACGCTACATCTGTTTGTGAAGAGGCTATTTGTCTTATGATGTCATTGGTGGAGTGAGCTCAGCCCGAACAGAAATAAAGGCGGGGTGATTTGGCTGCGTTCGCTCGGTTCCTGTCGTGGATATGAGAATGCAGCTTGCCACGGGTCACATTACATTGATAATCACACTCAGCTTTTTCACAGCCTGGGCTGAGCGAGAGATCTCATTCAATATTGAGGGCAGATGACAGCAAAATTAGGTCGAGTCAAAATGTTGAGTTATGTTTCTTTGGAAAAAGGGCAAAATTGGTAAAAAGCCACATGCAAACTTTGTCAGGCATATGCAAACTCGGTTACGAACCTTATATTCATTGCACCTCTGTTCAGCTTTTGAGTTGAAGTCCACTCCAAGACTTTATGACCGTCCCAATGCTGCTCCCGGCCTCTTTTCGTATGGAACTTTGTGTTGCCAAGGTTTTTACTTTAGGATGAATTGTGCCTTATCTCTGCTTTTGAATGTTTTTCCGCATGTGGAAAACTGGGAAATTGACTGGAAAGCTGAGCTGCCGTTAGTCTGGCTGTCGGAGGAAATGAAACAAAAGCAGACAGGACACAGTGCCTCAAGCTCCGTCCTTGAGTCACGTCACGAAGACAGTTAAGATCTGTGTGGATCCTGCTTTCATTATACTGTTGCCTGGAATTTCCATTGAAATAAAATTTTCAACTTCATTGGCTTTTCCACACATCCTCATGATGGTTTTACCTCTCGAATTGGTTGCGTCACGGGTGACCATGATAGTGATTTATCACTGACAACTTGTTTCTCTCCAGTTTTATGCTTGTGACTTTTATGTTTCCATGGTTGCTTGGAATACATTGGCTGGTGCGGATGGATTTGGAAAGTTTAATTTTGATGGAGCAGATGAGCTCTGTAATTCCACACATATGAATGAGTTAACTGGATCACGAGGCTCTTTTACATTTCAACACTCTGTCCCACTTTTGGGTGCTGGTGTTTATTTTACAGGAAGCTTCTCTATCACTCTTCTGCTTTTTCTTCCTGTTGATGTTCATGGATGGGCAAAAATTAGATTTCCTTTTCTTTTGGAGAGGGCGGTTCCTTTTCTACCATTTCTTGGACATTCTTATAAGTTAGCTGTGTTTTATGGACAGTACAGACAACTCTAAGTACTTATGTATGGATCATGGATCTCTGTTTGAAGGCAATGATGAATAAGTTGATGAAAAAGTGTGTAGGTGTGGTATACAATAAAGTATTGTGTTATTTACATACACCAACTATATATCAGCAGAGTTTGGAATCACTATGAGAATTTTAAATAAAAAGTAAAAAAAATAAAAGGGATGCCCAATTGACATACACAAGCAGCATATGCTAAGACTATTCAAAAAGTTATGACAATATTAAAAGTAATATTTAAAAAATAATAGTCATGACTCATGCATCTGTTAACCAAAATGTCATTGATTTAACTGGCCAGCTTTTGTTTTTTTTTTCTAATTATTTTGACTCTTTGAAATAACAGTATTATATTTTATACATTTTTACATACATTTTAAAGTTCAGTTAAAATATTTAAACATATACATTTATAAATTCTATTTTAATTGTAAAAATTATGGTAACGCTTTAGTATAATTCTCACTATTAATAGTTGCTTATTAGCATGCATATTACTATTGACTGTTTATTAGTACTTATAAAGCACATATTCTGCATGACAATATTTTACATTCTAATCCTACCCAATACCTAAACTTAACATCTACCTTACCAGCTATTAATAAGCATAATATTAGCAGTTTATTAAAGCAAAAGTCATAGTTAATGGTTTGTTTGTTAATAGTGAGAATTGGACCTTAAAATAAAGTGCAAAATTATAAAATAGAATTTAAAAAGCAAACACATGCATAAATTAAATATTAAGTTTAAAATATATAAAATGTAATATTTTATTATTCTGGTCTGGCACTTTGAAAATGATTGTGCTACAATAAACTGTGTAAAACTTTATTTAGTATTGGGTATTGGGTACACTCACATTTCTGAAGACCAATTTTAGTTTCAACATGCAAAAAAGAAACATGTTTCTGAAGAAACTCATCAGCCTATTGTTCTTCTGAAGACTTTTCCTGTGAACTGCTCTCTTGAAAAAACGGAGCAAACTGGATCTAACCAGTACAGAGAGAAGTGGATGGCCCTGCTGCACAACAACAAAATGAGGAGTGCATCAGAGTCTCTAGTTTGAGAAACAGCCCCCTCACTGGTGCTCAGCTGGCTGCTTTATTGAAAACTACATGTCAAATATCAGTTTCATCAGCAACAGTGAGGAGAAGACTCTGAGAAGCTGCTGGCCTTTAGGCAGAGTTTCACAAATAAAGTTTAATCTGTAACTTACATAAGCAAATAAGAAGTTGTCCTGTTGTGGGAACCGTTCGATCACGAGGCCAGTGAGAAATGCCCTAAAAGCCTATAACACCTGTGGGAAGTGCTGCAGAACGCATGAGATGAAACTTCAGCTGAATCCATGCCTTGCTGAACATGCATGTTTCTTTTAAAAACTTTGATGGTGAATCCAAACTTTTAAACGGGAGTGTACATATGTATGCAGAGACATTTATATTGAGGATTGATAGATACTTAATAGTTGCAAATTAGTTGCTTCTGCGTCTTTACATCTTCATTATGATCCACATTATACCTAAAGAAGAAAGAGATGTTGACAGGAATGGGTGTATGTTTTAGCGTTTGTGGAGACACAGACTCATCCAGTGGATTCAGGCCCAGAAATTGATGTTTCATTACCCAGTCACTAAATTGGAATTTCAGGGTGTGTTTTTCCTGACTTGATTTAGTAGTCATGTAAAACAATTTATGCAAGAGGGCAAACCTGTCAAACATGGATGGCATGTCAATTTGTCAGTGTTTATTGGCAAGTCATGAAGATTTGAAGTCTGTAGCACATAAATTATTAGGGGTTTGGCTGTCAGCTGGTCTGTGATTGTGTAACCCGGAACACTGTTTACCAAAAGTGGGACAGAGAAAAGTAATGATTTTATAGAATATATTAAAAATATGTTTGGATGATTTTTCTTTTTTTTTTCTTCTTGTACACTTTACATATAAATCGTTATATGTAAATGAGCTTTGATGTGTTTATTCCTTCCTTTTTTGAAAATGAAGGATACATACAGTTGATCAAAGGTGACAGCAAACACATTAATAATTTTGCAAAACATTTATATTTTAAATAAATGCATTTTCTATTCATCATGAATCCTGATATCCTAATATTAATGTTTCTTGAGCAAACTGCTAAAAATTCAGCTTAACCATCACAGGAATAATAGATAGAACACTGTTATAGGCTATTAAACTGTAATGATATTAAATTACTCTATTTTTGATCAAATTAATAGATGCAGCCTTGTTGAGCTTCTTTTAGAACCATTAAAATAGCTTACCTCACACTTTTAAAAAAATTTTTGTTACTTTTAGGAGCTTCAGGTTCATTTTCAAGGGAAAATATATCAGGATTTGTCTTGTTTGGGGATTAATTATGGTATAATATATAAGTCTAACCTTGGCAATTTAATGTTTGCAAAGGTAAAGTATGACTATGCTAGCTTGTGAGTATTAGTAGCTATCTTATGTTTCTTAATGGCACATTTGCCTATAAGAAACATCATTGTCCAAATGCTCATATTACATAACACTTTCTGCAGGGATCGGGAAGGTGAAGCAGAAAGGCTGCATGCGAGATTTGCCCTCCAGTGCAGAGAAATACGACTGCGATGAGCGACTTTATGACCTCAATCTGCCTGCGCTGGTGAAGTTTAACTACACCGCAGAGCGGGAGGATGAACTGTCTTTGGTGAAGGGCACAAGGGTCATCGTCATGGAGAAGTGCAGCGACGGTTGGTGGCGAGGAACCTATAATGGCCATTCTGGATGGTTTCCCTCCAATTATGTCACTGAGGATGTGGATGGGACAATGAGGGCCGACTCCATGAGTTCTCTTAAAGATAGACTGGCCTCTGTGGGGCACAATAACAATGGCTCTGAGGTTCTGCAGACTGTACAGGCACTTTATCATTTCAGCTCCGGCAATGCAGAGGAGCTGAATTTCAACAAGGATGAACTTATGGATGTTTTGGAGAAACCTGAGAACGATCCTGAATGGTGGAAGTGTAGAAAGGAAAATGGGCAAGTGGGTTTAGTGCCCAAGAACTATGTTACAGTTGTACAGAAAACACATAGAGAACTGGAGATTTCAGGACCACCTTCTACAAACTATGACATTAAGCCTTCTATGGACGGAGTGTTTGGAGGAAATCCATGGTACTATGGCAAATTGACACGACATCAAGCTGAGATGGTATTGAACCAGAGGGGAGTGGATGGTGACTTCCTCATCAGAGATAGCGAGTCTACGGTAACTCAGTTTAATTGAAACTAACGAAACACTTTCAAAATTGATGTAATTTAATTGGCTATAACCATATAACCAGATTCTGGTGGTATACATGACATTGTGCATTTCAGTTCACAGAAAATACAAATATTTATGCAGATTTACTTGACTTTAGGACATCCAAAATGTAGATGAGTTTGTTTGTTCATCAGATTTGTAGAAATTAAGCATTACATCACATTTTCACCAATAGATTGTCTGCAGTGAATGGGTGCCGTCAGAATAAAATCTAATAAAAACATCATAATAATCCACAACCTAACTCCAGTCTATCAATGAATGTCTTGTGAAGTGAAAAGCTGCATGTTTGTAACAGACAAAATTGCTAAAATATGAGTGCTCTGTCATTTACTTTCTCCTGTGAATAATTGTCTCGTCTGAATCAGGAGAGAAATATACACAGATCAAGCACCATTTACAAGAGAAAACAGTGCCAATCTAAAAAACCAAGTTTTGATTTTGGCGTGAAAGGAATTTTTCACAGAAGGAAGCGTTGTTATGGATTACGGACTCATATTTTGTCCAGAAGTAACAGTTTAAAGTTAAAACACATTAATGATGGATTCGTTTCGTACAAACATGCAGCTTTTCACTTCACAAGATGCTGTTTGGATTCTCATTCTAATGGCACCCATTCACAGAGGATCCACTGAGCAAGTGATGTAATGCTAAATGTCTCCAAATCTGTCCCAATGAAGAAGCAAACTCACATCTGACTTGCCTGGAATCATTTTCAGTAAATTTTCATTTTGGGGTGAACTATTCCTTTAAGTATAATTTTCAAAGTATAATTAGACTGTGCAGAAAGTCACAAACATTTTCATTTGTGCTTTGTTGTGAACACAGTGTTTCATTTTTTACTTCCCAGCCAAACGACTTCTCCATCTCTCTGAAGGCGGTGTACAAGAACAAGCATTTCAAGGTGCAGCTAAAAGATGGACTCTACTGCATTGGTCAACGCAAGTTCAGCTCCATGGAGGATTTGGTGGAACATTACAAAAAGGCTCCCATATTTACCAGTGAATATGGAGATAAACTGTACCTGATTAAAGCATTAACTTGAGCCTATTAAGAGCTACAGACTCTGCAACATCAAACCCTATCTGCAACATCTATCTGATGGTGTGAAAACCCCTTTGATTAAATGTTTAAATGTAAATGTTAGTGTATTTACAATTACATACAGTGAAGATGTGTTTGCTTCAGCATTGCTCCAATTTAGGATATTCAGCAAATTTAAATGCAAACTCTAGTATATATCAGGATGATAAGCTATTTTTGTAATTGTACAACTGTTCCAGTGCAGCAGTCCAAAAATCATTTTGTCACTTGCCCTTTGCGTGTACTTTATGTTCATACTGTAGGCTCATTGTGATCGTTCAGTTTTGAAGTGGTAAAAGTGTTAAGATACTTAAAGTGGAGAATGCATCATTCTAAATGAAATATCACCACAATTTCGACCTTTAATGACTTTTCTTGCTAGCTTGTTCTTTTGCAAGTGCCAAAACTTTCTTTACAATCTACATTGAACTTTTATGGAGACTATGTTGTCAGAGCTGAATCTTTGATCATTTTCTTGCTTAACTACTAATTTGTAATTGTAACAACTTGTATACTGTGAATGTTGTTTCCTTCTACAGAGAACTTTTAGTTTTCTTTTACTTTAACACTTCTTGATAAGTGTAACTTTGAATAATAAATAAAGTATTATACATACAAATTTGTCTCTTTATTAAATGCATTTACTGTGGAGATACTCTATATCACATTTGTCTACAATACACATACAGTAACTATATATATATCTATAAGATACATAACATACAAAGAAAAAAGTTATATTGTTTCTGGCTCCCTCATTAATTTTATAGACCCTGAACATCAATCAAGACACGAGAGGAATTGAATAGTAGAAATAAAGAAAATGATGTACAATTAAAACAATTTAATTAAAGCATTTAATAAGATCTGTATAGCCCACTTACAATTTAGAGATAATTCCTTATTGAATCTTTACTGGTTTAAAATTGATTGATTTCTTCATTAAAAAGTGTTGTGTTTATGAACCTGAGACAAAGGGGAAAGCCTACTGCAGCACCTCAGCACCCCAATACTTCCTGCACCCTTGAATCACACAAATCAAAACATTATACATAACCAATTAAGAAAATAAAATGTTACACACATTTAAAAAAATAAAATGAAAATGTAGTTACCAACACACTATCTGCAGGCCCTTACAATTATCCAATAAGCAAGCCAGCGTAGGCCTACATAACCAAAACAATCTACGCAATCCAAAATGCATTGCACATGACCCTAGTAACATAATGCTGGAACCGGGCCTGAGTAGGGAATTATAAATCACTCAATAGGATTCGTATTTTGGCTGAAAGCAATGGTTTGAAGTAGAAAACTTCTCAATGGATTTGTTTACTGTGAACACAAAGCTTTTCACTTCACAAGACTGGAGTTATGGATTTTTAGGTGTGACGTATTCCTTTAATTTGTTGTTGGCTCTGTCTATTGTTGTGGGAAACTGAGGAAACTGAGCTGCTATTTAAAGAATTTAGATTCAGGGTGAATTTTCTGTATGTTTGTTATGTTTATTATTATTATTATTATTATCATCATCTTTGTGTGTGTGTGTGTGTGTGTGTGTGTGTGTGTGTGTGTGTGTGTGTGTGTGTGTGTGTGTGTGTGTGTGTGTGTGTGTGTGTGTGTGTGTCCTTGTTTATGCTACATTGAGGGGATCAAATGTCCCCACAAGGATAGTAAAACCAGTAAACGTTGACCTTATGGGGACATTTTTTAGGTCCCCATGAGGAAACAAGCTTAAAAATCATACAGAGTGAGTTTTTTTGAGAAAGTAAAAATGCAGAAAGTGTCCTGTAGGTTTAGGTGTAGGGTTGGTGTAGGACAATAGCACATACAGTAAGTACAGTATAAAAACCATTACGCCTATGGAGAGTCCCCACAAGGATAGCAAACCAGACATGCGTGTGTGTGTGTGTGTGTGTGTGTGTGTGTGTGTAAAAGTCTGGTCCACACTCCAACACAGTAGGTGGTGATAATGCACCTTACTGTTGAAGCCACCCGCCAAAAAAACTGAGGAAGAAGAAATAAACGAGCTGTTTCAAAACACTCGCGCCATTGAGACTGGTAATCAAGATTTGACATAGCCTATGAACTACAATAAACCCGTATATCACTGTACTATTAGTCGCTCATGTAGCATTTGTATTTAGGTCAGTTTGCAGCACACTTTTATCGTAGTGGAGTGTATTCGGGAGGTGAGTGTGGCCTGCAGCTAAACTGTGTAACTTAATTCATCTTCGCTTGTTATTACGACCAGAGTTAATTCTAGTTGAATTAAGCATTTTATTATTAACTACTATTTATGTTACAATTATGTGTCGTTTTATATAAGTAAACGACTCATGACTCTGTTTCATTATACATTCGAACGGGGGTTTGTTTTTCTGATTAGGATAAAGTGTCAGAGTGAAGTTCGTGTTTGTTTTGATCGCAGTCATGCAGTCATCAAACATGAATCCCCGCACTGCTGCTGCTCCTCACAACCCCTCCACCAGCACCTCGCCACGATACGGTAAAAACAACAGATGTCAAATGCATTTGTGAAATGAATATTATTACTGATGTTCCCTAGTCAAGTCTAGTGTAAAGTAAAACCTGCTACACTCTAGTAATCTACTCCCAATGTGTTGAATTGATGTCGCCTAATTTCTGCTGTCTTCCATCACCAGCCTTCATAGATTTCCTGGATGTGGGCGGCACAATGACCATATCCCAAGAAATAGCAAATTTAACAGAGGATTCGGGGCAGGACCTGCCAGAGGAGAATATTCAGATTGGATCAATTCAAGGCACGGTTGTTGGGCTGCGCTACTACACTGGAAAGGTAGGAATCACTCACACACAGAGATAGATAGATAGATAGATAGATAGATAGATAGAAACTGAACTGATTTAACTCATCAGAAAAAAATAAGCATTTTCCACACAGCTACAACATGTCTTTGGGTCAGTTTTGTTTAATGAAAATTTACAAGATTGCAGTATTATGTTTTGCAGTTCAACATGCACCATAAACTATTTTCTCCCGCCATCTCGCTTAATTCTTCTGGCATGCTTATCAGCTGACAGGAACAGGTGATCTGCACACCTGTCCCATCACTCGGTGTATATTGCCCTCTAGCGGTTAAAGTAAAACTGAATAATTCTATCATGGATTTAATCTAATTTGATAACCAGAATATTGTTTGACCGTGACATGTTGTAGGTCAGTAGAGGAGAGATGGTGTCCTTGGTGAGGCAGCCGCAGAATCCCTATGACCGAAATGCAGTGATGGTGACCAATGTGTATGGAAGTCAGGTGGGGCACATCAAGAAAGAGCTGGCAGCTCCGATGGCCTACATTATGGACAACAATTTGGCCAGGGTGGAAGGGTACAGTAGTTTCTCAGTGTCTTATCTACAGATTTGTCGTGTGTGTTGTTAATTGCAAATTCATTGCAACAGATTACTTTTGTGTTTGATCTCCCTAATAGGGTTGTTCCCTGTGGAGAGACAAATAAATTTTCAATGCCTGTAAACCTCACCTTCTGGGGAAAAGAGGAGAACCGAGAAGCTGTGCATAATCAGATGAGACGCCATGGTTTCAAACTTGGCACAGGGTTCAAAGGTTCACTCGTTTGTTTATTTGCTACTTAATGTTCTTTGGTGAACACATAATAATTGATATTTTATTATCTTAGGGTACACAACACAAACATCTTTGGGTAGAGACCTGCTCGGTTTGTCTTCAAAAATATCTGCCATTCCTTTGACTGTAGAAGAGGTAAATTTAATGTGACAGATGTTAGTTATAAGACGTCAAGATTAATTATTGTTCTCTTTCTCTGGTATGCCTTTGTATGGTAAAATCTAGATCAGTGGTTCTCAATTTTTTTTTTCCTCTACACTAGACCCAAAGCAGTCTCAACAAAAATGTCTGTATAATCAAACATGGAAAAAATATGAATAATATTTAATGTAGTATATTTTCTTTTTCCTTGCATCATTTTGTTTTATTTGATAACATAATTAGTTGCATTTAGCATTGTTTTTCCTTGCTGTTTATGACCAAACAGAGCTGCAACACACCAGTTGAGAACCACCAATCTACATGTTTATGATGCTTTTTCATAATTTAAATGAACTGGCTAATAAAACTTTATTTTTGTTACATTCTATCAGCTGAAGAATGCCTTTGACAAGCTATTTGATGATTTAATGGAGGATAAAACCAGAGAAATGGAGCCAGCAGAGGTCAGAGCACAGAAAATCACAAAGCAGTTTTTTTTTACTGTCGATCTCATCCATCAGTCAGTTACAGATGTCTCTGTTAATGTCTGTCTGTACAGGCAGTGTGCACTTCCCTGCTCCCACATCAGAAGCAGGCGCTCTCGTGGATGACCTCTCGTGAGAACAGCAATGATCTGCCCCCATTCTGGGAGGAGAAGAGTGGCTTCTACTTTAACGTTCTCACTAACTTTGCTGTAAAGGAAAGGCCAGAGAAAGTGCTTGGTGGGATTTTAGCTGATGACATGGGGCTGGTGAGATGAACTTAGTTTGGATGCTGTTCTTTTAGTGCTTAGTAAGCCCTACTAGTGCTCAGAACGTTTATGCTGTGTTTCAGGGAAAAACCCTCACCACCATTGCCTTGATAGTCTCTAATTTCCACAATGGGAAACCTCTACCACTGGAACAATGTGTAAGATCCAGAAATATTACAAATAAACACAGATAAAGCATGTGTAGAATTCTAGTTTTTTAATAATGGATCATTAGGACCTTAAAGCAAGAGTTTACTTGTTAACATATCAAAAATATCACTTTTCAGGAAGGATCATCTTCAAGTTCCAGAATGAAATCAACCTCAAAAGGTAAAAAAATGTAAATCTATAAAACTCCAATCCATTCTGAAGTGAAAAGCGTAAAAAATATGTATGTTTATTTTCTTTATTAAGTTTATTATGTGTTGTCGAATACTAACCCGTACAGTCATTATATTAATATATGTGAAGACCATGAAGAATCTTTTGAACCAGCGAGTTCATCTCATTTGAAAAGACTGCATGCTGATGAGGAAGGTGTACCTCAGAAGAAAGGTTGGTTTCTATTTTGAGTCTTGATGCAATGTACACTATTGTTTGAAAGTTTGGGGTTGGCAAGATTTTTTAAAAATATTTTTAAAAGAATGCTCAAAAAAGCTGCATTTATTTGATCAAAAATTCAATAAAAACAGATGTATTGTGAAATTTAAAATAACTTTTCTAATGTATAATATATTTTAAAATAATTAAATCTTCTGATGGAAAAACTGAATTTTCAGCAGCCTTTACTCCGGTCTTCAGTGTCTTCATTATCTTTCAGAAATCATTGTAATATGTTGATTTGGTGCTCAAGAAACATTTCTTCTTATTCTTATTATTATCAATGTTGAAAACAGTTGCTGCTTAATATTTTTTGTGGAAACCATGATCCTTTTTTTTTTTCTCCAGGATTCTTTGTTGAAATTTTTTCAACAAAAAACTAATCCCAAACTTTTGAACATTAGTTTAAATCCTTTTTACAGAAAAATGCAAAAATTATAATTATATTCATCAATTTGATGTTTGTATCATGCTTTTTTTGTGTCTTATAGCAAAAACCACAGAGAGAACTGCTAAAAAGCCTGCCAACACCAAGAAAGGTACCCTTACTTCCTGTCTTTTAATTTCTCAGGTAAACTGAAGGCAGACTTTCCTTAGCATTAGATATACTTTCAATCACAGCTTATGTTCTCATTCTCTCAATCCCAGGAGTGGTTCTGCTGGAGGATGTGGACTTTGCTGCTGCTCTGGAGTGCAGTTCCTCACAGGTTGCGCCTGCGAAAAAGAGTGCAAAGAAGGGTTCTGGTGGGTGTAACTTTGACCATTTCTTCAGTTTGTTAATTACTGTACGAGAGAGTTTAACAGGAATCCATCTCTGTGGGTTGTAGGCACTGGTAAGGTCCCATCTGGAGGCGGTGGGGGCTCAGGGGCCAGAGCCACTTTGATTGTATGTCCTCTGTCTGTCCTTAGCAATTGGCTGGTGAGTGTATAAAATCTGCTCATAAAAATATTTCTTAAAACATTTCATAAAAAAAAAAAATCATTAACACACATTGCTCTCTTTTATACTTCATATCCATCCAGGACCAGGTTGAGCAACATATCAGAGCTGATGTCACATTAAAGGTGTACCTGTACTACGGTGCAGATCGCAAACGATCTGTCAAACTTCTGTCTGAGCAAGATGTGGTTCTCACAACATACAATGTGCTTTCATCCGATTTTGGGGTGAGTGGATTTAAAACAGCCTCATGCTAATAATAATGTCCTCAAACGTCCAAACAAAGAATGCAATATTTTTGAGCACAGAAAATATGAGCTACATGAGTCAAGGCCGATATGCAGGCCATCCTATCAACGTGAGAACATCACATCTGGTCTGTTAGATACCTTTCCCCCTTTATTAAATTGGAAATAGTCCACCATGTGCAAATATTCTGCCTTGTTGGCAGAGGCTATGTTACACTGATTGGGGTAGTCAACACTACAAAAGTTGACTGTCAAACAACAGCTCCAGTGGTGTAGGTGATAAAACGCGTGCTGTAACCTTTTAGACGCGATCTACCGACTTCGAATCCGCCTTTTGGCAAACTTTTTTTCTCCCTTTTCAAATTTCATATCACATCAGAAAGGCATTTATTTTCAACAAAAATGAAGGAAATAATGGAAAAGTTGAAAGTATCGGGTAGGTGTAGAAAGGGCTTGATTGTCCCAGTAAGGTGCTATCCATTTAATAATCTGTTAAAATTATCATTTACACTCCATACGTTATTATTGCGTGCTGTTTTATAATGCACTACAATACTGAGATGCAGATAATTGTCACTGTTTGCAATAAGTAGTATAAATAGCACAAAATCCTGCTATTTTAACAGTGTAAATATAATTACAGCTATTTGCACTTAGTATAAATAGCATCTATTGCTAAGAAAAATATGCTATTTACACTTAGTGCAAATAGCCGCTGCCTTATTATACCCATTAGGCACTTTAGTTCCACTTTTTGAATATTTTTTAAAATTTAAAATAAACACCGATGGGAAAAGGAAGAAGATTGGGATTGGAAAAAGTTGGATTTGAACTTGAGTCAGTTGCATTAAAAGTCAAATCCACTGTCTGTACTCTTCACAACACTGTCCCAGTTACTGGCTTCATTTCCTATGTAATTTTTGGTAAAACTAGACAATGGTTGGCGGAGTTTGTGTAAATAACTTTTGCCAACAAGACAGACTCTGGGTGTAAATGGACACTCTGTTAAAGCTCTGGATAGATAGTGAAATAAAAAAGTAACTTCAACCCACTGCAGAACAAAGCCAGCAGTCCTCTGCACAAAGTGAACTGGCTGAGGGTGGTGCTGGACGAGGGCCACGTCATCAGAAACCCTAACGCTCTTCAGAGTAAAGCGATACTGGAGCTGCAGTCAGAGCGCAGGTGGATCCTGTCTGGTACGCTTACAAGATTACTGTCACAGTCTCAATCCTGGATTATTTTCTTCATTTCTGTGATGTTTTGCCTTTAAATACTACCAAAAGTACAGATTATTTAATACTTAATGCCCATGAAGTCCATCGTTTGAATTTTTGACCTTCAGGAACCCCCATTCAGAACTCCCTGAAGGATCTCTACATGCTGATGTCCTTCTTGAAGCTGAAGCCTTTCGATGTGAAGGAGTGGTGGAACAGAATCATTCAGAGACCTGTGACCATGGGCGACAGAGTTGGACTCAAGTATATTAAAAACAGCTGTATCCCAAACCACATCCTTTCAATGCATTGACTCTTTTTTTTAACGTATACTGTAAATGTGTTTTCAGGAACTTGCAAGTGCTGGTAAAGGGCATCACACTGAGGCGCACTAAGAACAGTAAAGTGGCCGGGCGCATGCTGGTGCAGTTACCTGAACGGAGAGTGTTTGTGCAGCATGTGACTCTCTCCGAGGAAGAAAGGGAGGAGTACGAACAGGTCAGGAAGGAGGGCAGGAAGATCGTTGGCAGGTGGGCGCACTTTTGTTGACGTTGAAGAGCATCAGTATTACATAAAGGACAAAAAACAGGAACAATGTATTTACAGGTATTTCGAAGAGGGAACCATCATGACAAACTATGCTGATGTGCTGGCCATCCTGGTTCGTCTGAGGCAGTACTGCTGCCACCCCAGTCTCTTGGGAAAATACACAGGGGCAGGTATAAATTAGAGATTAAACAGTTGCTGATTAAATTAATAGAATTATTATTAAATACAGATCCATTCTATGCTTTAACCACTACAGCAGCAGCAGCAGCTCCTCAATCAGTTGTGTTGTGTGTCTTTGGGGAAACAAATGTTTTGCATGTGTGTTAGATGGTCCTGGGACCCCTAGCGAGCTGCGGGAGCGTCTCATCAATAAGATCACATTGGTGCTGAACTCTGGCTCAGACGAGGAGTGCGCCATCTGTCTAGATTCCCTACGTCAGCCTGTCATCACCTACTGTGCTCATGTGTACTGCAGGCCCTGCATCTGTGAGGTCATCCGATCAGAGAAGGTCAGCATTGTTTCAGTATCTCAGAGTTTCCCTGAAGAGTCCTGAGATGTATTGTCGTTTCTGGATATTATTTGTTCCTGTCTCACAGGAGCAGGCCAGATGTCCCCTGTGTCGTGCTCAGATCAAGACCAAAGAGCTGGTGGAGTATCCTGGAGAAGAAATGCAGGCTGGAGCAGCCACTGGGGAGAACTGGCGATCAAGTTCCAAAGTAAATTGAACATTTATAGATATTATGCATGTTATTTTTTCCACCATGTGACTGTTACGGGTGGGACATTAATGTTGCAGAAGATTTCTATTTAAAATAAATGTTCTATTGAACTGTTTATCAAAGAATCACGAAAAAAAATGCATCACATTCTCCACAAAACTATTAATCAGAACAGTTGTTTTCAACGTTTATAAGAAATGTTTCTCAAGCACCAAATCAGCAAATTAGCATGATTTCTGAAGGATTGTGTGACATCGTGTCACACAGCGCACACAACGCCTCTGCACTTACTCCCGATTTCACTCAACATTAGTCAACACATGGTAAACAAAGTAACTGGTGTTACTGGTGTTTGAAAAAGTAAGTCAGATATTTCCTTCTAAATTAAAAAGTAATGCACTACTTTACTAGTTACTTTTAAAAAAGGTAATCGGATTACATAATTAACATTATCGGTTAACAAATACAAATGTAGGAAATGGTTTCAGAGCAATCCAAAAAAAGATGGGCGAGATGGGTAAACATTGACACTTTTTTAGTTTCTTGAGTTTAGTTTTGGTCATTATGAGTAGCCATATTTCAATAATTTGCTTTTCTTTATGCAGGTGGATGCTTTGATGAGCAACCTGTTGAAGCTCCGCAATGAAGACCCCACTGTGAAGAGTCTTGTGGTTTCTCAGTTTACCAGGTTTATGGATCTTATAGAGGTTCCCTTGAGGTAGTTTTCCTTGTTGAGGCTACTATAAACTACAGACTGTACTACACACTGAAAGAAGCAGCCATTAGTGGTCCAGTGTGCTGACACTGCTGCTGTCTGCAGGGAATATGGATTCTCTTTCACACGACTGGATGGCTCTATGGCTCAGAAGACCAGAGCAAAGGCCATTCAGGATTTTCAAGACTCCTCTCCAGGAAGTCCCACCATCATGTTACTGTCACTCAAAGCTGGAGGCGTTGGCCTTAATCTGACTGCTGCTTCCCACGTCTTCATGATGGATCCAGTGAGTTGACTTCAGCCAGGATAGCATCTGCCACTAGGTGGCGGTAATGTCATTGATTGTGTGTGCATACATCTATAATGGGGATTGAATTGACTCTTATATTCACTCAGAGAGCTCATTTGTGCTGTTTTTGTGTACTGTTTGTACAGGCCTGGAATCCTGCAGCAGAGGATCAGTGTTTTGACAGATGTCATAGACTGGGCCAGAGCAGAGATGTGGTGATCACTAAGGTACAGTATTTGATTTATGCCATGGCAGGCGTGCAGAGGAATGATAGCAGCTGATCCCAATGGCTATTATTACATGCTTTGCGTTTTTCTCTGTGTAAAAGACAGTGCCGACAAATGTAACAGAACATGATATTGATTAACAAGACTTTAACACTTAACATTGAGGGCTCGAGATTGACTACAATGGTTAAAATTTTTGGCAAAAAATGAACACTAAAATAGAACAACAAAAAGTCTAGACTTCAAAGATGGTACAGTTGAGGAAAACTTATATTTTTAGAGGGTGCAATGTTTCTGACACTGGTATACCGACCCTCATGTTGTTCCAAACCTGTATGACTTTTGCGTTCCTCAGAAGAAAGGTTTGGAACGACATGTGGGTGAGTAAATTATGATAATTTTCATATTTGGGGTGAATCTTACCCTTAAGAACTAGTTAAATTGTATTAAAGGGACAGTTCAGTGGTGGTTTACTTCTGCTTTTGGTAACCATGAACTTTGTCAAAAGAGACATTTCTCAAAATATCTTTGGTGTTCTGAAGTGACAACAGGATTTTTATTTTTGGGTCAACTATCCATTTAAGCATTTTTGAGTTATATTAAGCATTTTTGAGTTATATTTGATTCAAAATTAACCAAGAACCATTAATTACATTTGTGAGACCTCAGTGTAACTGTAATTAAACCAAAACTGACTGAAATTCATTAGTGTGTTTATCTAAAGTTGCAAATTTAACTTGTGTGGAAAATTTGAATATTGGATAACACATTTGCAAATAAAGCACTGTTTTCATCTTGTGTGTTCGAGACAAAATAATTTATTAATAGTTTTGCTAAAATATTAGTACAAGGCACATTCACAACAGTTCTGTTGTAAAAACTCATATTGTCTAGTACACTGAGGGTGAATGGACTGAAAGAACTTTTTCAAACTGTCACTCAGTTTTAGCCTTAATTTTAATCAGACAGAAATATTTGGTCACACTTTATTTTAATGTCCAATTCTCACCATTAACTATAACTGTTATTAATAGTAAGATAGTTGTTGAGTTTAGGTATTGGGTAAGATTAGGGATGTAGAATATGTGCATTACAAGTATTAATAAACAGCCAATATGTCAATAATAGGCATGCTAATAAGCAACTAGTTAAGAGTGAGAATTGGTCTCTATACTTAATTGTTGCTGAATATTCTCACAAAAGAGTAACATTTACTTTGGCACATTAAAACGTTTAGACTGACAGAATAAAATTATTTATTGTTTGATTATAGTGGTTGGCCATTCAAGACAGGAAGTTCACAACTGATGACTTTTTTTGCTCTCTGGTTGCATTTAGTTTATTGTGAAAGACTCTGTGGAGGAGAACATGGTGAAAATTCAGAAGAAGAAGCAGGAGCTTGTGGACAAAGCTTTCGGAGTGAAAAAGCCACAGGACCTAAAACAGGCTCGAATTGAGGAGATCCGAGCTCTCATGGAGATTTAGATTTGATAACTTTACTGCTGTCCGTTCATTTCAGAGTGTTTTATTAAAGACAGCACTTTTTTTTTTACTTTATTGCAAATTGTTCATTAAAGTTGTCGTTTCAACTCATGTACACAATATCCGTTTAATCTCAAATGGTTGTTCTGATTATTTTCATTACAATAAAACACCATGCAGTCTTTGTTCATGGAATATTAATCTGATTCTAACAACAGTAAATTAGGACTCCTACTAGTTCTTTATTTCAGATGTTGTAGGTCAGGGTAAAGTTACAGAGAGGTTACAAACTAGTTATGAACAGCTACAGCATTAACAATATTACCAGCAGAAGTTGCAACCAGGTGGAGCTAAACCCTTGTGCCTTATCCCTGGTACAGGGAGTGACTGCCCAGTAGGCAAGAGCGGAGTGGCCTTGGTTCACACAATAAGAGTTGCTGATGTGTATTAGAGCCAGTATTAACAATGCAAGCGAGCTGGCAGCACACAGTGTCTTGTAAACACAATATCATTGCAAAGGTGGTCATTGGATTAATGTGGAGTGGTGTACAGTATATTTGACATTTACAAGGTTTGGTATTGTTTGCTGTATGTTTCTCTATTTTCTCTTCAAACATTTCTGATCTTCACAAAAGGCAAATAAGTTGTAGGACCATAACATTAAAAGGTATTTTAAATAATACAAAAATAACAGTAGTGTCTCATTCAGTGAGATCAGAAACAATGCCTGAATGGTTTTGTGTCACAACTCCTCTGGAAATGAAGCAAGTGACATATTGTGTCATTCTAATAACTCTTGCAATCACAGTGTGTAAGAGGTTGAATAGTTGAGCTGCATAGATGATCTGGACTGGTATAAAAATTAGAGGATGTATTTTTATTTTTAATTTTTTTTTTTTTAATGTTGTTATTTCATGTCCTATAAGTACCCTAGTACAAAACTCGATCAGATGATCTGTTCCAACAAGTCTCTCACTTTAGGAAGGAATCTAGCTTTTTCTCTATGTTCTCAAAAGAGTCCATTCCCATGTAGTCAGCTTGGCCCTGTTCCCACTTCTGTTTGCGCTCATGAGACGACATCTGAGGTGAAGGGGGATGATGGGATATGTGCATCTGAGCCACATCAACGTGAATCTCACTCTAAGGGGAAAAAGAAAATTAAAAAAGAAATAGAATTTTAACATGCATTTACATTATTTTATTAGTAGTACAGAACATGAAGAGTGTCAATAGATGGAAAGTCATTCATGAAGAGATTTGTACCCAACATTTCAAACAATAGTTGTGTCTCTGTAGGCTATAATACGGCATGCAACACTTCACAAAACATTTGTTACATATAAATTGATTCAGTTACATGAAATTACATGAACGAAGACCAAAACCACAGCAAGTGTTTTGTAGAATTATTTTAGGTCCATATTTGAAGTGAATTCACAGTTGATTATGCCTCTCAGCACGTTTCCCAATCAGTGGGCATTTTTCCATCCCTCTACCCAACTTGCTAAAATATGACGTCCCACCCCTAATCTAGACTACAGAAGGTTCGAGCATAAAGAGACTGGCGTTTTTAAACCATGATGGTTGTTTTCACTTATTGGGGCATGTCCACTTGCGTTTCAGAGAGCTAACTACTTGCGTCACCTCTACGTCTCATATTTACCCAGGATACACAGTCCAAAAAGCACTGGAGCCAAAACTAAACCAGTCAAGCTGTAGTCTTAATTATCAAGTTAGTTATAAGGGCTCCTTCATCGCCATTTATAACTTTCCCAGTAATACATGGCACTACTGATGATCAAAGAACTGAAACTCAAATGGTTTTCACTCAGCAAATCAGATGGTTTTAAAATGAGAATTAAAAATGTAGCTAGTAATTCATAAATCAGATTACTTCGTTATTTTTAAGTAAACTTCATTTAAAGAGTTCAGTGTTAGAAGAGGAAAACCAAAATTAGGCCCATTTAATGTGCATTCTTGGACTTAATATCACATTTACCATTGTTCGCCAAATTCCCATGGACCAAATCCAGTTATTTCAAGAGAATCTAGAGTTTTGTATGAGAGAAAATTCCCCACACAAATTGTTGAAGTCATGCAGATTCGCTGCATTGACCAACAGAAAACTGCTTGGTTTGAAAGTGACCTCAGAAAATCACTACACATTGAGAGTGGACGAGGGACCTTTGGTGACCGCACCTTTATTTTGTATGATTAGTGCACGCCATTTAAAAAAAACAAACAAAAAAAAAACTCTTATTAAAATAAAATTCAAAAAGTAGCATGTTATTGAGCACCTACTAAATACAATCCAATTAATTCCCAAAGGATGAAAAAAAAAAAAAAAAAAAAAATTACTTGTCCAATCTGAGTCCAATGCTGGCAAAAAGCTGCCTAAATGATCATTGTGCCACTCTCAGCTTAGAGCAGAACCAGTGAAGCGGTTGCTTACCTCTGTGCATCCGGAATGGAAGGGCTGGTCACCATATTCCTCCTTCATGAGGGGCAATACTGAAGAAGAGAAGAGCTCCCACCATTGCAGCAAGAAGTTTGGGTGCATGTCAGATGCATCATGGGACTGTCCCTTTAATGTTTTGCTTGTGGTGTCATAACTGTAATCCCACGGTTTGACTTTGCCAAGGAAATGAACTACCTTGGCATCATGGCCGTATCTGAGAGAAAAAGGAATGATCAGATCGTTGCCGCCAAAATAACAAGGTTTCAGAAATCCCAAACAGCTGCCAAACGGAAGTGTTAAAGTGAAAGTGAGCTTCCAACTACACTATAATCATATACAATACACTGTTCAACACTGATAAAATCTGCCCCCTATAAACATTCATTTATAGGCAGAAGTTTGTTACAGGAATTTAAGATATTTTTCAGTTTGTGGCATACAGATTCAATCGGTACATACAAATTAGATCTAATGGAAGCTTGACTAACCAGAGAACAGTGTGTGTTGCTCATGGAAAAAAGATCATGTAACAAACTATTCAAAATGACATTTAGGCTCTGTGTAAAGACCCTAAAATAGCCCCACTATTTTTGGAGGGCAGTATGTATTTGGAGGAAGTTGATGTGCTAGGCCAGGAACAGAAAGGATTTCTGGTGCTGAATTCATCTCTTGTTACAATGCTGCTGCGTGACTGGGCTTTGACTTGACCTTGGCGACCTTCACGCAAACTACAAATACATAACATCAGCAAGAAAATCTAACATTCATATGAAGATGACACTTCAAAGCAAGGACCATATGCCAGGAACACCAACTTCCAAAATGAAATCTAGCATGTTAATTCTCACTCACTGCTTGAATGCTGGGAGATAAGTGTAGATGGCAATACTGCTGAGGTTGTAAATAAAAGGAAGGTGTTTTGAAATGTCTGCCGTTGCCCAATCGCTGAAGAAGCTGTTGAGAACACCCTGATCCCCACCTGATGAAAACAAGACAACCAAACAAATTAAATGAGAAATAGCACAGTCCTTGAGTCAAGATGTTGTTTCAGGAGCTTCACCGATTTAAAAACAATATTTACAGAAGGTTGAAATCTTCCTTAAACAGATGAAGCAATGAGCAGTTAAGCAAACTGAGGCTTTGAGGAGGGGAGGGGGGGCATACATGCAAGATTGCTTCAGGAGTCACTTGCCTAGCTATTTGCTTATCCTTAACCCTTGCTTTCACAAAGGGAATGCAAGCAAATAAAAATGACCTCAGATTATCAGTGAACATGCGAGTCACGTTACATACCAAAAGCACATGGTGTCCTAATACATGACGAGACTATGACTGAGAACATGTTAAAGGGAAGTAGTTCAATCAATCAAACATGATTATGCACTCCTAACGCTGTTCCAAGACTTACCATTG
The DNA here is from genome assembly GCA_036784905.1 of Acrossocheilus fasciatus. Taxonomy (NCBI): domain Eukaryota; kingdom Metazoa; phylum Chordata; class Actinopteri; order Cypriniformes; family Cyprinidae; genus Acrossocheilus; species Acrossocheilus fasciatus. Next base: position 17,835,828 of record CM071939.1, on the reverse strand, counting down.
AAACCCAAAATATATTTTTAATGAAACTTGATCTTTTAATGAATTAATATTAAATCAGGCAGTTTAAGTCCAAACCTTCTGACACTTTATATGATGAACAGATTTAATTTAGGCTCAACACTGCAGCTGGAATTGCTTGTCAGTTCAGTGCTGAACAGGGTAAGGATCTTTCTCAGCATGTTTAAGAGAAGTCAGACTAAAAGTGCACTCTGCAGTGATGAAGCCTCTCAGAAAGAATCAAAAGGCTAGGCTCAACTTTGCTGAGGAGCATGTTGTGTGGAGAGAAGAGAACTGGTCCAAAATTCTGCAAGTTTTAACTTATTTGGGTTAGATTGGAAACATTGTTTGGCATCAAACTGGGGAAAAACTGAAGCCCAAGTGCATAAAGTCAGCGAAAGGTGAAGGAAATGTCATGGTTTTGGGGGGAGGGGGGGTTACTACAGCAGGAGTTGGGCTTCTTATACAGCTACATGGCAACATGCGGTTCCTTCCCTGCAAGCGACTCCCAATCAGCCTGTAATTTTTCCTGCCAGACAATGTTCCCATCACACTGCAAAATGTGAAGTTTTGCATGGACCTACACGATTGGACTATTCTGGATAAATTGAGAATCACTATTTTTTTTAAGGGTTCAATAAAATTTGAATGAATTAAACATTTTAATATACTGTATATGCATTTAAAATATAATATTTAATACACCAATTTTTAAATATTAAAATTATGAAAGTTTTTTTGAACGAATGATTCAATGCCTCAAATATTTAAATTTGTTTCATTACTGGATGAATCAGTGTTTTTAAACGAATCTCTTGAATGAATGATTCAATGACAAACATTTTTAAAATTCTTGTTGCCAAAACAATGTAATCCACACAAATGTTATTTGAAGTGACAATGGCACTTACTTTTGCTCTACCATAGACATCAATGTTTATATTCGAACTACAAACTTTCATCCCAGTATTTCTGTGATAATATGAATGAGTGTAAAACAGAAATAATACTGTGTAATTGAAAAGACTGAAGTGGTTTCTTACCCAAACATGGCAACTCTGCTCTCAGCACGAACACAGATTTGAATGTTCCTGTGAAACTTTTTCCAAAGGTTGACATGATCGAATCATTGTTATTTAGAAGTTAGATTGCATGAGCGTTTGAATCAAGATTGCGATCTTTTAATGATTAATTCCGCAGCTCTAAGTGGACTAAGATCACACCAGAGCAGTGTGAGAAACTAGTGATGTCCTGCAGCCACAGATGTGCTGAAGTCATTTAAAGCAGAGACCTCTACACTTCCTAATAATTTCTGACAGCTGTAACCCTGCAAAAGTTTAGTTGTAATCTTGTGCTACAGTTGTTATTGTTCTTAAATTTTGATTACTTTGTTATCCTCAAAATAAAGGTTTGTTGAAATGCCTTAGTTATTTTGTCAAACATGTTAGTGGATCAGTGCTGTGCCTACAGCTAATATTCTTTCAAATTTTGAGTGAAGATTAAGTATTTATAGATCGTTCTCTAATTTTGACCTCCACTGTAGAGCTCATTAAATATGGTAAAAGGAAGCTCAAACATGCTTGCTTGGATTAAGCAGTCTGATTCATATGGATTACCATTACAATGTCTTCATTAACTTTTTGAAGCATTTGGTACTTTTAATGGAGGGACAGAAATGTCTTGGGTTCAGTTAAAAGTATCTTCATTTGTGCTTCAAAGATGAACAAAATCTTATGGGTTTGGAACAACATGAGGGTAAGTAAATGACAGTTCATTTCTGAGGGAACATCTCCCTAGTAGCACCCAGATACTTTCAGACATTCAGAGATTATGCCATAGGCTGTATGGCACGGGGACTGGGACTTATCAATCACACTACATGAACCATCTGTATGTTGTGCTATATATAAACAAAGATAACTAAACATGAGGCAATACTGTTTTTTTTAAACTGAGCGATACGAAGATGAAACAGGAATACAACTGCCTCAACGACCTTCAAAACAGAGGCCTACTGATAACTTCAGAGGTTCAATTCTTTGTTTAAGATTAGTTCTCTAACTAAAAGAGGAGTCCTTTTTAACAATAACTTAAAACATAAGTTGTCAAAAACAGACAAGGATTGAATTTACATGTAATCAAGTATAAATCTCTTGAATGAGAGTTCCTGTACAGTACAACCAAAGCAATTTCACAAGGGTCTAGCAGGAGTCTCTCATTTGAGAGGCTTTTGTTTACTTCATCACACACAGAGCCCAGGAATAACTCCCTCAGGTGGTGTGTTGCACCCCCCCACAAAAAAAAGAGAAAAGTCACAGAGCCACCTTGTGTTCAGCCTACATGCCTGATAAAGAACTCACTCATGGCCACGTTGAACTCAAGTTTACGCAACTTTCACAACCCAGGGTTTAAATATCTTACAGACTTGCTGGAGGAGGAGGAACCATGTTTTTTTGAATGAACTCCAAAGTATATGGTTAAACTTATTTTCTAAAACATTAGTCAATGCAGTTATGCAATGCCAAAACACCCCTTACAGCTTCTCAAACAACAACAACAACACTAAAGAGTGTCACTTGCCATCAAAGCTGCCAGTCTCTGAGCAGGTGGTGAGAAGCTTCTCAAATGTCTCGCTGGAGGGATGGAAGACGAACACACCAGAGTTGAAGCAATCAGGCCAGCCGGGATCTGGTGCGGCAGAGAGCTCCTCTCTCTCAAATAACTCATCTATGTTAGACAAAACCTAGAGACAAGAGGGAAGACCAATGAAAACCTCTCAAAGACACCATAAAAACAGGGCAAACATTATAAGACAGCACTCACTAGAGTATCTGCATCCATAAACACGCATTTGGAGTATTCTGTGAGAGTCCAGCAGTTGAGTTTGGTGAATGTGACGCCCAGGTCAGGTCTCTTCATCATGGCCAAGTGTGCAGCATCCCCACTGTCCAGCACGTCCACCAGCCTGACCTCATCATAGACCTTACGAAGCACTGCTCTGCAATGTATCACACAGAGCACAAAGTGAGACTGATTGATCTATAGATCACACTTCTGCAGTGTGGACAACAAATACCCTGTGTGACAGAACACAAAGCAGTTGAAAACCTAGCTGTGCTACAAAACACAGCAAGCACTCTACCTGGAGGGTTCAGAGACATGGGGGCCAATCAGGGCCACTAGTTTCCTCGATGTGTTGTGGTTCCTCAAGGACTTGCCAAGTACCATTGCTCCTTTGGCATAATTTTCAGTTGTGGCAAGGGTGACAAAAGCCTGGTCTATATTAACACACAAAACACACCATCACTACTTACTGTATGCATTCTAATTTATGTAATATATTGCACATGCAAAATGACCATTTTTCTTATTTTTAAACCCAAGTGTGGGTGCATTCATTTTTTATTTTTAACTTGGAAGAGACTGACACCTTGCACATTCATTTATATCAGCTGTACAGAAAAAGTTTGTTGTTCTGCTCGCAAACTGGTGTTGGTCGTTTTAATTTAGCATGCCTGTTTAGAGTGCAAAAAAAATTGTTAACTGCACTTTGTTATTCTTCTTCTTGTTGTTTGATAATTCAGCTAACGAATAAGAAGTCTTGTACATTCATAAGAAATACCTTGTATTAAAAATACAACAGTTCAAATACTCAAATTCGACTGGCAAAGCAGCTTTTCAAGAGGACATATTTAATACAACAGCACTGGGGCTTCCACACTATTCCCAGACCATACTAAGGAGAAACTAGAAATCCCAGAAATGAGTTCTAGCCGAACGAGAACAGAACGTTTTGGGCGAAGTAGAGGAACGATGTCCGTTCTACTCGCGCATCCAGACCGGGTTTCCATCTGTGCGTTACTTGGCCACACCTAAAATGATGCTTCAGCATCTTCAGGAACTTGTTGTTGAAGAAGAAATAGACAGCTGGTCAATTTCTGTCAGAAAATTTACTCCATGTAATTATTTAACGTATAAAATGAGATAACGACACGCTGTAAGCTTTGGAGTAAAATAAATATTTTAATAACACACTAGCAAATATAAATATACCGTACTAAGCATTAAAATCTGATAAAAGTGTTCGTTGTTGTTGGTACTTTATTAGACACTAAACGTGGAAAAAAAACCTCTAAAACTCTCTTACTGCTGTTGTTTCTCAATGCCTTTCACAATTTATTTGATATTTGCGTTCGTTTAACAATAACTGACGCACTAGCACATGTTGAAGGAACTGATTTACAACCCGTACAAAAGAAAACGCGCTTTAAACACTGCATTGGCTGTGTGATAGACTGATACTCTGCACTGTCGCACTGAACTCAAGCGAGATGGAAGTAACAAACTAACGGCAGCTCTTCCTGCATGACAGGCCAGTGGATGTAACCGTAAACACGGCACACCAGACAACTGCGTATGAGACGCGACTAGGCCCTTTACGCAATAGACCAAACGCTTAACTGTGTATATCGTCAAATATTAAAAGGACAACACGTCTAGACAACACTGAAATGAAATTTCAGCTCTGATATCCAGCGAGTTCGGCGACCTCCGAGGCAGCGCGCGTTATAAGCTGTGTTCATGCTACTTGCGCAAACACAACTGCAATTTACTTCGTTTTACAGGCACAGGAGATACGTGACGGTTCATAACGCTTGCCTACCTGCCATGGCTCACGTTACAGCCAGACCGAACCGGATACAAGGCCTCCGTATGAAACGCTGGAGAGAAGCAGAACAGGGTCTGTCAGAGGATTTATACTAGTGACATGACTTTCATGGTCACATGACCCCTGACAACAGACACGCCCCCCTCACTTACCAGAACATTACAGTTAAAAACATCGGGAGATATCACGAAACGAAACTCACATTTCCAGGCATGATCTGAGATAAAATAAACTAGTTATGCATACGTTTATATATGTAATTCAAAGTAATAAAAGCTTTCAGTTCATCTCCAAATGCAGTTGTAAGTTCCTCTTCTGTCTCATAGCAGTAACAATGAATTATGTCTTATTTACTTTTTCATTTGATGACATCTTGTGATAAAAAAATAATAATAAAAAAAAATCCTTGCATTAGTCATTACGTTGAGGATACTCTAATAGATTTATTTTATGTTTTCCTGTTAAAAGACACCACTTAACACATTTTCAGACTCAAGTACATTATATAGAACAGCATGTTGCAAAATACAATTTATCAGAAGAATAAACAGTTTTACCACCCATTAGAGCCTGCTTGAAGTGCTAAATGACAACAGTGGTGTAAGAAATATAAAACATTTATCAGATGATAATTCATAACAAGACTAAACAGCGGTGACCATATGATAGCACTACATACATGTTAGACCCCATGCCATAGTCTAATCCAGGGGTTCTCAATCCGGGGTCAATTAAATCCATTTAAATAAATAAAATTACAGAACTTGACACCTGTAGTGTTTCATTTTGCTTTCTAAAGACTGGTCAGAAATCATGAGGCTGTCATAATGAATTAATAAACGAATAAGAAAAGCATTGCTGTCAATAATATAAATCACATGTGTGTGTAGAAAAAAATGCAGTTTATAAAAACTTATTATTAATGTGTAAAAAATGTTTAGTTATATATCAATTATAAATAGATAACCATGAATTGCCTTTTATATCTCTCTCAGAAGGAGATCATCATATTTGGGGGTATGTGGCATAAAATGTTTGTAACCCCCTGATCTAATCAGTGGAGCTATGAGACACAGGAACCCAGAGATTCAGATTTCAGATTAAAAGCTTAAAATACTGCTGCAAAAAAATGTGTGGATTGATGAAGAGTTCATTCATTTATCACACTGGTGGAAAATACAGCATTTAAACTGCACAAATGACACTTTACCAGCTTAGGTGGGTGAAATATTAGAAATATTATATAAAATATATTTCGTATTTTCAGCATGAGTTTGTCCTTTGGCGAGGAAGGTGAAAAGTTAACTTAACACAATATATATATATATATAATGTTGTTGGATCAAATTTACACATACCAGCATGCCGATAATGAATAGTTTGCAGTAGGCTATATTTACACTGAACACACAATACCCTGAAAGACAAAAAGATGAATCGCTATATTTTGTTCCCATTCCAGTATGAAGTTACAATACAATAAGCAAGAGTCATCTTCTGAATTGAATCAGTGAGTTTAGAAAGATGATTCATCGGAGATTCGTTCACTTCCTGTTTTTCTCATGTGGCTTGAGGTATTGAGGACATTTTATTGACGGAGAGATGTAATGACTCCGAGGCTTGATACGAGAGAGAGCTCATCTTGGTACTGAGGGTGGGGTGAGACGCCACAGAAGTCGAGGAACATCTCAAGAGCTTCAGCAAGTTCCTGCGAAAGTTCTTCCCGACAAAACCGTACAGGATTGGGTTCATACAGCTGTTGAAAAAGGCAATGCAAATGGTGAACGGCATTACGGTGTCAATGATCTCAATGACATCGCAGTTGGTGATGACTTTCAGCAGACCAAGCATGTTCATGAAGTTGAAGATCTGATGTGGTGTCCAGCAAAGGAAAAATGACAGCACGGCGGCAGCCAGCATGCTCAACACCTCGTCCCCGTTCGATCTCGAATTCCTCTGAATGTCTCGTGCTTTGAGCAGAGACCGGCCAATCAGGCAGTAGCATGTGAGGATGATGGTGATGGGCAGAAGGAACCCAAGAACACTCTTCATCAGACTGAGAGCTGCCAGCACATTGCGAAGGCCTTCTTCGTCTAGGATGGCGCATACAGTGACATTGTTATGCTGGATAAAATGGATCCCACGGATGACGGCTGTGGGAAGGCTTAAAAGGAAAGCCACTACCCAAACCAAGACGCAGGTCACACGGGCATACACCACCGTACGGCACCGGCGGGATTTGACAGGATGAACGATGGCCAGATATCGGTCAATGCTGAGAGCAGTGAGGAGAAAAATACTAGTATATAGATTAAGGAGGGCCATTCCAGCAATGGCCTTACATAGGAAGTCTCCAAAGAGCCACTCGTAGCCTGTTGCAGTGTATATGGCCCAAACGGGCAGGGTGAGGAGGAAAGTCAGGTCTGACACAGCTAAGTTCAAAACAAATATGTTTGCAACTGTCTTCAGCTTCAAACAGAAGTAGATGACAGCGACTACCAGGCTGTTGCCTACAATTCCGATGATAAAGTTGCAGCTGTAGACTACTGGGATGAACGTGAAGATGAAATCGTGGTGCCCGGTCATGTTACATGTGAGCTTGAGTCCCACGTTAGCGTCGGCTGTAATGTTGTCCATTTTGGAGATCTGTCAAACACGCCCTCAGTTTCACAGCCTAAAAAGCTGCGTCGCTAAAGGAGCCCTATGAGAACAGAGTGATACAGATGTTAATATGGCAAAATGTTTCAAGCAATTTATCACATGGTTTTTTCCCCATTTGAAATATGCATTACTTACAACAAACACTAGATGTCTCTCTGCTCATATTATTTATGAGCTTGTTGATTTTGGATAACAGACTGACTGTAGGCCTCCTTCAACCGCTCCTTCCAGTTATATTGAAAATTAGCCAAACTGGTACAATTCATTAAATGGAAATATTTATGTTAAATATTTTTCATGGTCTCTAAATCAATCAATCAATAAATAAAATAAATTGCTGATATTTTACATTAAGATTCAGTTTATTAACATTAGTTGATATATTAGGTATCACAAACTAACAATGGACAATACTTTTACAGAAATTATTATCTTATACAGAATTTATTATCTTAGTTAATGTTCATTTATATTTATACTATAATTTGTTGTAATTGTTAACATACATGCATTCATAATACAATAAAGATAATTTACACAACGTGAAATGTTAAAATAGAAATGCACAAATCAAATAATAACAGATAATAAATACTGTAAAATAATTTTTATTGTTAGTTTATTATAACTACTGCAATAAATAATGTTTATATTTACTATTAATATTATTATACAATAATACTATTACTATTTTTACGAACTGTTTAACACTTCTGTATTTTTAATTCAGTAAAAAGTGCTAAACTATATAAAATCTAGAACATAAATAACAGAGATAGATAGATTTCTAACAAGTCCGTTTTAAATGAGCCTTGGCCCACAGGACACGACAGTGCTTCTGGACCATGTTCACATATGGCTTAATTTTTGCATGATAGAGCTTTAGTTGGCATCTACAGATGGCACGGCGGATTGTGTTTATCGACAGTGGTTTCTGGAAGTATTCCTGGGCCCATTTAGTAATGTCAATGACAGAATCATGCCGATGAGTGATTCAGTGTCGTCTGAGGGCCTGAAGACCACAGGCATCCAACAAAGGTCATCGGCCTTGTCCCTTACGCACAGAGATTTCTCCAGTTTCTCTGAATCTTTTGATGATGTTATGCACTGTGGATGATGAGATTTACAAAGTCTTTGCAATTTGACATTGAGGAACGTTGTTTTTAAAGTATTCCACAATCTTTTTACGCACTCTTTCACAGATTGGAGAGCCTCTGCCCATCTGTACTTCTGAGAGACTCTGCCTCTCTAAGACATCCCTTTTATAGCTAATCCTGTTACAGACCTGATGTCAATTAACTTAATTAGTTGCTAGATGTTCTCCCAGCTGAATCTTTTCAAAATTTCTTGCTTTTTCAGCCCTTTGTTGCCCCCGTGCCAACTTTTTTGAGACCTGTAGCATCAAATTTGAAATGAGCTATTATTTAGCTACTATTTAGTGGATAAAAGTGTAAACTTTCTCCGTTTAAACATTTGATATGTTCTCTATGTTCTGTTGTGAATAAAATATTGGCTCACGTGATTTGAAAATCTTTTAGTTCTCAATTTATTCAAATTTAAAAAACATCCCAACATTTCCGGAATTCAGGTTGTAGATAGATAGATAGATAGATAGATAGATAGATAGATAGATAGATAGATAGATAGATAGATAGATAGATAGATAGATAGATAGATAGATAGATAGATAGACAGATTTTTTAAATATTTTAATATACATAAATAATGCTTATTAAACATGATATATGCACTGTGAGAATTAAGTTTTGTCATCGTCTCAAAGCTCCCACATCTGTACCATAATGGAAACACGACAGGCAGCTTCTCATGGGAGTACAGGTCAAATAAGGTCAAGCTCTCAGAGAGCTACATATTTCTAGGCAAGAATTTGTTAGCACATTTGAAAAGGCTATAGATATACTACATATTGATATACTGAATGTAGTACAGTGTGTCTATATTGTATGCTGTATCTAATTTATCATGAATAACCGGTTGAAAAAAGGTATCTGTAGTTTTATTTATGGAAATACCTAAGAAGGCAAATTCCTTGTAACTGTAACTTACTTGGCCAATAAAACTGAATTCAGATTCTGTATGCATAAAGAATCAGCATTGCTCTTCTCAAGCTATTTCTTCACTGGTTTCATGATAGTAAAAAGGTAATATATTTAAAATACATTTATTTCATACTAAGTATACTTTAAATCTATTAACATATTTACTGACATATCACTGGAGACTTACAGACATACAAATTATAATGAAACTTTATTTGGAGTACTATTTGTGCACAATGCACATTTCTTAAACGAAAGCCTAAAATATGTTTTTAGGCTTAAATTAAAGTGCATTAAGTACAAAATTAGTTGTTCCAATTTAGCAGACTTTAAGTATACCAGTTTAGTATACAAAAAGTACAATTGCAGGGTATTTTTATTATGCACATAAATATGTAAATGTATTTGGAGTATACTTAGAATGAAATAAATGGATTTTAAATACATTTTAGTATATTTATTTTTCACTAGGGAACACAAGCACATATTATGCAAGCAGATGCAGGCATGCTGCCAAGGGAGTCAACAACCAATAACAGACGACATTGCATTCCAAGGTTCACGTCTTTTGAATATCACTCAATCTATTTTAATATGCTTATCAGACATCCGCTATTGCTCAGGAAGTGGTGGCTGATCAGAATAATGCAATTTGTCATACTGATAAGAGATTTTTGTTTTTGTTTGCATTTATTTTTATTTTGGTGGTCTAATAAAATCTTTGTACTCCCTACAATGATGAATATGATCAGCCCAGAGTAGAGAAAAGTTTATGCATTCAAACTGTGACAGAGTAACAACAACAAAAAAAAGTCCTCTTACCTTGACATAGAATCTTAATGTGCTGAGCTGAACACATGAAACACAGTCAATTACATCAATGATGGGTTAAGTAGCTGGAGAGACATTGACAGACAAGACAGACAACAAGTCAAGTCAAGTCACCTTTATTTATATAGCGCTTTTAACAATACAGATTGTGTCAAAGCACTTAACAGTATAAAATTGGAAGATAGAGTGTCAGTAATGTATAATGATAAGATTAAACACTCAATTTTCAGTTAAAGGCATTTCATTATTGAATTCAGAGATGTCATTGTCTAGCTCAGTTTAGTTTAAATAGTATCTGTGCAATCAAATAGGCGATAATCGCTAGAAATTAAGTGTCCCCAACTGAGCAAGCCAAACCACACACACACACACACACACACACACTTGTAAACATTAGATGCCGCTTTATGGTAAAAACAAACAAACATGCTATGACACATTTAGTGTGTGTTCTGAGGTTATGTGTCAGTTTGATGAATTTACAAACAAGAATGTCTCAACTGTTCTTTGTTAACTCACAAGCTTACTCATCTCTTTGGGCTATGATTAGGGTTTGATCAAATATTCTAATTTAAGGTAATAATTAAAAATATAATAAAGAAAAAACAAATAAAGAAATTTTACATAAATAATAGAATATATATATATATATATATATATATATATATATATATATATATATATATAGATATATATAGATATATATATATATAAATGTATTTTTACCTTTAGTGAAGGTGATATCCAAGCTGCTCCATCAGTTCCAAAACTGGCTTTAAGAGATCTGTCCTGACTCTCGGTCATAACAGAGTGCCTGGTGCTTTTCCTCTACACCCCTCTTATACCTCTCCGATAGTCCTACAACTACGCCAGGGACCCTCAGTGGGGGATGCACAGAGGGGGCCGGATACGTCCATGGTCATGGGAGCAAAAAGTGGGGGTGAGAGAGAGGCAAAAAAAGACCCTTGAGGGCAGAGACAGAGTTTCCCATCATTTATTTGGTCACCTTTTTCTCTTAAACATGAAAAACATGTTCGGTTCTTCTTTTTCCACATGCTTGTAAACAACATTTCTTCAATGGATTGTTCCGTAAAAAGCCTGCACATTAGCATAAAACACATTACATGATTATCCTAGCTTCGAGCACATAACAAAAGAAGGTACAGGCTGGTAGTGCGACAGCACGGACATTTACATGATTTATTCTGACGGCTCTATATTAATGCATATCATCAGGGCGAGCCTGGTATTAAACCTGTGAAATGAATAGCAAAAGACAAACAAATGGCCTTCTATGAATATTAAAGCAAGCTCACAGTCAGTAGCCTAATGATATTGCATTCAGCTACTTTCATAAAGCAGAAGGGAAATATATTGAACATTATGTTGATGTCCATGGTGAAGGAGACTAAGCAGGAGAAAAGGGATTTACTGATGTCACATGCTACAGACAGAATCAAATAAGGTACAAAAATAAATGACATTTCAATGTATTTGTATAGTGCTTCTCACAATACATACTGTTCCAAAGCACTCATAAAGCCATGGACATTTTTCAGATAGTTTTCAAGTGTGAGTTTAAAAAGCACTTACTTTTTTTATACAAACTGACTGCTAGTAGTCTATCCCTCATTTTTTGAGGCCTCTGGGAAAACTAGTCCCTGGTGCCTGTTTTACTCCCAAGGACAAATCCAACTCCTTCATCCTTGTATTCAGCTTATTCTTTCGTCTCTTCCTTTGAACAGTCTTGTTTTTATAGCACAAAAGGTCTTGCGCACAAAAAACTTGTGATGTCATGGCTAAAAGTAATTTAATTGTGAGAGAGTCCCTTTAAAATATGAATTCTCAACGTGATCTGGTCATACCAATCTGTTCCGCTTATAACGCAGCTATTCTGTACCAGAAATGTTCCTTTGCAGTGGCATGGAAACTTTTAACATTTAGCTCATCTGGAGACCTTTCCATTAATCTGTGTATTTGGACAAAAATGAATACTAGAAGGAAGTAGAGGCAGCTCTAACAGGCCAAAGACAGTATATCCTTAAGAACACATAATATAGAATTTGATTTTGTCTGCAAAAAGACAATAATATGGTCAGTTTTTCCACAAACAGACTAGCCAGAGACAGAGTGTGGAGCATAAGTCTCGTAGTAAATGGATTAGGTGTTGCTGCATCAATAGGAGGCTAATTCAATACACCCATGTGCTCAAAAGTTAATGTTGCCTTCAGGGAGCAATGTGGATGCTGATGTCTGCAGTTCCCCTGCCCTTATTAAGGATATTTGTTCCACCTGTTTGTTTGGGTAAATGTTAAAGAGCACATCCATATTTTTAATCAAAATTCTATTAGTGTGAAATATTGGACTGAATGTACATCTATTCCGTTTATTACACAACTCCTGACCAAATAAATAGGTAAGAAATACTGAATCTTACCTATATATTTTCCTAACGTTTCAGCTAAGAAAACATTACAATGTACAAAACACGAAGTCATGTATAATTCAAACGATAACTGAGATGCACACAACTTGATTATATCACAGCCAATTTAACGCAGTGTTTTTCTTATTGCTGTGCCGACTGTTTTGAAAATCGCAATTGACAAAAATACAGGCGGAAAAAACAGGAAGTTTGCGTGAAGATATGAAAGTATTTACCGTAAGTAGCCTACCATAGCTTTCCAGAGCGAGTAATTATGCCAAACAGTCTCCTCATTTAGTAATTTTTTTTTTTTATAATAATGTATAAGTCCAAATCTCACAGCTCTGATTCCCATGCAGCTGTACCCCAGAGAGCATTATAATTTGTCCACAGTCCACACCTAAATCAACATGGCCATCTTGAGGCCAAGCAAAAACCAAACACCAAAAACCCTCAGGGACTTTTAAAGTTTGTTTGCATAGATATTTTAGATTTTCCTGTTGTCTCCCAAAAACACATTTGTCCTCCTGACGGTGCTAATAAACAAAAATTTTACATGGTACATACTGTATGTATGTTGCTGAATTTTGAAGCAAAACTCCTGTAAGGCAGTGTAATGAGAATTACAAATCGAACCAACCAGAGGCAAAAAAAAATAGCCTGTTTTTAGCTGAATTAAAATGCATAATTTATTTTTCCTTCTATTTGAAAAATAGAAACTACTTAAGTTTACGTCATTGTTGGGAAGTGAATGTGGGTATTACATGCCCTGGACATAACATGAGTCAGTCTGGGAGTTAACCTTTGCCCTCCGCTGCCACTGCTGATGTGAGTCACATACATGAGAAAAACATCCTGCATAACACTGCTGTGTAGGATTCGCCTCATTTTAGGACTGTCACTGTGGAACAGGGATATAGTGGTTCTCAAGGGTACACAATATAAAGTCTAATGCATGACTCGCCTACGCTACATTATCTAGGCCTGCTCATTGTTTGGCTACTGCTCACATGTATTCCCATCATGCAGTCTGCAGCCTCTGTATTAATAATTACTTGAGTTTGATATCGCCGAGTGCTCTTCACTCGACACCTACTGAGGGATTCTGATGAAGAGCAGAGCCTCACCGCCCAGAATATCTCCTACAGTCGCTCACTGAGGGCATGAGACAATATTACACACACATAAAATGCTAAATACATCGTAAGTAGTCATGATGATGCTTGCAAACATATAAATATCCACCACTAATGGTTTTAAATGTATTACTGAAATGTTGCTCATTTATAGTTTGTGAATGAAGGTCAGTTGTATAATTATATTTCAATTAATATCAGTTTTGCCTCAGGTTTTTCACCTATACGTCCATAGAAGATATAAAAAATAGATCCAAATGTGAATTTTTTTTTAAAAACAGTATACAAATATTTGATGAATAATTTACAAGTTTACATTGAAAACTCTAACAACTCTATAGGATATGTGGGTGTTTCTGCGGGCACTTTTAAGTCCCAGTGAAATTTTAGATTTATGTTCAAATTTGTCATATGATGCTTTATAAATATATTTACAGTGTCATTACACACCTTGACAAAAATATAATTAATGATTAATGTGGTTTAATATAAAATTATGAAGCATTTATAGGTCCAAACACCATTTTTGTTCATGTCCCACAACTCTGGACACATTGTTGAAATACGTAAAATTAGCTAATTGAATCACAATTTGACAATATTTCAAATTAAATTGTTTAATAGACATATTAATCTACAGCATCTTAATTATTTTTGTATTATTTACTGTAATCATTTTTATGATTTTTTTCAACTAAATGTGCCTGTCCCACACTTTTGAGTCCTTACCGCAACAATGAAAAAAATGCTTTTATAATGTAGTATAGTCTAGTACAAGTCTAGCTTCTATGGAAACAGAAATTAGCACATGAGCACATTGCTGACAGATTGGGCCACCTCACTTCCTCACTCACATGACCCCAAAAATATAAGGTAAATATCATCTTTTCTGTGTCAGTATTTACTGTGTGTCCTTACCATACAGCTTAGTAATTCTGTACTTTGAATTACATTTAAAAAAATAAATGTATATTACAGTTTAATTCATGTATATTAAGATGCCAAGACTCAAAACTAATGTAGTAGATTGTGCTAGCTGCCAATTAGCTGCAATATTAGCAAAAATGTCATTTCCGCAACATGTCTTTACCGCAACAAATTTAGATGTTGTGGTAAAGACCTTGTGTTGCGGTAAAGACAAGTTCAAGATTCACTGTATATTAAATTGCAAATATTCAGTTTATTGTAAATTATATTTAAACATGACATTTTGTAACCCTAGATGAGACTAAATTCATCAACAATAAGATCAAAGAAATGCAGAGAGGAAATGAGAAAAGACCCAGAGAGGTATGTAGAGTATCTAGAGAAGGAAACAGAACGTTGCAAAAAGAGAAAGGAAAATTGGCAGATAAAGAATGTCTCCCAGCTGACAAAAAGAGGGAAAAATCTGAAAAGAAGGCAGTGGAGGATAAATAAAAGAAATCAGAGGGCAAAACACAAAGTACTGCATGAATCAAATCAGTTTGTTGCAACAAACACATCCACTTTAGGAGATAATATTTTTTTAAACATGAAAAACAGTTTGAGTTCTTTACTGCAAAACTGCTACTATCTTTTACACATGTAATACCTTCTGTTTTCTGTTTATTTTACTGTTGTTCTGTACAGTAGCCTCTTTTTGATTTCATGGTACTTTAACATTGTGTCATTACCGACACAAGATGCCATTACCGCAGCTCTGCTTTATTTTATTTTTTTCCATATTTTTTTTAAATATCAGTATTTACAAAACTCCACAAAATTGGAAAGCTATTGGAATATTACATTTTTATAGAAATTTAAAAAAGAAAAATGTATATAATGAACATTATTGTAACGTTGTGGTAAGGACATTTTGTTGAAAAACATAAAAAATAAACATGTTCCAGATTCAAATCTTAATGACTCCATGCAATTTTGTTGACCTTTATAGAAGTATTACAGACTCTGATGGTTAAAATTAAAATTCACAGGGGTTGATTTTGCTAAATTTTGGAGAGTCAAAAGTGCCCGTAGTTGCAGAAACACCCATGTACAGTATGATTAGGTCGTAGGAGATCAGGATTTGCCTCAGATAGTTTTTTTTTTTTGTTTTTTTTTTGTTTTTTTACATATATTCTTTGTAACATTATCCTTTGATGTTTATTTTTTGCTGTTTTACACTCACTACACCATCTATGTGAAAACTCAAAGAAGGGAACCACCAGGAAAGTCTATTTTAGAACAAGCACATATTTTTATATTCTAAGTCTCATGAGGCCCAATGATTGTGAATTATCATAATTCATTCTGAGAAAATTAGAAAAACCCCAAAGCCCAGGAGTCGGTCATGCAGAATTGTTTTTGGGAGTGAGAGCACTATGAGCTGACCAGTGTTGAACTCGATAAGACATGCAGAATGTTTGTTGTTCTATTTATTTAATGTTGCCCTGCTGAACAGAACCACTTGAAGTCATAATTTACTAGATGGAAGAGTTGTTTATTTATTTATTTATTTATTTATTTTAAGTCAGGTTTATAATATCTACCATTGAGCAGCTGGCTATCACTTCAGGCAAGTCAAAGTGTACTGTACTACAGCCAATATGATGTTCATCTGATGTTATGATTTACACTTCTGCCAGATCTGCCAGACCTCTTGATCACGTATACTCATCATTCATCATCGGGAAAGTGCAGCAGCCCTTCATGATGCTGTTACTGTAACCAAATCAAGCTCACTAATGGATGTCTAAACCATGTGGGAAAGAGGGCCTGAGGCTTCAAACAGTGCTTCAATTACTTCTGCACAGGTTACTTACGTCTTTTGATCATTATCACGGCTGTCAGGTTTGTCAGCACACAGAAGTACTTTTGACTGCAGACTACGTCTGTGTTATAATTTACATTGTTACAATGTTGTTATGTACTTAATGATATGTGGAGAAAAAAAAGTAAACTAAATGAAAAATATCCCTTTTCATAAATGTAAAATAATAATAATAATAATAAAAGATTATACCTTTTTTATTTCAAAGAGTTAAGAGATTTTATTTTCATTTTTACCATTTCCAGACAGTTATGGCACCTAGAGTTTTTTCTTTAAGCACCATAAAAACGACTTTTATTTCAAAATTAGATTATTATTATTATTGATGGTATTAAAAAAGGGCAAAATGCCTGTGGTGACATACCTGAGATCATCTCTACCCAGCCAGGATTGAATGAATGTTTGTCGTGCTCCTTCCTTTCACAGAATGTCTCACCTCTGCCACCATGTGGCTCTCTGTATGTCCACAGGTTTACCTCTCAAGTTTCTAACAAACTGTACCCAAACTTTATAGCAGTATAGCCTAATATAGTGTACAGTAGAGTGTGTTTTTAGGGGCTATATTAATCAAGAAACACTCAAGGGAAAACACCAATCAATGAAGTATGAGAAGGACATATGAACATTATTAGAGCATCTGAAGGCCCGTCATACTGGTGGAAATGAGAGACGCAGGTATTGCTGACAGCTGCACATTAAAATGACAGGTAGCTCTGATAGTTCGGTCCAGTGGGAGAACCCTTCAGATGAGAATCACTGGGGATCACTCCGAAAAATAATCTTCATTATGTTGATATACTCTTTTACATAGCAACTGCACTTAATGTGCCCTTTTTGAACTGACAGAAAATAAAGTTTTAGTATGAAATATCTACAATCAGCGTGTTAAAACTAAACATTAAATACACATTTCATTTAAAAATTGCTATTGCTACAAATATAATGTGCTACTTATGATTGGTTTTCTGAGCCAGGGTCACAAATAGATTTTCTTTATCAATTAACTTCTATTAACTAAATTAAATTAAGATTAAGTGTAACTATCCTTTGCGTTTAAAGCAGTTTTTGGCCTTGGTGCACTTGCGCATAGTTTTTCAGTAGTTTTGCAGGGAGGTCTATTGAAGCATCTTAGAGACCCTGCAACAGTTCTTCTGGATTTAGTCTGTCTTGTCCCTTCATGTCATTCCAGACTGACTGGATGATAATGAGATCAGATCTCTGTGTGGAGCTGTTGTCAGACTCCTTGTGCAAACAAAAATCTCACTGGATTATTACAATTAATGGCAAAATAAATGTTTGGAAATGTAAACTGATATTTCCTACTGACACACTACAGCAGGGGTCACCAAGTTCAGTCCTGGAGGGCCGGTGTCCTGCAGAGTTTTGCTCCAAAAGCTAAACTCTGCAGGACACCGGCCCTCCAGGATCAAGTTTGACCACCCCTGCACTACAGCAAAAAATAGAAATAACTGATTTAAAACCATTTTTAGCTGGTGAAAATACTAGTGTTCTAATTATTTTGGCCACCACTTCAAAAAATAAAAATAAATAAAGCAGACTTGACTTGAATTATTATACCACACAGGAAATTAATTGAAATTTAAAGGGATAGTTCATCCGGAAATAAAAATACTGTTATACCCACATTCTTCACAATATCTTTTGTGTTGAACCGAAGATGATGGAATTTTCAGTTTTGGTTAAATTATCCGTTTAAATCCAGTTTCAATTAAATGTAAAGTCTATACTAATTATTTATTAGAGGCCAAACTTTAACCCGCAGATGGATTAGCTGTGATTAGCACCGGTCAACCTGTTCTAATGAATGCAATTACTGTTCAGAGACATTAGATCAGTGTGTGGAGGATTTATTCTGTCTAGGGGAAGAGAACACACTGTCCTCTACTGGGCACATTAACATTTACGAATCTACAATTTCCCCTTCTCTGTGCCATTTACAATGCTCTTAATTTTGTTACTGATCAAAAAAACAGAAGTGAATCTGAAATGTGCAGTGTTTAATGTTTTATTACACTTCAATCGAACACGGTAATTTACAAGACAACAATGTTGAGATGATTTTGTAAAACATTCTCAACATTAGTGTTTAGAGTTTAAGTTACAGTTGGACCAACTAGTTTCACATTTATATGCTTCATGACTGGTTGCCTGAATAATTTTGTAAAAAATACAGAACAAACTGTAAAATTTACAGTATAAAACTAATTTGCGAATAAGGGAATTTGAATGTAAACAAGTAAATTCAACAACACACTTCTACTAAAATCTGTTTTGTACCTTGTACCTAACGTACTGACAACCACCATAATAATGCAGGTGAGAGAAAGCCACATGAAGAATCAAAGCTCCTCACAAACAGCTTCGCCACAAGCAGAAGTATACTAATATATAGAAGGTGCACAGAGTCATTCATGCAAACACAAAACACCATCATGGTAACACACGATACTTAAATAATGCAATAAACTTTCATTAAACAACAGAAGTAACATAAAGCCCAAATGTACATAACTGATAACAAAAACTATTTAAAAAAAAACACGATTATTTAAACAAAATGCTTTCAAATGTGGAGTGTCATGCAGGGAATTCTGGGAATATCAGTTTACAGTTTTTGACTGTAAATTATACACTGATTTGTTATTTTTTACTTCTAAGATCTTTTACAGTTTTTCCCTGTATATAGTACGGGAACTTACTGTTAACCTATTAACAGTTTTTTTCTGTAGCGTGTTTACAAACAGTTAAACTGTTTTACAGTTAAAATTACAGTGTATATGTCTGTATCTCACATCATGCTGTAACAGTTTTGACATGCAGCTTACAAGATCCACATGGCTATAATTAAATAATAGCATTTAAATTAATTGCTGCATAATAAGTAACTCAATGGTTTTTCTCGTGTAAACTATTCAGTTATACAACCATTATATTTATGTTCATAGTTTCAGAGTTGTGGAGCACCATTCTCACATGTTGATACTCCTGATTTGATTTCTAACCAAAATGGTAATGAAAAACAAATGCTAAATTTTATACTAGGGCACACATTAAAATATTATTTGAAAAAGGCTTGGATCTTTATAGCTGCTGTCATAATTGTAGTTCTGAGTAGGTTCCATGACTGGCAGGTGGACCTGCATTGATGAAGAAGAGAGATAGAACAGAAAAAAACAGGATATGTAAAAGCACTTCTATTAAATTTGGAAATGGTAGAATGCAGGTCTGTTATACATTTATCCATTATATATTTATCTATCATATTATTTCTAATTGAGCTGTATGTTTAAATTCGAATTACCTTTGCGTGTTTTCTGAGGGAGCTCGCATGAGAATATGATTTATTGCAGTGCGTGCACATATATTGCTTCTCCGGTACGTGGACACGTATGTGCTTCTGTTTATCACTGCTGTTTGCAAAACGCCTTTCACAGGCCTCAAAAGGGCATCTGAAAGGTTTTTCACCTGTAACAAAAAAAAGAAAATTCAACCCAATCATGCAACATTAAAAAAAAGAGACAACAACAACAACTGAAGTGTTACCTGTATGTGTCCTTTCATGAATTTTCAGGTTTTCCGCCCGTGCAAATGCTCTTCCACAACCGAAGGAGCACTGAAAGGGCTTTTCTCCCGTGTGCACTCTTAGGTGATTGATCAGTTTGTACTTGGCCTTGAATGGATTCCTTTGTCGGGAACAGTCTTCCCACAAACAAACATAACTGGATTGTCCTGACAGATTAACATGCTCCGCTGTCAGATGAGAGATGAGCTCCATCATTGTGCAGTAGGTTTTCTTACAGCACTGTGGAGCACCTGCAGATCGCTCCAGCCACTGGCAGGTAAACCGAGACCAGTTTGAGTTTAGACTGGACCTATCTGTGTCTGAACTGTCAAACATAAACCTTTCTTCTCGTATTTGTCCATTCTGAGTGGTGTGAAACTCTTCAGTTGGACTCAAGTGCGTACAACCATTCACATTCCAAAGTTCCTGTTGTTCCTGGTAAAACACATGATCTATGACAGAAGAATACCCCTCTGTACAGATTGAAGAGTCATTCTGGCCACAAGAAACTTCAACCAAACTCCTGTTAAATTGCAAAAAATCCATAGTCGGGGACACCATCATCCCTCCATCACAAATGCCATAGACATCAACAGGATTATCCATAAACATCTGAAAGCACGAACCAAACGCAGACATATTTTACAAATTACTGTTGTAATGTAATACAGAGCATTCGTAACAGGTTTCCGTAGGTCTTCACTGCAACGTCCATCCATAAATCTGTGCGGAAAAAATGTTTAGATTACGCTATGAGGATGTGATTTATACAGTACGTTTAACATGTGGATGATTTCAATTCCCCAGACTCTCTTTATTTAGCATCTGTACTTGTCATTCAGCCGCCATCAGATAATAAATAAATAATCTGAAGACGCAGAGTATGCATCAAACTCTTCATTGTTTCTTACAACATCATAAACATTTAATATAAACTAGCAAGCCAAGCATTACATCCAGTCTTGCAGCTCAACTTTTTGAGGCCCCTCTCTGTCAAGACAATATAAGAAGGTCAACAATGACAGCAATAAGTCACAAAAGATTTCAAACATAGCTTTTTATTGAACAGATGCAAGTGGTCACTTGATTCTCATAAAACTTATGACACTGAGTGTCCTGCTTATATCAGTTGCTAATACAGTGGTTTATTCTAATCATTATCTCCCAGGGTGAAACGCAGCATGACGTACATCACTTAAAAACCTATTTGTAATTTTGATAATGCCTTATGTCATAGTGCAGGAACTGAAGAACTATTGTACAATTACAAAACAAACAATACTCGAACTGAACAACAACAAAAAAAACTACAAAAAGAGTATCAAAACCAAAACTCTGTGATTACTCTGCATATAAAGCATACTAATGTGTCAAATTTCTCTGTATAAAAAAGGAAATCCCAGTGGTTTGCTATTTGTTGGACTGTAAAAAAGGTTTTAAATGAAGGGTATAAATCGTCAATTACCTTACAAACAGTATCTCTGCATATCCAGTGACTATTTGGTATAACAAAGCTTCTGAATTGCATAGGGGAAATCAACACATACTTCTGCAGACACGATGTTTCCAAACATTCATTGCATTTTGTGTTTAAAACTGTGATTTATAAAAGCGAGACATTTCAGATGCTCTATAAGTATAGCGGTAGCCCTCTTAATCTAACGCAGAACACATACACCAACAAAAACGCATGTAAATAAATAAGAAATAAATAAAGCAGTAAATTAACATACCTAATTACAACTAAATTAACATTATTGTGTGCATTAACATATGTTAATACTCTAGTGATCACTGAGTGGTGCATATAGTATTTGTTTCCAATGCCTAGATGAAAACTTCAAGCAAATCACAATGCATTTTGTTTTAATATTAATACAGTCTTGTCCCATTAGCTGCTATTCTTTGATTTAGTTTCTCTTTTCATTAAAGCTTTTATTGTTTTCAGCCCACAGAACAGCAGACATCCTCATCTATGCTTGCAAAAATACATCTATGCTTGCAAAAACTAAACATCTGCAATATATTAGGATGGCATACTAACATGCACATACACTCACACACTTTCTTTATGGTAAAATGAGGAGTTTGAGACCACCTGTATGTAGGAACCGGAGTAAAAGCAGAACATGTAACTGAAAATACACTTAAATTCATTAATTCCTTCATATTACAAAACAAGAAGCAATTAAGCACATCATAATTATTTTTCCTAATTACATCTATTATCACACATATACCGTTTTTGCTTATATAATATATGTTTTACAAAATACACCTGCTGTTATTTAAAAAATAATAGGGAGCAAATTAATTAGTGTGCATTTTGTTTTCACTCTTTAATTTAAAAATGAAGAGCGAAACAATTCAAGCTCTGGATTCATTCAAACGTTCCGTCTTGGGATGAGCCTTTATGCTGATGGCTTCCACACAACAATCTGGTCCCAAATGTATATTTTTCTGTTTAGGAAATAATAAAATATCTCCTAGCAATGCATTAAGGATATTTGTGAACTTGATGAATTCAAAAACACACCTACGAAATGCTCATGAAGATTTAACAACATTTAGAAGAATGTTTTAGCAGACAGTGTACCGAAACAAAATGTGATTCACCCAATTTCACGTTGGAATTAATTTGACCCCCAAAGTCAAAAAGATATTAAATTATTCAAATTCTTAAGAGATGAGAGGAGCACTGGTTACTAATATTAATATAAGAGAAACAAAAATGCATGTCAATCTCACAAAAGGGAGAGCTGCATCCCATCAGCTCTTCTCTTACCAAAGCCTTCTTTCCTAGAGTGTCCATTGTTCAATCTGCTGGGAACGGTGGAGAGGTTGAGAGCGACCCTTAGCAAGCACAGTCTTTGTGGGAGCGCTGCGGCTGCTCACTGAGCTGAGGGCCCTGTCTGTTTCCCGCGGTGGACGGATCTGCCGACTCTGGGTTCTCTGCCATCCTCTCACAGATAATGTCCACCAGTCGCTCAAATGCCTGCTTCACGTTAATGTTGTCTTTGGCACTGGCCTCAAAGTACTCAAAGCCTGTGACAGTGAAAAGAAGCAAAAGGCACTATTATATTCAAATTAAACTAAGAACTACGAGAAAACATCCTGCACATGAAGGAAATTCTAGTGAAAACCATTCTGCTCAGGAAAACCAACCTAGCTGTTCAGACAGCTGTCTTCCTCTCTCTGAAGCAACCACTCTCTCGTCTTCCATGTCACACTTATTTCCCACCAGCAGCACTTGAGCATTGTCCCATGAATATGTCTTAATCTGTGTGGACCTAAGAGCAGTAAACGAGTCATTAAGAAAAAGCATTTAAACAGCCTAGATGCTACTGTAATTCAAATTGATATATAAACATGTTAAAAAGACATTTAATAATCAAAAATAAATTAAATATTTGTAATTAAATATCAATAATAATAATAAAATAAATTATTAAAACACAAGATAATGAGAAGTTACTTTTAATAGGCTAAATGCTTTTGACACTGTAACCTTGTGTATCTGGTGGTAAAGATTTACTTGCATTCATGGTTTACATATTTTTATTCATTTAACTTTATGGATGTTAAGAATACCAGGTTGTGATGACATTTGCCATATATTTAATGCATATTTTGTCAAAAAAAAAAAAAAAAAATTATATATTTATATATATATATATATATATATATATATATATTTATTTATTTATTAGTGCTGTCAAACGATTAGTTGCATCCAAAATAAAGGTTTTTGTTTACATAATATATGTATGTGTACTATGTATATTTATTATGTATATATAAATACACACATTCAGTAAATATTTTTTAAATATTTACATGTATATATTTATATTCTTAAATATACTTTACATATAAACAACATTTTTCATAAATATATACATGCATGTGTTTGTATCTCTATATACATAATAAATATACACAGTATACAGACATATGTAAACAAAAACTTTTATAGTGGATATTGATCAATTGTTTTCTATATATATATATATATATATATATACAGTCGTGGCCAAAAGTTTTGAGAATGTCATAAATATTAATTTTCACAAAGTGTGCTGCTTCAGTGTTTTTAGATCTTTTTGTCAGATGTTACTATGGTATACTGAAGTAAAATTACAAGCATTTCATAAGTGCCAATGGCTTTCATTGACAATTACATTAAGTTTAAGCAAAGACTCAATATTTGCAGTGTTGACCCTTCTTTTTCAAGACCTCTGCAATTCGTCCTGGCATGCTGTCAATCAACTACTGGGGTACATCCTGACTGATGGCAGCCCATTCTTACATAATCAATGCTGGGAGTTTGTCAGAATTTGTGGGTTTTTGTTTGTCCACCCGCCTCTTGAGGATTGACTGCAAGTTCTCAATGGGATTAAGTTCTGGGGAGTTTCCTGGTCATGGACCCAAAATTTCAATGTTTTGTTCCCCAGGCCACTTACTTATCACTTTTGCCTTATGGCAAGGTGCTCCATCATGCTGGAAAAGGCATTGTTCGTCACCAAACTGTTCTTGGATGGTTGGGAGAAGTTGCTCGGAGGATGTTTTTGTGTCATTCTCAAAACTTTGGTCTCCTAAAGTTGATTCAGCTGTGGGATCAGGGCTTGCTCAGGAATGGCAGCGGGCAGGTGTGAGTGCATCTGCACACACAGTGAGGCCAAGACTTTTGGAGGATGGCCTGGTGTCAAGAAGGCCAGCAAAGAAGCCACTTCTCTCCAAAAAAAACATCAGGGACAGATTGATCTTCTGCAGAAAGTATCGTGAATGGACTGCTGAGGACTGGGGCAAAGTCATATTCTCTGATGAAGCCCCTTTCCGATTGTTTGGGGCATCTGGAAAAAGGCTTGTCAGGAGAAGAAAATGTGAGCGCTACCATCAGTCCTGTGTCATGCCAACAGTAAAGCATCCTGAGACCATTCATGTGTGGGGTTGCTTCTCATCCAAGGGAGTGGGCTCACTCACAATTCTGCCCAAAAACACAGCCATGAATAAAGAATGGTACCAAAACACCCTCCAACAGCAACTTCTTCCAACAATCCAACAACAGTTTGGTGAAGAACAATGCATTTTCCAGCACGATGGAGCACCGTGCCATAAGGCAAAAGTGATAACTAAGTGGCTCGGGGACCAGAACGTTGAAATTTTGGGTCCATGGCCTGGAAACTCCCCAGATCTTAATCCCATTGAGAACTTGCAGTCAATCATCAAGAGGCGGGTGGACAAACAAAAACCCACTAATTCTGACAAACTCCAAGAAGTGATTATGAAAGAATGGGTTGCTATCAGTCAGGATTTGGCCCAGAAGTTGATTGAGAGCATGCCCAGTCGAATTGCAGAGGTCCTGAAAAAGAACGGCCAACACTGCAAATACTGACTCTTTGTATAAATGTCATGTAATTGTCGATAAAAGCCTTTGAAACGTATGAAGTGCTTGTAATTATATTTCAGTACATCACAGAAACAACTGAAACCAATATCTAAAAGCAGTTTAGCAGCAAACTTTGTGAAAACTAATATTTATGTTATTCTCAAAACTTTTGGCCACGACTGTATATACATACATATACATATATATATACACACACACAAAAAAACAATTCACTTCCACGTAAAGAGTTTTTGTCCTAACCAGCTGTAACCACTGAAAGCAGCAGCAGTAGTTTATTGTTGATTGGTTTTATTTCTGTGACACTGTGCCAGTTAGCCCCGCCCATCCTGAAAACCTATTGGTCCGAAATCCCACTCCACACAGAAATATATTGAAACGGATATAGCAACAGATCTCTTCTTCTGTACTGTGATGCACATCTGAGTGTAACTATCAAAAACCCCCAAAAATGTAGTATGGGGACTTGGCTCAGGGGCTAGCGCTCTCCCTGACAGTGGCAGGTCACAGCGCCACTTCTGGTGGCATCCCCGGTTTTTCTCGCCGTTTCTGCTGTTTGCTCGGTAAAAATTGGCTTTAATTGGCTTAGGAATCAGATACACTGTTGGACAATAACCAATAAATGATTTGTTAGGTACTACAAACACTTTTTTTTTTTCATTTTTATCACATATAAGGCAGAATAGTTTCTGTACTGTAATAATTGCTATGTCAAGTAGCACTGAATTGTTCATATACTTTATTTATTAACTGTAGATGATTGAAAAAAGCACAAATAAACCATTTATTGTGGCAATCGTGTGTTTAATGTCTTCACGTTCCCAAAGGTTTCTGCCTTTTATTCAGAAAACACAGTGATAGCTGGACACTTTTGTCCATATTAGGGATTTCCTGGAAAGTCTTGCACTTTCTGCACCGTCTGGCTTCGTGTATGACTCAATATATATATATATATATATATATATATATATATATATATATATGCAAAACCTTACTGTTGTCACATTTCCCTGGTTAAATAAACATTACATTAAAAAGGCCAAATACAATTATATTTTGTATTTTTACGCTGTGTTATATTCTGTTTATCAAAACCAATAAATCTCATCAAGTTAGTGTTTTTTTATGTATTTTTACATTTATTCCAAAATAATAACAAAAGGCAGTAACAATACAAACATATTTTATTTGTCAACTGATGTTCAGCTGTTATTTTTAACTTTACCAGCGGGTGTTGGACAGAATTACTTTATAAAAACTAGTAAGTTTTACACTTTTTAATGTCACATTTTGTAATACTTGCGTTGATTTATTTTTGTAATATCGATAATTTTCACATCCATTTTTTTTTCTCTAATGAGACTCTGCCTCCCTTGCCTTGACTGATGGCAGGCAAAGCCATACAACACACAAACATCAGAAATTCAGTAATCTTATCCTTGCGGCTTTGAGGATATGTAAATTTTGGCAGGTTATTTTACATTCATTGCATGCATGCAAATTAATAAATTGATGAATGGAAATTGGGCAGGTCAATTAAGTATAGCATTTTTGTAATAGCTACAAAAATGAAAATGGGCAAATGTGGGATCACCGAGAAATTAAATGTTTTTTTATTACAATTTGTATAGCCACGGTTTTACTACAAATAGCATGTTTAAACTATGGTGAGTGTAGCAAAATGTTTTAACTGAAATACCTTTTTTATGTGTTGCAAAACCATGTGTAATTTTTGTGGCATTAATTGTAACATTATTATATACACCAAATATTTTGACCATACTTTCTTCTTCTTCTGGACAGAACTTGTGGATAAAAACAAGTGGGCTACTGTCGCCATATTTGATTAAGAATTTTTCATCCTTCAGGATCCAACAGTTCACTGTATACAGTTCAAAGGAAAGGATTAATAAAGAGTGAATAAAGATCCTTCAGGATCATAAATAAAAAATCAGTTAATGATAAAAATACATAAAAAAATCTATAAAAACTTAAGTGTCTCAATTAAAATGGTCTCATGATTATTTTAATATATATATATATTGTGTGTGTGTGTGTGTGTATATATATATATATATATATATATATATATACACACACTTTAATTTTGGGTCCAATTCTCACTATTACCATACTATAGACTTTTGCCTCAAACTCCTTACTGTTCAGGTAGGGTAAGATGTAGAATCACGCATAATAATGTGATTTATGAATACTAATAAACAGCTAATATAGTAATATGCAAGCAACTAGTTAATAACTAAAGTGTTACATTAAGTACATTAAAAAAAAATGTTTGTGTATGCGCGCGCGTGTGTGCGTATACAGTATAGGCTAGTGGCAGCTGAGCACTCCTTATCTGTGTGTATGTTCTTTATGGGAAAATACTTATGCAATTTAGCTTATTGGGTTCATATTCTGATCGCATCTGCTTGCTGGTAGCCTATATAATATGCATCATCAAATCTTTCAGTTAAAAATAAAACTGTAGTTTACAACACAAACGGCGACAAATGATCGTGACTCCTGGCACAAACTCTGACAGCTAATACATAAAATTGTATAATAATAATAATAATAAAACACCACCCCACACCACTGAGAACAGTGTAGTTTTTACCGAGCAAACAGCAAAAATAGCGAGAAAAACCGTGGCAGAAATGAGATTGTGTCATGTTGTGTAGCAATTTCATGTTTAGTGTGGATAAATTACTTGTTGCTGGAATCATATCACATCGCACCTGGCTGTTGAAAAATATAGCGCATGCTCTCAGGACAGTCTGTGTTTTGACAGAAACTAGGTCGCATCTTTGCAAATGTGTCAATTTTATGAGCCACAGACAAAAACAAGCACTCTCGTACCAGTCCTGAACGGCATTAAAGGAATCCTCGTTGGTGATGTCATACATCAGAATGAAGCCCATTGCTCCACGATAGTATGCTGTGGTGATGGTCCTGTACCTCTCCTGTCCAGCAGTGTCCTGAAATATACACAAGTTGGAGTGAAAATGTCTTGTTGGTTCTTTCAATAAAACACTCTTTACTTTAACACAAAACTCAAGACTCGGAAGCGGAAAGAAAAAATGCAAACGATAAGGAATTCCTCACCCATATTTGGAGTTTTATCCTCTTGTCGTTCCGGTAGATGGTCTTCACTTTGAAGTCTATGCCGACAGTGCTGACGAAAGCGGGTGTGAAGGAGTCATCAGCATAGCGGAACAGGAAACTGGTTTTGCCGACACTGCTGTTACCAATGATCAGGATCTTAAACATGTAGTCAAAGTTCTGATCCGTAGACTCTTTTTGTCCATATCGAGCGTCATTTGCGGAGGCCATCTGCAACAATAAATCAAAGAAGGTGATTCATAGAATTGCGATGGATCTTTTGTTCCATATTGTGGCGTATATTCAAGCGCAATGGATTATTGCAAAATGTAGGGAAAGACTTGCACTGGTTGTTGAGTGGGTTTTAAGATGTGGGTGTTGCACTCAAAAGTGCAAAAGTGAACATGAGCTTAGAGGGACGGGTTTTAAACAGATTAAATGACTGGAGAAGTCCTGCATGCGTCACCAAAGAGAAGTCTGACGTTTTCACCGGAAGGTTCGGTTATGATATTTTGATTAAACATTACAAGGTCGTAAGATTTTTAGAAAATTAAACACATGCATGGATGAAATCTTCATAAGATCTATAACATGGATTTAGAAAACAGATAAGGTGCTTTTTCTTTTCATGCCAACTTTTTAAAAACTTTTCAGACAACATTTTATTTCCGTAACATGACATATTTGACATTATATATCAGTTCATCTCAAGTGGTCCAAATGAGGTTGCTTGACCATTTTTAATTTTCCATTTTTAACCTTTTTTAAGCGATTATCTCTATATATTAGTATTGCAAATGTAAATGATTAAATGTACTTACACTGCGACTGAATATGGCTACTTCCATACTATATAGAAGGCAAAAACAGTAGGCTATGTGAAAAGAGTATTATGCCAAAATTTATTGTATTTGACCTAATATGACCTACTACTTCCGCTGAGATTCTGAAGTGGTCATTCAGTTTACACTTTACTATCACATGAAGCCAAGGGAGATGATTTGTCAAAAACTGACCTATATATACACTATATTTCAGGTTACACATACTGTACATATGCTGTTTTGCACATTCTTGTTCCTTGGACTTAGAATTGAAGAAAAAAAGGAATTATGAAGATGGTTCAATTTTGCATTTTGACAGAAAATTAATAAGGGCTCAAGTCTCGGTCCTACATCTTTTTAGAGGGTACCCAGCTAAGCATAGTGTGAAACTTATTTTATTTGTACAGTTTTTTATTTATTTATTTTTTTAAACTTTTTATAAATTGATTATAAGTTAAACCTCTACGGGATATCGTCATTTATAAATGATGCTAAGAAAATTGCATTTAAAATACAATATTAATGTTCAACCAAAATTTTTTTATTTTAGTGATGTCAAATGACATCCCCTTCAACTAGTAAAATTAAAATTTATTTACCATGTGCTTCACATTTTTGGTAACTAAATAGTAAAGGAGACATTAGCACATTTTAGGTCACATGCTCTCATGGCTCCATAGTGAGCTCATTTTAGACTAGAAAATACATATAAATTCAAAATATAATTGTACATACAAATCTGTTTTTTGTTATTTTTAATGCACTTTTTATAAAAACAATAACTCAGAGACCAACAAATCTGAGCATCATGCATAACTGACAAAGTCCTATTATGTGATGCATATTTGGTGTAGCTGGCTCTATTGACCAGCATTGGCGGGCGGTATAATAGCCTTTATGTATAAGGTTCATTTCTGTAAGATTTTTGGAAGATGGAGAGACAAATCTGTACTTATTTCAGAAAGTATTGATGATAGTGATACGAGTGCATCAGAAAATCAGGTTGTAGTAATAAAACAAGTTGTTGAGGATCAAGGAGGATAGAAGCAATGAGGTTGAGGGCAGTGATGAAGAACAGGTTGTTGGGGAAGTCAGGCATTTGGGTACATTATTGTATGCCAGTTTGAAAGATGTGATCCATACAACAACCAGGGGTCAAATATAAAGTCAATTATTTTTTAAGCTGTAAATTCACAATTAGTCCTATAAAGGATTAAAATATCACTAACTTTTGGGATGATTATCTCTGGTATCTCAGCAAGGAATAGTAGAGGTTTGAGAAATAGCCTTTGTTATTCATGTGGATAGAGAAATGAACAGATGTAACAAACATAATTAATTAAAAGGAAAAGGACTTAGACAGTTGCTATGTATAA
The DNA here is from genome assembly GCA_036784905.1 of Acrossocheilus fasciatus. Lineage (NCBI taxonomy): Eukaryota > Metazoa > Chordata > Actinopteri > Cypriniformes > Cyprinidae > Acrossocheilus > Acrossocheilus fasciatus. Next base: position 17,804,963 of record CM071939.1, on the reverse strand, counting down.
AACCAAGTAAATTAAAAATAAAAAACTGGTGGTTTCGCAACACCAGACAATTTATGAAAACAAGTTATTTCAGTGAACACAGCGACCAATAACAGCCAAATTCATCTGCATACTACTGCACATAAATAACACTTTTTGTAACAAATAACTAGTATAATGAGTCTTTTCCAAGGAACCGAATCATGAGTGATGTAGTCATGAGTGACTACAGTTCGTTATGTAGTCTCCAGACATTCACTGTAGAAGCAATCAGATAAAAGGCTGATTATTTTTATACAGTACAATGTTCAACGCACAGTGGTGTCAGAAACGGTTCCTGGCAATGTGTTGAAACAAATATGTTTTCTTATTCACAGCCTGTTTGCTGAATTACAACACAAGTTCAAAGTGAATAGAGGGTGTAACCAGCACTTTCCCTGTATCCTTATGGACTGAGCAGTCCGTGTAGCCAGGGATTTTAAAGGTTTTGTGCCGGCTAAACCCTGTGCTTAGCTCAGGACCTTAGCACACCAACAATATCACAGGAAGCTTATTCTAATATTCCCATTTTATCATGGAAGACCAAGGGGGTTCTTTCTTTCCCATACAGAGACAAACCAACCCCTGAATGTTTATTCCTGCTCTGTTTAGTCTGTTATGTGTCAGGCCACCTGAGCAGCCAGGCTCACATCGAGGCTTAATTCAAGCATATGGCTCAGGCTTGGCGTACAAGATTAGAGCAAGAAACCTTCGCGTATGAGAAGTGCTGCTACGTTTACGAGCTAATTGTCCAATCGAGACGTTTAAAATAAATGGCAGCCTGTGAGAGCGAGACTGCTGTATGGCTGATAGCGGTTAAGTCAGTTGAGCTCCGGTTAGCATCTATCCTCTTAACACACGGACTGATTTCCATTTTTATTCGGGTCAGTGAGTGACTAACATCCCATCGATCAAACAGACAGTATTCATCATAACTGCCGGCGACAATGTGCTGAGTGTCAAAAGCCAGTTGACATGTTAGTTTGTAGCATGCAGCGATGGATTATACAGCAGAGGCTGTTTATGATCCATCCCAGTTAGCGATGTCAAATGAAGGTTACGCTGTTTTTAAATCTAAAACATTGATTTCCTGACGTTTCTACGCGGCGACTTTGTCATTTCGAAATAAATGCAAGATGTTGCCAGAGAAAGCGCAGCTTACCTTAACAGGAGGTTTATTTGGTGTGGTTTGGATGCAGTTCCCAGTTTGTGCACCTGCGCTCTTGCTTTCGTCACTCGACGGGAGCCAGCTGGGGGCGGGGCTAAACAGTAACTGACATGTGGATGAGCCAATTACACGTTCGATCGGTCACCTTAGAGACTTAGCGGTCTTCTAGAATGATGCACGAAGCAACAAGAACATTTTCGAGTGTTTTTTTTTTTTCTTTTGTGTGTGTGTGTGTGTGTTTGAGGTATTTTAATTTAATGCTGTAGAGGCCCTTTTCATAATTTCTTACGAGTTAAAAAGTCTATATATATATATATATATATATATATATTATTTTTAAAGATTATAATTATATATATTATAATTTATAAGATTAAAAACTTAACTATGACATGAGAAATTATGATCTAAAAGTCTAATAATAAGTGATACATACTAAAATGAGATTAGATCTTTATGAGATTAAAAATCACAGCTAAAATTATGAGGAAATCATGACTCAGTAATAATTATGAAATAAAGTAATATTTGTAAGATAAAAAAATGGATAAAAACTTTGATTAGTCATACTTATGAGAAATTATAAGTCATAACATATAAAGTCGAACATAAATAGTCAAAATAATGACATACTGTACTAATTATGATTGTGACACAATCAAAATAATGACAGTCAAAATTATGACAAGAGAGATGTTGAGACAGTCATAATTTCGACTTTTGTCATAATTATAATTTATGTCATTTTTTTTTTGAACTTTTAATGTCATGTTTTTTGCCACAGATTTTTTCCAAAATCTTTTTATATAATAAATTCAACTTTGTGTGTCATAATTATGATTTATATAATTATTTCAACTCTTTTCCCACTTCCATTTTTTTTTAAAGCATTTTTTAATATAGGCTATATTGTGGAAATAGGTTTCGATATAACACAAATGAGTCCAGCTTACTAATATTTCTTTGTTTATTGGCATTGGGAACAGGAAACGATCACAGCAACATTAGTAACAGCGTTGTAGTGATAAACAGTACTGTTGGGATTGTCAGATCTGCGACAGAAAAATACCAAACAGAGGTGTGCTGTGTGCATACAATCTGTCGAAACTTTGCATGGCCACTCAGCATTTCTCTCACCACATGAAACATTGCTATAAAGAGCACAGACTGACATTAATATGAACATACAGCCAATAATTAAAAGCCCCGTTTACTGTAATCCACTTACATACAAAGATTCACTGTATCCAATATTAAAATTCATACCATGGTATAAAAAGGACACAAATAATCTGACTTACAATGAGCACACCGAGTCAGAAAGACTTATTAATCATGAATACTCTTAAATAAAATTTCAGCTTGACAAATCGACAGTTTTGAACAATGAAATAAAAGAAAACTAAATGCTCAAATCAGTATGTTACTGACAGTAGTAGATGTCATTGATGGAAATTAGCCAGTGGCAACATGGAAATTACAGTACAGCATGGATCATGCTTGCTTGGCACTTGTACTGTCATTGGCTATGTCCCTGTGAAGAGCAGAGCACTGATCAATCACCAAAAACCAAAGAACACAAAAGGTCTGGCACAGAAAACGAACTTTGGCTTTACGTGTTATCTTGTAGCGCGCAGCTCTCGTTTTAGAACTTTTATTTAGACATCATACATTTGTAAAGATGTTAAGATACCTCATATTTTTCAGTGTGACCAGCACAGAAAGAGAGAGAAAGTACACATGTGGTTTAAGGACACCGATCACTTCCTATACAGCTAATGTGGGTTTCCAAGCTAGCCCAGCCTTCCAGAGACCAACGTACATACAGGGTGCGTACACATGCTGGTTACCCTGCAGATCACGGCGAATCCTAGTCTTCTATATGTTAAGAATGACTCCCAGCCCTTACTGATGGAGCTACGTTTGGCAAAGACAAAGATATCTTCTAAAGTGCTACCTAGAATATCAGAAGCAAGCCGTTTTAAAACCGTGACGTACAATGTAATAATGCTTACGCTCATGCTTTGGATGAAGCAGAATAGAAAAATAAATGAGAAGTATATGTAAACCATGTGAATGCCTTAAATTAAATCAGCATTCCTACAAACAAAGGTGAGAAGGGTTTTTAAGTTAAAATGGTCAGATGAGTATAATCTGTGCAAAGGAACAACAATACAGAGCCACTGTGTTTGGCTGGAGTGGTAAGTCCTATAAACGTGGCTCCAGTTCCACTATTAAGCACTAGGTGGCGTCACATACTAATAGAAAAGATCACAATCATGGCTCGACTTCAGTCTACAGATTTTATAGTGATCCAAGGAAGACGGTGGTCACTATATGGGTACCCTCAAGCTGTTTGCTACATGAAAGCAATCGTTTCTTTGAATCCTGAGATGTTCTGTTGTGTTAAGGTTAGGTTGTTCTGTTCAGCTATTAATAGACCAGCTTTAAGTCAACAGTGTATCTTTTTAAAAACATTTTAGTGCACATACGTCTCACATAAAAAGTGTCCTGTTTATCTTTCAATATGTTCGGACGGCTCCACTTGTTCGTTAACTTTAAACTTGGGATGTCACAGGAAGACACTTGAGGACGTTTCCTCTCAGTCCATAACACACTGGCAGTTTTACGCTTGACGGTAAAGCCGAACGGCATCCTGAAGTCACGAGACCGAGAACTTTTTAAGAAAGCTTCACGCTTTGACAGTCCGTAGAGTAGGAGCTTTCTCCAGTGCAAGGTGACTACTGTATAAAAACGTCCTGTGGAAGCTTTCCTACCTCTCCTTTGCTCTCCTGCACTGCGTCGCCTCCACCCGAGGAAGCTAAGAATGGGATGGAGGGGGATAGGGAGGTGGTGAGGAAGAGGTACGAAAGAAGAAAAAAGAACTCATTGAAAAAGTGCACTAGTGTTATGTTCCCAGACGCAGGCAAGACACGCTTTTCCCTTCTTGGTCAAGTTCTCTATCTTCATCTTCACTGTCTGGCGGCTCGCCCATCTTAAAAGACATTGTCCTGCAGCCGGGGGAGCGAGTGGTCAGGTTGGCTTGCTGTGTGCGGGAAGCCGAAGACGGATGTTTGCCTTCTGGATCTGTCCTGGAGGAATCCTGTGTGCTGGAAGTGAACTCTTCATCCACAGGACTCTCGACGTCAGACTCCCCTTCCTCCTCTAAGGTCAGTTCGAACTGGAACTTCTCCCCCGCTGAGGCGATGCCTCCACCCATCGCTCCCATCCCGACCACACCGCCCTTATCCTCAGGGGTGGAGGTGGGACTGTGGGGGATCATGCTCTGGTACCACTCACGGTTGTCTTCCAGTGTGTCGAGAATCTCCTGGGCATCAGGATGAACCAGATCCGCCCAGGTCTCCCATAGTGGGTGCACGATGTAGTCAATAAAGCCCACCTGATGGACGAATAATGAGCAGTTAATATGAGTTTGTACTGTCATTCTACAACAGTGCATTTAAACACTAATAAATGTGTACAAGTGTTACTTATGTAAGGCTGTTAAAATTGTTCAAATAAATAGCATGTCTGTGTGTGTATATATATATATATATATATATATATATATATATATATATATAATGTTTTATAACAAATTATAACAATGATAAGTTATTTTTGTTGTATTTTATATAATAATATAATTCTTGTATTTTTATAATACACATTTTACATAATTATATAATATCAATATCTATAAATTTTTTATCCAATTTTATCAGTATATAATGATTCATTATTATTAGAAATGATTAGAAACAGAAATTGTAAATAAAGAAAGATTAGTATATATATATATATATATATATATCCATACATACAATTTTTTAAAATGTGTTATCACTATATAATATTACTCTATTTGTGTATACTGTATATATGAGTACATGCATATATTTTTTAATATGGTGCTCCAGAGTGGCAGTCTGAAATCAGTTATTTTAGTATTAATTATATACTATATATATATATATATGGTTTTGTCATTTTTATTAGTTTTATTTTTCAACATTTGCTTGAATGTATTGTTATTTCAGTTTTAATTTTAAATGATATATGTTCAATTATATATAATTTTAATAGCTTTAATACTTCAACTTAAATTGATTTAGTTCTAATTGACGTTTAGGTTTTTCATGTTGAACTTTTTTCATCTAATATTTCTATTTTATTTCAGCTTTTAGTTTTTGTTCATTTATAACACTGATTTATTATATTATATTATAAAACTATATTCTAAAGGCCAGTTTGTGGCATATCATTTAGCATTTTCCATCACTCACCTGTGATTTCTCAATGGAAGCATTGTGTTTGTCACACATGGGGCTGATCTCCATACCCTTATCTCTCTCTCGGTCCCCCTGAGTAAAAAACTCCACCATGATGCGATCTGTCCACTGACGGTACAGCTCCAGGGGCTTTGTTGGGTTGCTCAGGTCAGCACAATGCACCATGTTCTGAAGAACCTACGCATTTGATTAAGCACACATTTTTAACTATAAACCTTTTACTTATGAGGCAAAAAAGAATGCTCCACAGAAGCTTAAAGAATACCTGAATGCGATCAGAGTAGTTGTCCAACAGCAGCACGCCCAGACTTGTCACCTTCTTGGTCTCTACCATGGTCTTGAGATCCGCTAACAGGTTCATATGCTTTGACATATCAGTGGCTAGGACCTGTAAAGAGTCAAATACACGGTAAATAAATAAAACCACGTGTTGGTTGTAGTTCTCTGACTTGGAGCTCTTCATCACTGCCTCACAGATTCGTCATTGCCTCCATTTCCTCACCATGTCAATGACCATTTTGCGCAGCGACTGCCTCTGTTTCTTGGTCAGGTTCTGGAAAATGTCACAGTTTTCTTCCTGCAGCAGTTTGAAGCCAACAGCCAGGTGGTGGTTCTCCAGAACAGAGGAATCGTTGTACATGAGAGCCAACTCTGAGTCTGGAGAAAAGTATTACGTTCTTAGTCAACAACACAGTGTGCAACCACAATGACAAGCTGCTGTTGCTCTGCCGTGGCCACTCACTTGTGTTGATGAGGAACTGGTTGGACACTCCAGGGTGGTCCACGTCATGTATTGCACTGGCAAACATTGCGGCCAAGATCTCAAGGTCGGTGAATACAGCCTAGCCAAACAGAATTGCAAATATGAAACATCTCGCTTCGGAGACTAATGAACAGATGATGAAAAGGGAGTTGACTGAGACAAACCTCCAGGGCAGGGGTGGACAGCAGGACATTGGTGGACTGGACCACGTCAGCTGCGTGGATGCTATTATGGTACGCTACATCCGAGTGGTAGTTCTCCTCCAATGCCATCATGTAGGTAATGAATGTGTCTACAGGGATTTTGAAGGATTTCAACAGGTCTCTTTCCTGTGGAATAGAGGTTTAAGACATTTGTTATTGTAATGCTTTGACCGAAACTACATGAGAAAAGTTTTTTTATTCCACGTTTTATACCTGGAAGATTGTGTACATTGCTACCGTAAGGGGTCGGTTGCCAGAATACCCAGATATCTTGAAAATATCCACACCCCATTTGTCAAAGTCCTCCAACTCCTGCAAAAGGGAGTTGGATGGAGTTTAAAACAGCATTGGACTTTGTTATAATTACTGCAGATAAGGTCCATGTTCACCATGGTGATTTTAGTTTGCTGATAGGGTGTTTTACTGGCCGTGAGAGCTCACCTTGGCCAGCAGATCTTCCTGGTCAGTGCTGATGCCAAAGCGTGGGATGCTGGAAGCTGCGACACTGGAGCTGTGTGTGGGTTTCTTCACTCCACTGATCTGAGACATGGGCCGCTTTTTCTTCTCCTTCTCCTTGGTTGGGGGGGACATAATCTCCATATCATGTTGCTTCTCTGCAACACAAGTTCATTTTTATAACTACATGCAATGACAGACAGCTCATTAAATGCACATTGAAAACCTGGCGGACAAAAAAAAAAGCAGTTTAAACTTAAAAGTTTTAGGATTCAAAACAAACAAATGTTATTATGTAAATTTGTAACAGTGACCATGTTAAGTCAAAATGTCCTGCCAGTTTGAGCAAAATAAAGCTGAAATGATATAAAATACAAATACACAATTTTGCGGGAAACTTTAAAAGTGTAAAAAATTAGAACTGCATTACTAACTGAAATAAGCTGAAGTACTAAAATTACTAAAACTAAAATAAATTAAAGCTAAGTAGTTAACAAAAAATGTAAAAAAAAATATATATATATATTACATTACATATAAAAATAAAAAACACAAATGACAAAAGCCCATAAAATCACTAAAACATACTAAACTGAAAATATAAAAATGCCAGCTGATTAAAAATATTATAACAATAATAAATAAATAAATAAATAACACTAATAATTAAGATTTTTTCATAAATAATATTTTGTGTTGTTCTAATAATATAATTTGAAATGAAAACCTTTGTATTAAATTAGAGAAAGTACAATATAGCTGGTTTTACCTAAGAAGGTGCTGGAGATGAACTCTGAGACCTGGTTTCCTGACTTGCTAGTCTCTGACAGCTGGGTTAGTTCTCGATTCAGCATCCTTTTGAACTGCAGAACAGGACACAAGAACAAAACAACTACACTTTGAGAATCAACATCTCCAATCCACTGTATTTCATTTGAATAAATCCATACAATTCATTAGAGCCTTTCCATGCAATGCCTAATTGAATCTATTAAAATCAAAGCATTTTTATTCTACAAATGTGTGCTGCAACACATCACATGACATACTACTGAATATAACTGCATTAAAGAGTGGCAGCAGGCCTTCATTCAGCTGCCACAGTCACCCAAGATGAGTGGCTGGACCAAGCAGGAGGAGTGCCTTTCATCAGTGTAGTGCTATTATGTAATCATACACGAGGTTTCAGAATGAAACACTTCCGACTGAGGCAGCAAAATGTACAGTAGTACTGTAGAAGCCACACACACACACACACACACACACACACACACACACACACACACACACACACACACACACACACACACACACACACACACACACACTGACATCAGAAACACCCCAACACACCCAAACTGACATCCTCACAGCAACACGCTGCACCATCTGTGATTTATAGTGTCAACGAGAGCATCCCTCTCAACTTCAGATAAAAACAATGCAAGAGCTTCTCCCAAGAGCAGAATCACAACACGAGCCTTACCTGAACATACATCCATGACACAGAGAGCAAGTAACTGACGTCTGGCATCTCAGCACCAAATGAAGCTTTAACAAAATAGAAGCTCTGTCCGGCTGGTGCACATGCTACAGACACGTTCCAGATCGCCCGAGCTGCCCGCTTCAACAGCAGTCTAGCGGTCCAAACCGAATGTGGCGGCACTGCAGAGCTCAGCCCAGCACCGGGAGCTCCAGCTGCCATGGGCTGCACCTGTGGCAGGCTGAGAGCGTGTGCCGCTGGCTGGAGCGAGTCTGCATCGCTGCCGCATGCTCTGCTCTCCTACTCTGCCTGATTCATGTGTAAACAGAGAGATCAGGCTCCTCCCAGCAGCCCCCTCTCTCTCTCCCTCCCGGCAGGTAGCTCCCCACTCGCTGCCGTATGCCGGCCAATCGGATGGGTTTTGTCACAGAGGCTGGGTCAGGGGGAGACGTGCGATTGGCTCGTGGCTCCAGGGCACATGCAGGGGCTGGATGGGGTGGATACAGGGGGCTGGGGCTGCACCATGTGCACTTGGTTTGAAGATGAAAGCTCCAGGAGCCGCTTCATGTTTTGTGCGCATGTGTGTGGATGTGTTTTCCATTGTAATGAGCGAGGGAAATAAATTGATGCTCACTCTGACAGAGCAGAGCAGGGAAAACAAGCAAATTTGAGGCATTTTTATATATTCTGAATGTTTTATACCACACTAATGCGTCATATATGAGAAATTGTGATCCGCATCAAATTTTTTTAGATTTTGATTTTGATTTGTATGTTAAAAAACATTGTTCTAGTATCATGTTTTTGTATTAAACAGCAGGACTGTTTTTAGCATTGTTAACAATACGAGATGTTTCTTGAGCACCAAATCAAATTATTCATTAATCATAATCGTGACACTGAAGACTGGCTGCTGAAAATTCAGCTTTGCTGTCACAGGAATTAATTCCATTTTAAAATATATATTAAAATAGAAAACAGTTACTTTAAATTGTAAATAAATGCAGCCTTGGTTAGCATAAGAGACTTCTTTCAAAAACAGCAAACGTTTAGTACTTTTCAATTATCCTTGCATCCATTATTTATCATAACATTAACTCATCAAGACAAAATGTACATAGACTATTTGATTATTTTACATTAATGACAACTTAAAAAATAATATATATATTAGACAAAATTTGCATAAATCTTTTTCTTGTCTTTTTATGATTTCAATGTGCTTTCAAAATTAAACTAGCAAATGTTTCCATTTATTTTCATTTAATAATATACTGCATGATGCATCATCATCTGTATACTAAAGGTGTCTCTAAATATGTAGCCATTTAGATTGTTTCAAGAAATGTTTCATCTTAACCGAACTTGTATGAAAATGTGGCACTGCAAATTTGACGACAAAAAAAATGAATGCCTACAAAATGCAGTACTTTTATTTGAACCTAAATGTAAGGTTTTTATATTTTTCATCTCAACTAGTGCAGGGTGATTGCTGACCGTGCAGCAGATAATGTTAATGATGCTAGCAAGAGTGAAAACACTCAAACATGTGTTCATATGTGCGCATGTGTGAGAGTCGTATCTGCGGTGCACGTGGTCGCTGCGTGGGTGGGCTAATCACACGTCACACAGGCTGTGAAATCCCCAGCAGGAATGAGTGGAGATAGACGGGGTGGGGGAAGCAGATTCATCCATGACTCCACTCTCTCATTCACATTTTTCCGCGCACGATGTGGATGGGGGATGGGAGTGATTCAGAACATGCATGAATCCCATTCCCATCTAAAATAGACATCTGACGCATGTGTAATTCATACGGAGGCATGCTGAGTATTTGGGTGCTGTTATCAGCAAGAGTTGATGTATTGTGTTAGATGGTTATTAGCACTTAGGGCAAGTCCCTGGGTGAAAGTCGGGATATTCGAGGCCTGTCAGTAATGAATCATCTTTTATTTTGGAAGATCTACCTTGGTAGATGCCATCTCACTGACTGAGTGACGTGTCTTGAGAGTCTCGAGCTGTTCGAGACACCAGTCCAGCTCATCCAGAGTCTCCACTGCCAACTTCTGAAACGGCTCCTCTGCAAAATACAGCACAGCATTGTTACATTCATGACTACAGAAATGTGTTCATCATCATATGTATTAAAAATAAACTTTGTACTGTTATCTTTTTCTACAAGAGTTTGTTGTCTAACCTGGAAGGCTTGTCTTGCACATGGATGGTGGGTTGTTTCCAGTGGACCTCCTGTGGAGATTTGTGTCAGTGGAGATCAAGCATGACTTTGAAAGCATTTGAACAGACATTACACTCTTTATTGGGCCTTACTTGCTCGGGACACGGTCTTGCTGATGGGTCAAAACAGCAAAGTTGCTCCGCACAGTCCTCAAGCTGGCAAGGACCTATGAGAAGGACAATAATGTAGGTCCGTGCCAAGAACACATCCTTAGTCAACTCACTTACAGCTTAATACTTTAGTACTGCAAAAATTCCTGTATTCAGAAATCAGTGATTTTGATTGTATTGTTATAGTCCAGCAAAATATCAAAACCGTTAAAAAAAGATTAGGATAAAGCAAAACTGTGTAAGATGCTTTCAGAGTACTTTTCTAAGTATGCTGTCTTAGAATTTTTATTGTTTTATAGAATTAAATATAGAATATTTAGTAAACAATTTATAACATTTTATTATATATTATATAATAAAAGTGTATTTATATGAAAAAATTATATATATATTTATTTATGTATATATTAGTGCTGTCAAACAATTAATCACATCCAAAATAAAAGTTTTGTTTACATAACATATGTGTGTGTACTGTGCATATTTATTATGTATATATATAAATACACACATGGATGTGTATTTAAGAAAAATATGTTATGTTTATATATTAAATATATTTATATATAATATAATTTATATGAATATAAATATATACATGTAAATATTTTCAAAATATATGCTGTATGTGTGTGTATTTATATATACATAATAAATATACACAGTACACACACATATTATGTAAACAAAAACTTTTATTTTGGACAGCATTAATATATATATATATATATATATATATATATATACACACACACACACACACACACATACACACACATATTTATCCTTGGTAGATATGATCAAAGGCAGCTCTGAAAATAAACCTATGCCTTTGATCTTTTTTTTTTTTTTTTAAATCACAAAAATCTAACCTTTCATTGAACTACAACAATTGAAAATGGGGGGAAATATCATTATGAAATAAATGTTTTTCTCAAATACACATTGGACACATTTATTGGCACCCCTAGAAATTCTTATAAGTAAAATATCTCTGAAGTATATTCCCATTCATATTCACAATTTTGAGCACTCCAGGGTGATTATGAACATGAAATTTTCCAGCCATGGCTTCCTGTTTTACAGAAATATAAATAGGAGGGAAAACAAAGCCCAAATTCCCTTAATCATCCAACACAACGAGAAAAACCAAAGAATATATTTCTGATGTACAGAAAAAGATAATTGAGCTTCACAAATTAATGAAGTGGCTTTAAGAAAAGAGCTAGAGCACTGAAAATTCCCATTTCCAGCATCAGGGCAATAATTAAGAATTTCCAATCAACATAAAATGTTCCGAAACTGCCTGGAAGAGGACATGTGTCTATATCGTCCTAATGCATGGTGAGAAGGAGAGTTTGAGTGGCTAAAGATTCTCCAAGAACCACAGCTGGAGAATTTCAGAAAATAGTAGAGTCTCGGGGTCAGAAAACCTTTAAAAAAAAATTGTCAAACAGCACCTACATCACCACATGTTGTTTGGGAGGGTTTCAAGAAAACCTAGCTCATCCAAAAACAAACTCCAGCATATTCAGTTATCAGACACGACTGAAACTTCAAATGGGACTGGCTTCTATGGTCAGATGAAACAAAAAAATAAGATTTTTAGCAGCAAACACTCAAGATAGGTTTGGTGAAGACAGGGATAAAAAGTACCCCATGTGTACAATGAAATATACGGCTGTTGGGAAAAGGAAATGCAGATTTGTATCCCAGCTGAAGAGTGGCTGAATTTATGGCATTCACAGTGTGTGACTAGTCATTCCAGGGCTTTAAGGGAATTTTGTTGGAAAAATACAATCCATTTCTTTATTACGCCCAAAGTGAAAGCAAAACAAAAAGGAATGACAAATCAGGGCTCCTGCTGGAGGCAGTGTGAGACATTATTGGCTGATCATGTACATGTTTTCTGGTCTTGTCCAGTCTTAAATCTGTTTTGGTCAGAAATACATTCTAGCATAGAGAAAATCTTGGAAATTGAGATAAAAAAAACAGCTTATATTTACCAGATTCAGTTAATAATAGGAATAAATATTTACACAGGATTTTACTAGCAGCAGCAAAAAAAGCAATTACTCGTCTATGGCTCCAGCAGCCTCCCCCAACAAGAACTCAGTGGGAACAAATAGTTACAGAAATTTACAAGATGGAAAGACTGATATTCAGGTTAAGACTTCAAGAAGAGACTTTTAAGAAACACTGGGGAAAATGGACAGTCTACGTATCAAAACAGAGAGAAGACAGATAAATGCCAAAGTGGAATATGTTCAGCAAAGTAAATGTATGTACGGAACGGAAATGAGTATTATGTTTATGAATGTATGACCAATACTGCTGTATTTTTGATGTTGTGGGCCTATATTTCTGCTGGAGGTCCTGGACATCTTGTTTAGACGCATGGCATCATGGATTCTATCAAATACCAACAGATAAAAAAATCAATAACTTTGTTAGAAATCTTATAATGGGCCATGTTTGGATCTTCCAACCGTACAATAATCCAAACACAAACCTCAAAAACAACACAAAAATGTGTCACTGAGCACAAAACCAAGCTTCTGCTATGGCCATTGCAGTCCTCTGACCTGAACCCTATAAAAAAATGAGTGGGGTGAACTGAAGAGAAGAAGCACCAACATGGAGCTGGGAATCTAAAGGGTCTGGATGAAGGAATGGTCTCTGATCTCTTGTCAGGTGTTCTCTAACCTCGTCAGGCATTATAGGAGAAAATGTAGAGCTGTTAAACTGGCAAATGGAGGTTTCAAAAAGTATTGAATAAAAGGGTGCCGTTAATTGTGGCCAATGTGTATTAGAGAAAAACATTTATTTCATAATGATATTTCCCCCCATTTTAAATTCTTATTACACAATGAAAGGTAAAATTTTTCTGAATTTTTAAAATAAAACCTTAACTAAAATTAAACTTCTTTGATCATATTTACCAAGGGTACCAACAATTCTGACCACTTGTATATATATATATATATATATATATATATATATATATATATATATATATATATATATATCTTCTAAATAGTTTTAAACCTAAATTTCACACAATTATGTCTTACAGTAAACTTAAACGGCAAGAAACAACATGCCATAATATTAACATATTATGCCATTTTGCTTCTCAAATACATTCATGTAATTTTTTCAATGTTTAGGTATTATTACTTGAAAACAAGATAAAAAACAGGTTCATAAAATGACTTTTGCCGCGAGCGAGAGAGAATAAATGTTACATAGAGAGGTGACCTAGAAAACGAAAGATTTGCGTAAAACGTCTGGCTTGTCTGAAATTCTGCAGCTCTTTTGGAGTTTCAAAAGGACATGAAGGGTATCTGATTTCCAAAGCCATGCAGATTTCTCATCTGTCAGCATCCATATCGACAAACGCGGTATTGGATTCCTAGCCTGTTTTGTAAACCGAGTACAGTGGTGACGCAAATCCCACGTAAAGCAAGCTGCATAAGAGCGGAAGGGCTGTTCCCGCCAATGCCAAAGGCAGCACACTCAAAAAAAGACACTTCTAAATATTAGGAGATTAATCTCTCTTTAAAATATAGGGAGAGCAAAGTCAAACTACCATGTTCCTCAACAGAGAAACCACATGACGCCAAGTCCATAAATGCCCATTAATGTCAGATCAACTGCGCAAGCTTTCATTTTCAAGGCCCACTCTAATACTAACCTGTGCAAATGGTGTAACTATCATGTCTTCTCCATGTCTGTAAGAGAAAAACACATTAACAAATCACAAATCAAACACAAAAATGGCATATTGGAAAAGACAGCTCTTTAATCTCCCAATAATAAAAGGAGGCACATAAAATTACTTAAGGATCAGTGAAAAAGAATGACTAAGAGTTTAAGTGTGGAGACTTAAGGATGTGGTCGGCTTCAGGTTACAGCACACCATCATTCAAAAGAGCAAGCGGTCGGTAATACGCTTTTGATTAACATGCAGTTTGGATGGAAATAAAGAAATACAGCTCAGCATAAGGAAGGTACCTCAGATGCTCCAATGGGATATTAGATATCCTACATTAAAAGCTTATGGAAACACGTAATAAGAACACAGATGGGCTCGGATAGGGTGTGTCATGCACGTGTATTTTAGGAGCAGCGGGAGAGAAGCCGAACTAGGGAGCACACTGGGAATTGCGTCTTTATTCATATATTCCAAAGCCTCTCTGGTGGCATGCGTAACGCTTATGGTGGTGAAGAGTAAACAGGGGAAGCTCTGAGGTTAGACTGGTCTAGGGGAGAGAACCGGCCTGGATTCTGTAATGGGGGACAGCCCTTTTAAGAGCAGGTCAGTATTGTTCTATATCTTCTCACCGATTTAGCCAGTTGACTTCCCAGTGCTTCAAACTCTCTTCCCTTTGAAAAGACAAGCAAGAGTTGGTGACTTGCGATTCAGCACACTAGTTCACGTCAACCCAAAAAACAGCAGTTGTAGGGGGTTGTGTTTATCCCGTTGATGTTGTTTATTGGGGTGGTGTAAACCAGCCTAAAGGTGTTTCGATTCGAGCGACTAGCTTTGACGCAGGCTGGAAAAATAAACTGCAGACAAAAAAAACGAAAAAAAAAAACAAGAATGTGGTGCCCCTTTTTCCGACTTGAAATCCCGGCAAACCGGAGCTGACATGCAAGCGTGCTCAGATGGAAAGAACAGCTGGAAGTGGTAATAATAAGGAGTTTTTAACCAGCGCCTTGGATTTTCCAAAGTGACTGAGCAATATGATTTGATGTAATACACTATTAAAAAGTGTGTCTTGGGAGAACCGTGTTTCAGACATAATCAACCAGCTGGAGTAAGTCACATCTGTTATGAGGCAAATGCTTACAGTCCTAATTAACAGAACTCTTCCAGCCACAAAAACACTGTAGCTCAAGAACACACTTGTGCAGCTTGTAACACGTGAAGCTTGCAGTGACTCAAATAACATGCACATGAAAACTAATTTTCTTTTTCCTGGTGACCATTCAAAAATTTATGGTCGGTAGGATGTTTTTTTTTTGTTTTTTTTGCCTCGATGTTTAGCATGGGTGCATTTGTTTGATTAAAAACACAGTAAAAACTATTACAAATGTGAAATATTATTACAATATCAAATAACAGTTTTCCATCTTAATTTTTAAAATGCAATTTATTCCTTTGATGGCAAAGCTGAATTTTCAGCAGCCATTACTCAAGTCTTCAGTGTCACATGATCCTTCAGAAATCATTCTAATATACTTATTTGGTGCTCAAGAAACATTTCTTATCATTAATAATTTTGAAAACAGTTGTGCTGCTTAATATTTCTGTGGAAACGATAATAAAAAAATTTCTGAATACTTTGAAGTTCAAAAGAACACCATTTATTTAAAATTTTATCATTTTTATTTGATTATTTTGTAACATTATAAATGGCTTTATTGGCACTTTTTATCAATGCAATGTATCCTTGTTGAATAAAAGCATATAAAAAATTATTTTAAAAAACGTACAACACACTTTTCAAAGGTAGTGTAAATTAAAAATGTATATTTAAAAAAAATAAAGTTATTTTAGAAAGTGAAATTTGTTTAAAGAATTAAAAGTCATCATAAATACATTTAGTATGTAGAGTCCGGACATTTCCTGAGCTATATTAGAGGATAAATGAGACGAATGATACTCACAGCTCACTGGCCGTGGATGAGTTTCGGGACATGGCCTTGGGTGAAAGGTCGAAGTCAGAATCGGAGCGATACAGGAAGGACTCCCGCCGCTGACTGTGAGGGAAATTGGCCTGCAGCACAAGGCCGGAGCCTGGACTGGCCTGGGACTCCAGAGGACTGCGGCCCACCGACGGCCCATTCTCAACATCAAAACTGAGGAAAGAAAAACAGAAAGAAAGGGTTCATACAATTCACCCAGGAGACTTTATTATGGATGATTTGCTGCATTAGGATGATTTTTTTTTTTACAACTGTCTCTATAATCTCAGTACATGGACCCTGAGCCCTCAGGACCCTGATAAAAATGGTTACACACAAATGCGCAGTGAGATACTCTCTTCCTGTGTCAATCTAGATGTAAGCACTAGCCTTGCGGGTAATATGACACAGCTAGACATATAATAGTCAATATCACAGCCTCTGTGATCTCCATCACTCCAAACTCAGGATACATTTCAGTGCCTCACTAATACACTAAGACACTACATCACTCAAGAAAAAAAGACGGTCACACTTTATATTAGGTGGCCTTAACTACTATGCACTTACATCAAAAAATAAGTACAATGTACTTATTGTGGTCATACTGTATTGCAAAACACTTTTGCTGCTATTGAGGTGGGATACGAGTGAGGTTAGGGACAGGTTTGGTGGTATGGGGGGGTTTAAGGGTGGGTTAAGCTGTAAGGGATGGGTCAACAGAATAATTATAAATTTAATTGCAGAAATTAATTACAGATGTAATTACATATATGTATTTTTAAAAATATAAGTACAATGTAAAAACATGTATGTACACAATAAGTGCATTGTATCAAATGATTAATTAAAATGTAAGTACATAGTAGTTAAGGCCACCTAATATAAAGTGGGACCAAAAAGACAAATTTACATACAGTGGGGTCCAAAAGTCTGAGACCACTAGTGAACAAAAACATTTTTTAAAAAAAAATACAGGTTTTTTTTTAACATTACATTACATTACAATAAATCAGCACAACAAGTTAAGTGCACTCAAACTGCATGAACTCAAGTTTGTATAAAACCCGACAATCATGTTATCCAACAGGAGTACACCAGTCTAAAAATTCTGGATCATACTGATAAGCTAAAAATATATTCATGTTATAGCCGATAACCAATAAATAGCCAGTATTAAAAAACTACACTAGTTTTTAAAACACACACACACACACACACACACACACACACACACACACAACACAACACAAAAATGTATGAAGTCAAAAATAATTTGAAAAACAAAAAAGGAAGAAAATTTTTTTTTCACTCAATGTGACATGCACTCTTAAAAAGCACTCTTGAGGAAGTGGTTCAATTGTTGCTTTAATATATCACTATTCCTTTAAATGAATGCTCACTGATGATATAAATCCTAAAAACATCTGACCATTTGTGTTAAAAGTCATATGACACTGTCATAAATATACTTATTTGAGTATAGGCACCTAGAAATCAAGCAGAATATTTTTTATTTTCAGGTATTTTACATCATAAGAAACATTTATAAAAATATATTTTATTTAAATATATTTTATTTTTTAAAATAAAACAAAAAACATTCTATTTTTAAATTCCATGTGTTTAATCCACTAATAGCATTCCAAACCTGTATGATTGATTGTTCTGTGGTACCTAAAAAAATGTTGGTAATATTGGTAGTATTTATTTTTTATTTTATTAAATTTTTTTTTACCATAAGTCAATGGGAACCAAAACTGTTTGGTTACCAGCATTCTTCAAATATCTTCTTTTGTGTTCTGCAGAACAAAGGGTGAGTAAATAAAAACAGAATTTTAGATTTTAGGTGGAATATCCCTTTAAATGCCATGGTATACAGCAACACTGGTAGAATGTCAAAACAGCTACAGCATTCGACCTCATTCCACACACACAGATCTCGTAAGTCTGTCATGGTGAAAGTGAATGAGAGAAATGCATTTGAGATTTCTTCCTCCTCTAAGCCAGTCTGAGTGCGGTCAATCTGTCCATCTCGGTGACAGATTCAGGTTTTGTGGAGTGGGTAAGACCTCCTGGGACCCAGAGGCAGCAAAGCTCTGAATGAGCCGTGTTCTTCAAGGTCAATGTGATGCAGGAATGCGAAGCTAAAAATAGCCCCTGCTCATTGACGTGGAAGCATGTGAGAGGTCTAAAAATAACCTCCTCAGGTAAAGTCAATTCCCAATCAAACTGGCACAGAATTGAAACACACCATATATGGTGATTTCATTAATCAATGGTCCTGCCTCTGATGTGCCGTCTGTTTGATAATGATCCACTGCTAATGTATTCATCTACAACGTGTTATTAGGTTAATGTGAAGGAGTGGAACAACACTGCAAGTCAATAGCCAATTTTTTTTCTATATTTGGGAGATCAGGAAATGCATTGCATAAATGAATAACAATAACATGATAAAGGAAACAACACTATTTATAGCCTCTGTTTTCCAGTTCAACACGTAATACTGCCGTTTATGCTGCTCAAGTTCAATCGTGTGTTCCAATGTACCATATATTCAGCTTTTTATCAAAAAATAAATAAAACGTGTATTATGTATTATGCTTTATTAACCTTTTTATCTGCATTATAGTCACATTTGAGCATATTAAATATTTCTAAAAGGTGCTTTGAACATAATATTTGGTCATCTATATATTATAAATATAGACAACATTTTTATTAGAATTATAATTTAATATAATTCAAATATAGTAATATAATAGTGTATGTTCATAATAATAATAATAATAATTATTATTATTATTATAAAAAAATATATATGTTTACTATTTATTAGTGTCTATTAAAATATAATATGAATTACAATTATAATGTATAAATTTGCCAAATTTCATGTATAAAAATATACCCCCCACAAACACATATATATATACTACTTGTTAATTTTTAATAATATTAATAATACACAATATATTTATTAGAATTTAAAATTTAATATGATACATATTTAGTAATATAATAGTATATATTCATAATAATAATAATAATAATTATTATTATTATTAAAAAAAAAATTGTATTTATTAGTGTTTATTAAAATATAATATGAATTACAATTATAATAAATGTACAAATTTGTCAAATTTCATATATAAAAATATACCCCCACAAACATATATGTATATGTATATATATATATATATATATATATATATATATATATATATGTATATATATATATATATATGTATATATATATATATATATATATATGTATATATATATATATATATATATATATGTATATATATATATATATATGTGCGTGTGTGTATGTATATATATATATATTACTAATTACTTTTAACAATTGTAATAATTTGTTTTCAATAACAATAATGATAAAAATAATTATTATATTAAATACATTTTAATGTAATAATAATATTAATTATTAATAAGAACATTTATTTTTACAGTTTTTTTTCTGAACTTCTACCTTCTACCTCTGATCTAGAACACATGCAAACCACCCTGCAAAATATATAGAAGTACAATCTCCGTCTCAATCGCATGTCCTCATTCACATCTTTCACAGATGTTGCATGAGGACAAGACGGATGTCTCTAACATGGTCTTACATAATCAACCCAGTGCACCCTATTCATGTGACCGCATACAGGAGCGAGAGACATATAGACAGAGACAGCGAGAGAGAGAGAGAGAGAGAGCAGCATTCTTCTGAATGGACAAAACACATACACAATAGCGCATCTCTTTAAGTCACACTACTGTATGTTCTGGCGTGAGGGGACATCGTATCCATCTCTAAAAATACCTGTGCTTGGGGCAGAGGCTGTCGCTTCCACTTGGTTTCTGCTTCCGTCCCTCATCTCTAATGCTGTGTCTCCTATGGGTCCCTGTGCACACTCAGAGAGAGGTGCTTCTGCAGAGCTGCTGCTATAAATAGCCCGTCTCTGTGCGAGGGATCCGAGCAGAAGCGCTATATTTAGAGCTGCAGGTAGCCTCAGATTCTTCCCCCCATTCATGAATATTTATGGAGATTTCTGCTGCGCTATTTTTAGCCCACGCATCTATCCACCCACACATTTCCATGTTGCCATTTTAAGACATCCTCCGTCAAAAGGGAATGTGGGAATTTCATCACTTAGTGAAGCTGTGTTTTCGATGCTGTTTTTGTACTGCATGTGCAAACTACGTCAGTGCATATAGGAATATCAGCCAATTTATTTATAAGTAGATATCACCAAAATGTTTGATTTCTCTTACTATTGTTATTATTGATTTAATATTGTACCAGTGCATTGAACATTATTGAAATGATGCACAAAGCATTGGAAATTGAAATGATAAATCTGTATTACTCTCACAGGTGAGTATGGGAAAAATCCCTTCTCGATGGAAATGAAGGGAAATACTGATCCTCATTTTAGTCATTTAAACTGAGGTTCATAAAATATGATTAGCATCACAATTTTGTCTGTATCAAAAAATTATAATTCAAATAATTCTTCGTGGAGAACAGTCATGTTCACTTGCCATACGCGTTGTTTCTAGTTCTGCTGGCTTCAATATGTGAATCTGATGTGAAAAATACAGATACTTCTCTGCACAATAATATCTTATAAGAAATGCTTATTATATAAACCTGAAAGTATAGGGTTATGTTTTAATTTTCAACTATTCCTTTGACAGTCTTTACACTGTTATGACAACTGTCTGCATCACCGAATAGCGGTCAGTTCCACCAATGAGATAACTGGTCGGTGTGAGCAGTCTTTGTCCTTGTAGTGCCGTGGAAATAATGGGCAGTTTTTCTGGGAATAGGATGCCTCCTGTGGCTCATGATAGAATAAGCATGTGTGAAGCCAGGCTTTTTCAGTCAAAGCATGATGATAGTATACAGTACAATTACAGAGTACAAAGTGTATGTTGTAACTCAACTTGATGATGATCAAATAAATGTAAAAATATGAAATAAATAAATAACATGGTGACTATAGCCAACTCAACCTGATGACGAATGAATGAGTGAATGAATAAATAAATTAATTTAATTAAATAACATAGTGATTATAGCCAACAACTTGATGATAAATAAATAAATAGATAAATAATCAAATAAATAAACAAATAACATGGTGACTATAGCCAACTCAACTTGATGATGAATGAATGAGTGAATGAATAAATAAATTAATTTAATTAAATAACATAGTGATTATAGCCAACAACTTGATGATAAATAAATAAATAGATAAATAATCAAATAAATAAACAAATAACATGGTGATTATAGCCAACAACTTGATGATAAATAAACAAATAAACAAACAAACAAACAAATAAACAAATAAACAAATAAATAAAATGGTGACTATTGCCAAGTCAACTTGAAGATGATGATGATAATAATAGTAATACAAATCAAATAAATAAACAAATCCATAAGTAAGTAAATAAATAAATACATTTTAAAACAAGAGTTGGTTATAGATACACTGTGCCTTAAGTATATATTTGTACTCTGTTCCTTTGCAATGGAACAATAATAATTATTATTATTATTATAATTATTATTATTATTGAGTTGGTTATAAACAAACGACTCAATCAAACAAAAAAACAAACAAACAATAAATCAATAAATAAATAATGTAAAAGATATGAAAAATGCTATATAAGTAGCATCAGTGAACAACTGTACTGAAGTGTCAAACAACTCTAAAATGCATTACTGCTGAGTTTAAAATGCAAGAAATTAAAATACAAGAAAGAAAAGATTTACATAAAACATTGAGAATTAAACTGCATTTGCACAGTTTGTGCATTATCTCTACTACAATCAATTTCATAAGCTACGAAAAACATTTTTCTTTTGACTTTTAAACAAATGTAATTAAATGTGGGAACTTTTCTTTTCAACACTCGTGTGTGTTTTCAGCTCAAGTCTGAAACCGTATCCAGACTGTAACTCAAATGTTATTTCACACCCCTGACTTCGACTCAGCTCATCACTGCCTTCAGGAACAGGTTGAAATTTATTCTAAGCGGAGACCAACTCGCTACAAAGGCTTCGAGCAGAAACCTTCAGACATTTCAAGAACACCTCCAGTGTGAGGAGTAAAAGAGCTGATACTAAATGCCCTGCAGACCGTCAGTATCTAAACACTTGACAACCAGCACGCGTCACGAGACACTGGTGCTACGTCAGTCCTAACCCGGGCACATTACAGGGCTGCACCAGCCCGGCCTGTCCCACCCGGGTCTAACCTACACTCAGAACATCTTAGGAAAAGGAAGAGCATGTTTGTTTATGCAGCATTTCATGTAAAGAAAAGAAGAATAGAGGCGGAGCCACAAGTTCATATGAATCTCACGTAGGCATTTAGTCTCGCAGTTGAATAACCAGTCCACTGGGACACAGCCAGAAGGCTGTTCATCCTGTTCCTCTCTCCATTGTTTCTAATCAACAAGAAAAAAATGACATTTAAGAGAGACACAACGTCACATGACGTCAATGAACACCCAGAGGCCAGGACATACATGAACACACCACAAGAGATTTGGAAGGCAGCTGTTGCCTCACAAATGGTAATTGTGTTGCACGACAGCAAAACTTGGCCGTAGAGAGATTAAAAGCACAGTTAACCACAAGTGAACATGCATTTGAGTTTTAAAAAGAGCCTTCTTGGTGCTTCACGTTGAGACTGAAGTCTCACAGAAGCGCAACGGGAGACGTTACCGATCCGATGAAGCTGCTAATTACAGGGTCATCCAGCAGGTCACATACTCGTGCGTAGACACTGCGGGCAGAGGATGTGTCCTCGATTGTTTAATCACCGTTTCTGTGCATGCTGCCTTTTCCTAATTGTGCACATAAAATGTGGAGCACATCCATACCGGTAAGAGCTGCAGAGATTGTATAAAGATTTCCGAGGCACAATAGGGTGCACAGAGAAACAGAAAGAGAAAGAGAGCGAGAGAAGGAAAGGAAGGGGGGCAGTGCTGTGATCTCAGCTTTCCACTGAACATTTATGGTCAAGATTAAAAATAAGCTTGGTTTGTCTCTGATTTAGACTGACATTTTAAAGCATGAGTGGGGGTTAGCCAGAATTAAGTCATAGACGTTTGAAGGCGCATTACACTGATATTTCCACATACAATTTCAAGCTAAACAGCAACCTGGTGGTGACTTTAATGTACGTTAATATTACAGAGAAGAGAGCATCCCATCATCTATTTTTGCTATTTCATTTACAGCAATGAATGGCCGTTTCATTTTGAACTTTGACACACATTTGTACTTAATTGTACTTAAAACTACCCTTATTACAGTTAACGTAAACAAACTTTATGTGGGCACATTCAGCCCTGTTCATTACTTGTTACTGCAATAAAATTAGCTGTTTGCACTGTAAAAAATTTAATAATATTTACCTTAATCTGTGTATTCTAATTTATTCAGGTGGATTCAGCATAAAATATTAATACACTACCATTCAAAAGTTTAGGGTCTGTAAGTTTTCAACTTTGAAAGAAGACTTTTATGCTCTTTTAGGCTGCATTTGTTTGTTCAAAAATACAGTAAAATCAGTTTTATTTTGAAATATTATTCAAATTTAACTGTTTTCTATTTTACACGATCCTTCAGAAACTGCTCAAGAAACATTTCTTCTCATTATCAATGTTGAAAACAGTCCTGCTTAACATTGATACAGCTTACATAACCGTGGATCCTTTCATGAAGAGAAAGTTCTAAAGAATAGCAGTTTCAGTTGAAATAATTATTTTCCCACATGAGGCACACTTTTGTGTGTACCACTTTGCATTAAAAAAACACTACATCTGTAAACCAACACTATTAAAATAAAACTCACATATACCTTACCAAAATGTGGCTTAATTAGTTTCACAAATTAGCATTTATTCAAATGAAAAATATAGCTTTCTTTTCTTTTCTTTTCCCTTAAGCAATAAAATATATTTTTTAAAAATGATAAAAAATAAATAATATATAATAAGAACTGGGATTTTTATACGAGATCTTAAAATATCCTTCAAATAAAAAACACAGAGGAAAATATACATGTCGGCTCATGCATCATGCCAGACCATCACTACAAACAGAGTTAACGAAGTGCTTCAGATTTTCCATGCGGGGTCTGTGACTGAGCACTTCTGTGAACACAGCAGAGGGTCTCTCAGAGGACACGGACAGAGCTCAGTCTGTTATCCGACCATCATTTGTGACCATAAGAAAACAACAGACCAGCAAAGCATACATTATGAAAGTAATCTAACAGTAGAGTGATGGGAAAGCTAACCAAATTTAGCCATGCTATGGAGAAAAAAAAAAGTGATCTGATATAGCTTTGGAGACGCACTAAAATCACTTGCCTACAGCAGAATTCAGAGATATCTGCAGGTATTACTGTGAACTGCATACATACAAACACTAAGAGCTAACAGCCCATGCGTTTTAGACAACACTAGCATCGTTTTAGAATAGGTCAACTTAAAATGAATATAGCTGTAGCTCTTGGGGGTAAAAGTAATCCCATGTGACACATTTCACTTTAAAAAAAAAAAAAAACAAGAAGAATGAGCTGCAGATGTTCAGGCGATTGCAATCTAACACCGCCAAGACATCGGCCAAGAGGGAGACAAATGGATATTCTCAAGGAATTCTTTAGAGCAAACCTCTCTAATAAAGATTAAGAAAACACTAACACCGTTCAACATATTCATTACAGAACAATATTCTGTCAGGTCACACAATTTAGCATCATAAGGCCAAGTGCTTAGATAATAGCCTTTATGTGCTCCAAACAGACCGTTTTTTGTTTAGTAGTGTTGCCTTAACCTCGCCGCTAACATTTAACAGCAGAAGACGTGGCACTCCTAGCCTCTAGTGACTATAATCCGCTAAGTCCCATAAATCATTTTTCTGGACATGAGGCTCTAGAAAATATGTTGAACAGTTGGCAAATGGTTAACAGATCCTGACAATCTACACAAGGAGGAATTACAAGAAGAGACAGATGTCTTTACATGCTTATTCTCATGTTTTAGTTGAACTTTGATCTTTTAATGATTCTAATGATCAGTTTTACAAACAGTAATGTAGTGAAAAGACAAAACTGTTGTCCAATGTGTTTCATAAGGCTTGAAATGTTTAGTCCTGTGTTTATTCATGATCCTGTACATTTAAAAGCCTGTTATTGCCTCAAAGTTAAAAAAAGGGTAATTTTGAGATTGTTTAAAATAACAAAGTAACAATTGTGAGATATAGAGATGCAATTTTGAGAAATAAAGTCACTATTCAGTTGTGAATTTTAAAGTCACATTGTGGGATATAAATTATAATCATTATATATATAAAAGAATAGAAATTGTAAGATTTAAATACTCAATGCAGGATATAAAGTCCCAATTCTGAGATATTAAGTCAAAATTATAAGAATCAAAGTCCCAATTATGATTAAGTCACATTGTGAAATAAAGTATAATTGGTATAAAGGTTGCAATTGTGAGACATAAAGTTATGAAAAACTTATGAAAAACAGTTACTTAATTGTGAAACTGAGATATAAAGTATTCATAATTGTTATAAAAATCACAAATGTAAGATTTAAAGACACTGCGGAGTATAAAGTCACAACTGTGATACATAAAGCCAAAGTATTTTGTAATGTAATAGCTGCAGACTGACCGAGGTTGTGTTCTTAAAACCTGAATCAATATGTCAACACTAGCCTTTGTATGCTACAATATACAGCACCTCAGTAATATTCTCCCTTAAGTTTCCATTAAAATAATCAGTTGTAATAAAAGTTTCATTTTTCATCCAAGTCTCTAATTCCCAAATGTCCTGTACTTTATCTGATACAGCAAGATATGGCCTAGGAAAATAAATAGTGGAAAGAAATGGAAACACATGTTTTTTTTATCTGTAATCCCGCTGTCAACATTGACATTGATGGCTATTCGAGTGGGAAACATATGTGTGTGTGTCCAAAAGGAGTGTACTGTCTCTGGCTTGGTCCATGCAGCCTTGCTGATATTGTGGGAGGACAGAGGCTTCATGGTTCTCTTTAAATCAAAAACCCCTCTGACTAAAGCAGATTTCCTCTGTATTTCATAAATCCCATACTTCCCCATAAAATTACTACTCCACTAAGACATGGCACATTGTGCTTCGTAAGAAAATGAAATGAAAGATTATTGATAGCCATGGAAAAAAAAAAAATGACAGCTTGAGCATTTTCTTAGAAGGCAGCCCTGACAAACATTCACAGCAACCTTTATTTCTTCACTTGGTGCTTTATATGAAAATAAGTTTTATGTGAATAACAATAACTGGTGTGCAACTGAGCAAACGTACATGCAATCACCACTCAAAAAAGTAAAAAGTGTGCCATTTTTTTCCAGTGTTAAAATCTTTTCCTGGGACAATATGAAAAAGCAATTATAAAGCAAGCCGTTTCCATGAAAAGTGTCAACACTCTGTGCTACCAAAACATTGCTGTTTGTTTGGGCATCTCTTCAAAGTAACACTGGCCCATACAAAGGTGTGAGTTCAGGGATGTTTTGTTTGAGCGTTCGGGAAACCTGTGTGAAAACAGTCATTATGTTTCTGAATGGTAGCGCTAATGCTGCAGGAAATATTCTTCACCTTCAATTTCTGTAACAACAGAAATTTACAGTCCTGGTACTAATACAGATAAAGAAGAAAAAAAAGAATTTCTTAGCTTATTATTTACAAGGGGGACAACTTTTTTTATTGTTGCATATTTATTTTTGTATCTCTTAATGCTATTGGTTAATAATGAATAAATAAACGTTTTCTGATTTCGGGTAAATCAGAGGTGTTAAATGCTGGATGTTCTCAGTAAAACAGTAAGCAGAGCTGTTTGGCATTTAGCAGAACAGTTACAGATGAACTGATTTCCAGACTATGATACAATAAATGCAAAAGCAGAAAATGCTCACGATCACTGATTGCACACACATAGTAACGCAAAACCCTGGCAGAATAACTGCTCATTTTTCATAGTGCTTTACTGCCATCAGACAGCAGAGAACTACTAGATCTTGTCAGAAAAGTGTTTCCATGGGTCAGAGCATATCAACAGGTTATTCCATGGACACAATGGAAGATTTATACAGCCAAACCACATAACAATCTGTCTCTGTCTGTACACCAGGTGTAAAGAGAAAAAAACATCCAGTTATCAATACAACAGCCTTAGATTGAAGTGTTTTTAAATATATAGTTAGGTCTAAAAGTCCACATTAAACATCTGGGATTCAAAATTAAACTTAAACCTCGAAATACACAAATTTATTAATTTTTTTAATCAATTAAAAAATAATACAGGCATTATGAAATATTTCAATATTATAGGTATTTATTAAAATAAAATAAGACCTTTAAAATAAGATTTGAATCAAATAAATGACTTGTACAGACAGTCTACTTTCAGTGAAGCTCAAGATGCTCTTTGGATCTATGAAAATCATGATCATCACTGACACAAACTTCTGGAGTTCATGCAGCTCGACTACCATTAAAACAAAAGATTTTTGTAAAGAATTTTTTTAATTCATTTTTTACTCAAAATTGTTTTGTCGATGAAATAACTTGCCAGGAAACAAGTTATTTTCACAAACTGTCTCAGACTTTTGGACCACACTATATTTGTCAGTAACGCTGCCTAGCAGAATAAATCATCAAAGCTTGTTACCGCCTGCGTTTCTGCACAATGTCGATGGGTCTGTTGACGGCACATGGAGATCCATACAAATTCCAGTTCCGTGGCTTCAGTGCCCGATCAGCTGAGAAAGAGAATCCACAGTTTGCCGGCACACTCATCTTGCCGGCACACTCATCCGGTGATGTCTCTCATGTAATTCCTTCACACAAATAGACTTCTTTTCACTCTTTTTAGGTAAACATTGTTCGTGGATCAAAATGACTCCTCATTGCCTCTGGTTAATTATTACATGAAGGAAAACGAGAAAAAACACTGCATGATATCAGTTCTCTTCTAATAGTCCATCAGCTCTCACCTCCTCTGTGGCACTTCTGCGAGTGAACAGAGATGTGAGCTTGAGTGATGGGCCTCGTCCAAACCCATGCTTCACTCTGCAAGCATGTGTGCAACTTCAAGAGATGCTCCAGCAACATTCACACATGGATCTTCTGCTTGGTCAACTCCAGTCGAACTTCTCATCTAAGATGATCCTGTGAGTGACGGTACCTCAGGCTTCTGTCTTACTCTGCTTCTGTGTGGTAGCTGGACTCACGTAAGAGAGTCTGTGCCATATTTTAGCTAGACTCTTTGGCCCACCGCTGCCAGACGGCTGGAGCTCGCCTTACTGTGAGATCACGCTCAAGAAAGAGGGTGGGACCAAAGAAAGCACAGTTCCTGCCTCCTTGAGAAGTTAACCCTTTCCTGCTCGGTCTGCAGCTGATTAAACCAAAGTGCTGAGTAAAATAAAAAGGTAACACTTTAGCACAGGGACCAATTCTCACTGCTAACTAGTTGCTTATTAGCATGCCTATTATTAACATATTGGCTGTTTGTAGTACTTATAAAGCACAAATTCTGCATGACCATATTCTACATCCCTAATACAAATATGCAATGCCTAAACTTAATAACGACCTTACTATTACTAAGCAGCAAATTAGTCGTTTATTGAGGCAAAAGTCATAGTTATTTATTTGTTAATAGCAAGATTTTGACCTTAAAATAAAGTGTGACCAATAAAAATATAATACAAAATAAATTTAAAATTTAAAAAGATTATATACAATTTCAATTCGAAAGTTTTATTCAGCACCTTGTCTATATCAACTACAGACGCAGCAAAAAAGTTTAAAATCTGAACATGTTGACACTAATTTGCCGAAATTCAGAGCCAGTCTGCAGATCTGAGTTGACAGATTTCATAGAAAATCACACACTGTATGATGGTCACAGACTCTGATTTTTTTTAGCTTCAGACTATGATTCCATTCAGTCGGCAAACACACATTGTTTTTATTTGTCACACATTTCCTGACAAAAAGAAGCATGTTTCTATGTGAGTTGGTTGTGATCAGAACATCTTTAAAGTCTGGTAGTGAGTAATCCTCAGTTGATTAGTGCAACATTTAAAAAAAAACCTAAAGAATCTTTTGTGGAAAGGAAAGGTTCCACGGATGTTAAAGGTTCCTCGTGGAAAAATAAAGTGCATCTGCTCAGCACTAAGATAATAAAAACAAAACAGTAAAAATCACACAGCGGTTAATCTGAATATGAGAATGACTTTTAAAAACTCTCTTAAGTCCAGACACAAATGTGAACCAATGTGAACCTTTGAGATGAGGAAAAAAGTCAGGTCTATTCCCTCCCCTCAAGAGAGGATCTACAGTAAACCTGAGATAACAATAGAAAACCTGCTGTTGCTGCCAAGAATTGAAAGAGACACGCATATAACTTCCTGAGCTGGCCTTTATGTCCTTAATCTTCATATTCGCTCTTGATAAATTACAAGTTTAGTTTGAGATCTCAAGGAGCTTCAAAGGATATCAACTTGAGACCAGCATATGAGTACGGAATTGTTGCTACGATTGCTACCCCAAATAAAGTGGTTCAGCTGGTTTCTCTGATGTAAAACTTTCTTTGCAGTGAACATGGTATAAACAAGTGGTACAGAAACCACATCTATTGTCTCTCACAGCCCTTTTCCCAGAAACGCTAATACTCTCAGAATTAAAAAAATATATATATTTATTTAGGCAATATTTTGCATTAGAAAATGTATTTATTATTAAATGTATTAATTAGAGTTTCAGAGTCAAAAGGTGGTTCTTTCTCTCTTGAGTTATCTAAACATAATTTGTGAACAAATTATATTGTCTGATAAAATAAATAATCAAATCTCTTGCTTCAGCTAAAACTGCCAGGATGTAGTTGTTTCTGTGTGTTAAAGGTTTGGACAGCATGAGGGCTGATAAAGATCTTTGGCTAAAGCAAATGACCTTGTTTGGACTGTCTACATGTTTCAGTCATAACAGTTCATTATCATAATCAAGATCCAAAAAAATAGTGATAGGCAATTCTTGGAAAGATTTGAATATTCATGCATTGGAGCATGCGTGTTTTAGCACTCAAATACTGAAAATAACACAAGGCCATAGGTCGTCCACAGAACTGGTAATCTGGGTTATTTTGTTAGAAAGTGCAGCCAGTGGCCAGGTTTGTATTGATTTAAGATAAAGTTTTAGCAAAGATGTTTTTCAAGAGGTTTCTGACGGTTTAAATCTGCTTTCAATTTTCTTAAAAGCTCAAAACTATCCAGTTTAATAAACCTGACAAAGACATGCATGACATTGATACGTTACTTCTTTAAATTAAATATTAAAAATTCAAACAAAACTGAATGATCAGGTGCTGTATGTTGATAATGTCAGTATGACAACCTACGTAGTTATGATTTTCCAGGAATTAATAAAACATTTTTCCACAGCGCAATGAATAACCAATTACTGTGACGGATTCAAACCCAGCGTAAAAATGAAATTTTCTTAACAGATTACTGTATGAGGAATGAAAGTCCCGAGGTCAGGATGATGTCTATTATTATTCTTGGCTCTGCAGCATAGTGAAAAATTCTCTGTTGCTCACCTCAGTGCTCATTTTTTATTATTATTCAGTGTCCTGGAAATCTATCAGCTCCAGATAGCAAATAGACTTCAGTGTTTATACCTGGCAAATGTCTCTGTGCATACTGGTACAGACTCTCAGCCTTTTTCCAGTCTTTCTCCTCATATGCATAGAAAAAGAAAAAAAAACTATTCAAAATTTTGGCATCAGTTTTTCTTTTAAGAAATGTATTTATTCAACAAGGACGCAATGAACTGACCAAAAGTATAAATACTTTTAAATTGGTCCAAAAGTTTTCATTAATTGAAATAAATGCTGTTCTTTTGAACTTTTTATTCAAATAATGCTTAAAAACTAAATGTTTTATGATTTCAACTGAACAAGGAAAGCAAGGAATCTTGTTATAAAATATTTCTATGTAACCTGCTATTTCTTAGAACTTTCTATACATGAAAGAATCCTTAAAAAGATGTATCACGGTTATGTTAGATGTATCAAAGTTAAGCAGGACTGTTACTGATGAACGCAAAATCAGCATATTATTCAGCTTTGCCATCACAGGAATAAATGTATTTTTTAATATATTAAACAATGTAAAAATGTTTAATATATTAAAAATAAAAGTAAAAATGTAATAATATTTTGAAACATTACTGTTTTAGTTTGTCCTTTTCTACACTCTCTGCACACCTGAAATGACTGAATAACTGAGCTCATCTGCCAGTTTAACAGCACTATCCATGGGCAAATAAACAGCTTTTGCCAGAATGGAGACTCAAAGGATGCATGAATCTCCAGCCAGACGTCACAGCATGCATAAAGCATCACTGTGCTGACGTCACAGGCTTGTCACACTGTGATGCTTGGCTGGCTAGCAGCGTGTCTGGCTAGCAGCTGACACCAACTTCCTATGATAAATTTTGCTAGGAATCAGGGAAAGCATTGGATAACAGTGAACACTCCACAAAATGGAATATAATGCAAAGCAGGACTCATAGTGTGATTTTAGCTCTGCTCGTAATTCTCAGATGAAGATGCCTTTAGCAACAAAGAAGCACATATTTAACTGGCCTTGTTCTAAGAAATTAATTAAACTGCAGTGTAGATTTGCTGTCAGTACTGCAATTTTAAGTTCTTAAATGTTTTTGTAACAATGAATTTAAAATGTGATGCATTTACATTAGTTCCACAAAAGTTGTTTGCACCGTGCTCTTCCGTCCCTTGATCTTTCATATAGGTGCGTTAATCCATTAAATCACTTATTATACAAAACCATGATCCGCACTCACATGAAACAGTCTTTTCTTTTCGTTTTATTCTACATTTATCACCGGTAGGACAAAGACACAAACGTTTCGGCTCAAAGGCCTTCCTCAGTGTGTCCTCAATTCATTTACATTAGACCATTGCATCCCCTGCTGGCGAGACATGTACTACAAGCAACCATCTGGAAGATCACATAAACCAAACCCAGACTTCAGCCCACCTTCCCCTTCTCTTAAATGGGTTACAGTACTGCCATGTGTTAGACTGACTGTACCAAATGGCAATACCTATATATATATATATATATATATATATATATATATATATATATATATATATTTACCAACATGGTACGTTTCCATGCTACTGATTTTAGAGAGGTTTTGGACACTTCAGCTGGTTTGACCATTTAAGCAAACCAGCTTAGAATAGTTTAAAATGGGATGGATCACCTTTGAAGCTCTATTCCCACAAGCAAATCATTACTTCAAATAATCTGCTATGTAATTTTCGCAGTTACATAATTTGACCAGTAGATGTCACCAGCCTATAATCTAAAAGCACAGTAACAGATTTCCAAAAACAGCAGGGTAAAAAAAAACTGCTCTGACAGCCTCTATTAGATAGCTGGTTTCTAATGGAGAAAGGGCAGAGGAGTTGGCAGGGCTCCCATCATCAGTGAGAGAGGCTGACAGATCAATGAGCGGTGGGAGTCATCGGGGAAAGCAGCCATGCTTAAAATATGGAGCAGAACAGTGACGCACAGCGACTCCTGTCACAGCATCAGCGCCTATCGACTATTCTGAGCTCTGAGGTTTTATTTTTGGGTCTGCTGGATAGTGACACTGTTGTCCTGTGATTGGTTCACCTCACTTGACTTTCACTTTCGACATCAATTTAGAACGACTCAACAAGGTGCTACTCTAATATGTGATATCAGTTATTTGCTGAGCCAGTGCAATGAAGAAGCTGCAACCCTAACAGCTTTAAAAACTGATGGTCTGAGATACAATGCATACCCAATGTTATGTAATTCTGAGTTTTAGCTCAGTTCGTCATTCTCAGACAGAGGCCGTTCACATTTTCATTCTGTGCTGCTTTTCTAATGCTTTTTTCTGTCTAAATGGCGTTCTAAAAACTTGAAGATGACTTTACAATAGGAAGAATCTCCGACAACTCTGTCTGGTCGCCAGACGGTATAACTCAAGTTCAATTTCTTGGATCCAAATAGACCGAGAAGGAGCCTTTCTCAGAACCGAAGCCATGCTTGCTAATACTGTGGTCAAAACTCCTCCCTGAACTTCCAGCTACCCTGAATCTTGCTCTCTCATTGGCTGTAGGTCATCGCCAATGTATTTTTCAGTCAGAACTCATTTCAGACAGCAGGATTTGGAATCAACGACAGATCCAGATATTTAGTGTGCCAAATATTTCACGATTCTCTCAGATTATGTCTTTGATAATTCACAGTGTGTGATTGTCACTCGCGTGAACAAGCACCGATTTGCCTCCGATTTCGGGCATTTGTTGGTGATTTTGCAAAACCTGTCAGCGAGTGAAAATCGGGCTAAGAGTTTTGGGGGCCTAAAAACACAAACTTTTTAAAAAAGGGTTTCAGTGCAGGTTTTTGAAAACGATACCGTTATTGTTTCCATGTAAACTTTTTTTTTTTTTTTTTTAAAAGTGATGTCCTGTGCATGCTTTTTACATTTTCAATCTATAGGCATGCACAAGTAATGAAGAATGCATATGTGCACGGGAACGTGTTTCTTTACAATGTGACATTACCAACTAACTACATAATACAGAATTTTTTATGTAATACATACATAATCTACAGCATTTTTAGTTGTTTTTGCAGATCCATGT
Organism: Acrossocheilus fasciatus; assembly: GCA_036784905.1. Taxonomy (NCBI): domain Eukaryota; kingdom Metazoa; phylum Chordata; class Actinopteri; order Cypriniformes; family Cyprinidae; genus Acrossocheilus; species Acrossocheilus fasciatus. The sequence continues at coordinate 17,770,718 of CM071939.1, read as the reverse complement.
GAACTGTAAATTTTTTTTGGACATTGTTGTTGTCTGTGCGCTAAACTTTTCAAAAAAGGAAAACCTTTTCTGTTTTTAGTACAATTGTTGTCGTGAAAATGTACTCGAAAATTTATGAAATTTTCGCACGTTAAAAAATAAACACGACCTCACATTGTGTCAATCACGTTTACACACTGCCCCCGAAATTATAGTCTGTCATAAAAAAATTCGGATCAGGTTCAATTTTCTGTGTTTTTGCATCTGTAGCACACTGTAAAACCGAACCGTGAAATTAATGAAATGAAATGAGTTAATTTCACTCAAATAATAATGAAAGTTCATTAGACTTAATTGAAATAAGTTCTGTAAACTCAAAATGTTGTTGTAGTAAGGTGAACTTAAAATGATTGCGTTTTCTAGTTCCCAGCATGCTTTGCATCAGACAACAAGGAAAATAAATGCAGAAATTAAGTGTTATTTTGTGTGTTTTTGCACAAGATTAACATAGAGAGACACAATGTAGTACACAAGTACTTAAATGTTGTGTTATGTTAAAGGAACACTCCACTTTTTTTGGAAATAGGCTCATTCTCCAACTCCCCCAGAGTTAATAAGTTGAGTTTTACCGTTTTTGAATCCATTCAGCCGATCTCCGGGTCTGGCGATAGCACTTTTAGCATAGCTTAGCATAGATCATTGAATCCTATTAGACCAGTAGCATCGCGTTCTAAAACGAACAAACAGTTTCGATATTTGTCCTATTTAAAACTTGACTCTTCTGTAGTTATATCGTGTACTAAGATCGGCGGAAAATGAAAAGTTGCGATTTTCTAGGCTGATATGATTAGGAACTACTCTCATTCCGGCGTAATAATCAAGGAACTTTGCTGCCGTAACATGGCCGTGGCAGGCGCAGTGATATTACGCAGCACCTGAAAGTAGTGCCCGGTATCGCAACTTTTCATTTTCCGCCGATCTTAGTACACGATATAACTACAGAAGAGTCAAGTTTTAAATAGGACAAATATCGAAACTGTTTGATCGTTTTAGAACGCGATGCTACTGGTCTAATAGGATTCAATGATCTATGCTAAGCTATGCTAAAAGTGCTATCGCCAGATCCGGAGATCGGCTGAATGGATTCAAAAACGGTAAAACTCAACTTATTAACTCTGGGGGAGTTGGAGAATGAGCCTATTTCCAAAAAAAGTGGAGTGTTCCTTTAAGATTTACATAGATTTCTGTTATGTTAGTTTTGTAGCGTTACCGTTGTGGTGAAGAGTAGAGCCTGTGGTAAGGTTGAGGATGGATAGCAAAACTTAGAGACTATAAATACTGCATGTTGTTTGACTATTTACATGCAAGTGTGTTGTGAGTCTTTTAGATAACTACATTAGCATGCCAGTGTGCTGTTGCAAACTAGCACTTAACTATAAAGATCTGAATGAATGTGCAGTTTATGGAATAAAGTTGTATATAATTATCATTGTGATGAGTGGGGTGGGATCATGAAAGTGAGGTTTGGATTGGCTCCCATTGCTCTCAGCCCCGCCCCACTTGTCATAAAATTTTAAGCTCTACTAACTTAAAAAATTGAGTTCGTTTACTCAAATGTTTTGAGGTAATAAGCTTCCTCAAATGTTTTGAGTATTCTTAACTTTTTACAGTGCATGCATTTTGATGGGAAAGGATGACGAATATGAAAAAACGCACGCGAAAATTTCGACCTTAAGTCTTGTAGCGGCAAGGCTCAAGTGCAGTCGACCCTAAAACATAAATATCTTAAAATTAGTCACAACGAGAAATTGCTTTTATACAACTGCTCAATAATACTGAGTAACTTATAATTAGTATTAGCAATTACTTTGTTTGTTTTTTTTTGCCACTGAAAATAGCTCCAAATGAAATCACCACAGATCTGTTGGCATCTCTGAGGAACAAACAAAGTTCCTGAATGAATCAGTGTTTTGCATAATCATTTGGAAGAATGATTCTAAGACGCACTCAAACTACTGGCATAATAATGTAACTTGTAAAAAGAGTCGCTGATAAGTTAGCTTAACTGGAACTGTTGTATGAAATTAAAGGAACACTCCACTTTTTTTGGAAATAGGCTCATTCTCCAACTCCCCCAGAGTTAATAAGTTGAGTTTTACCGTTTTTGAATCCATTCAGCCGATCTCCGGGTCTGGCGAGAGCACTTTTAGCATAGCTTAGCATAGATCATTGAACCCGATTAAGACCAGTAGCATCGCGTTCAAAAATGACCAAAGAGTTTCGATATTTGTCCTATTTAAAACTTGACTCTTCTGTAGTTATATCGTGTACTAAGATCGGCAGAAAATGAAAAGCTGCGATTTTCTAGGCTGATATGATTAGGAACTACTCTCATTCCGGCGTAATAATCAAGGAACTTTGCTGCCGTAACATGGCCGCAGCAGGCGCAGTGATATTACGCAGCGCCTGAAAGTAGTCCCCAGCTATATTATAACTAGTAGTTACCTAGCTGGAATGAGAGTAGTTCCTAATCATATCAGCCTAGAAAATCGCAACTTTTCATTTTCTGCCGGTCTTAGTACACGATATAACTACAGAAGAGTCAAGTTTTAAATAGGACAAATATCGAAACTCTTTGGTCATTTTTGAACGCGATGCTACTGGTCTTAATCGGGTTCAATGATCTATGCTAAGCTATGCTAAAAGTGCTATCGCCAGACCCGGAGATCGGCTGAATGGATTCAAAAACGGTAAAACTCTACTTATTAACTCTGAGGGAGTTGGAGAATGAGCTTATTTCCAAAAAAAGTGGAGTGTTCCTTTAAATAACTGAATGCAACACAAATCACTAGATGGATGTATCTAGCTCTCAGTCGGTGGGAAACTGAATCACTTGAACCAATTACTTAGCAAAATTTTACACACTGCACACTAGTGACACCTATTGGTTAAAACACCTATTGGTTTTTTTTTTTGTCGTATTATTACCATTTCTATAATCACAGTTTTACTAAAAATTCCATGGTTAATTTGTGGTTACCAACTATAGTAACAATGGTTTTTTGGTTTTATTTGTAGTAAAACCATGGTTATTTTTCATAAAGGAAGTTTCAAAATAGAATTATGTAACAAAGCCGCGTTTCCTGAAATGACATGCAGAATACTAATCTGAAACAAAACATTCTCAAAGGCTTTTGAATCCTCATGAAGCAATGTTTTGAAAGCGTTCATCACTGGTTGGTGCTCTACAGGTGGTACAAATGTGATAAATGATGAGGTTGATATCCAGTCCTCTATTTTAATGCTGATGCTCTACAACACTGCTTGCTCTGCTTTAAATGGCTATTGTGGTGATATGCATCTAGGAAACAAGTCACAGCTTTGTCTGAGTCACGTGGAGAGTAAGAGTGTTGTCTCTAAATGAAAAGCCTCTCTTGTAAACAGTGTAACACTGTGATAAGCTGTGCGGAGTTGTGACAGGTCCTTTAGAGAGCCATAGATTGAAGAGTGGCAGTGTTTCAAGGAGGCTCAAACGAATCTACTTTACAAGAGATAAATACTACTCAGACTTACCAATAAAATCTCTGTGATCACCAGTGTCTTCACTGTAATCTTCAACTAATGACATCTGATATCGGTATCAGCCGATAAATGTGACTTTTTAAAGTTATCACCATTGGTCTGATTAGTAAAATGAGCAAATAACATTAAAGTCTGTAGAAGTTTGGGGTCTGTAATTTTTGAAAAAGGGGTTGTTGTTTTTTTGTTAAAGTTTACCATGGCTGCATTTATTTGTTCAAAAATACATTAAACAGTATTGTGAAATATTATTACAATTTAAAATAACTGTTTTCTGTTTCTGGTTCAATATATTGTAAAATACAATTTATTCCTGTGATGCATAGCTGAATTTTCAGCAGCCAATTACTCCAGTCTTCAGTATCACATGATCCATTAGAAATCATTTTGGTATGCTGATTTGGTGCTCAAGAAACATTTTTTATTATTATCAATATAAATAACAGTTGTGCTGCTCAATATTATGTGGAAACAGCTGTGATACATTTGTTCAGGATTCTCTGATGAAATTTTTGTAACATTATAAATTAGCTTTACTGTCATTTTTTATCAATTTAATGTGCCTTTCCTCGATATAATTAATTTATTTTTATCTTTTGCATGTTTTTAGTCATTCTCACAATGTAGAGTGACACCTACTGTGCATGTGTTTGAATTTGACGATTTTAAACAGCATACACTCTACATACTGTAAAGATACAAGAGCGTAACTCACTCAGAATTTACGTTAGGTAATTCCAGGCATGCTGGATAGTACAGAGGATACCGTGTGCGTAAGCTCACAGTGTGTCTACCCATTCCAGCTACAGGCGAACATCAACAGACACTGGCTGAACCATCGATTCTCTACCTCTATTGGCCTCAGGCTGTCCAGGCCACAGATATAGCAGCTACACAACACATCACATAACAGCCAGTGCTGCTCTCTGCCTGCTTAAACACTGTCATACTATGCATAACAGTGCTTGCAGAGGAAGAGGGAGGTCTAAATAACTCCAGAGCAGCTCTCTCCACTAGAAGGTGCACTCATCATTTCAGAGCTTATGTTAGCGATGTCAGAAATCCAGCCGACTGGTTTGCTTCAAGACATTCTTACACAAGAAAAACCTACCAGGACTGAGCACTTGATTCACGCAGACTGTAAATTCTGTAGTTATTTCCAAGTGTCCAAGTGCTCATCAACACAGCAAAAATTACATTTACAACAAGGGATAATGACATGGTGCAACACAGACACTGTTTTTTGCTCTGAAAACCTGGCAAAGTTCCACCAAGGGCATTATATAATCAGTAAAATTTTAAAAATGAAGCTTTAAAACTCATTTTAGCATATGACCAACTCAATTTAATGCTGCTTATACATACCCAATGCACGAGTGTCGCCGTGTTGAATAGCTCATCTGCATTGTCTTCCTGGGGAAACGAAGGTCTTTACTCATTGTGATAGAGGATTACGTTAACTTTTGAATACTATAGTTAAAATTCGGAAACTGTGTCCGATTTTGGACAGCGAGGATGTGACAGAACTAAAAGCAACACCTCAGAAGATTTCTTGTCTTGATCTCATGTCCATTATGCGTCCAGTGTCTCCATCCACTGAAAAACATAATGCTGAGACAGTCTTGATGAACAAAAATTCGACAGAGTAAAAATAATAGTAACGCGGATTCCAGTTCAGCTGGGCGCTCAAACTTGATATCAACTTAAAAAATCCACTATATCACCAGCATAAAGGCCCACCATAGCCTCTACAGTGCAGCAAGTCCTGGATGAAAGTCTTTGGGAAATCGCGACACTCTTAAGTTCGCCTTGCCGAATAGCACAACGTCCTTAAAGGAAGAGCATAACAGGGAAAAAATGAGCCTAACAAAAAAGTATGCTCCTAAACATCAAAAGTATTTGCTGATATTTTATTAGTTGCATAAAAGTCTGAAAATCTGCAGGGAAAAGCTCCAAAAAGGAGTTGAGAGGCTCATAATCCCATCAGATGCTCCACAGAGTGTGCCGTTCCATCCAGCCTCCTGGTGCCATTCTCTGAATCCAAAGCCCTGAAACTAAACTCTGGCCTGAAACAACCAGCCTTTGATAGAGAGAGAGAGAGAAAGAGAGAGAGAGACAGACAAAAAGATAGAGGGTGGAGGGAAGGGGAGAGAGGGACACAGAGAGAGAAACTCTGTAGCACTGTTGCATGTGTATATAAGGTATTTTTCAGGGGTCGGTTGTGTGTTCTGAAATAAGGCTCGACATCTGCAGCTTGCCACTTTACCGTCTTCAAGTGCTCTAAAAGTAATAACCTGAGTCCTGCACATCACTGGCCTGTTTCCAAATTCAACACTAACTGGATCCTGCCTGCAGCCAAATAATGACACTGTGTGTGGCTAAATCCAATACATAAAGGTAGGTAGTAAGCACACACATTTACATTTAGTTATTTAGCAGTCGCTTTTATCCAAAGCTACTCATAAATGGAGGACAATAGAAGCAATCAAAACCAACAAAAGAGCAACAATATGCAAGCGCTACGACAAGTCTCGGTTAGCCTAACGCAGTACACGTTGCAAGTTTTTTTTTTCGTTTCAAGAAAACAAGTAGATAGAATTTAAAAAAGCTAGTGTTAGAGTGTCAGATAGATATAAAGAAGACTAATAGATACAAAGAAGACAGATAGATGAAACAGAATTAGAATAGAGAGTGCTAGAGTTAGAGGGTGAAATAAAGATGTGTTTTTAGCTGATTCTTGAAGATGGCTAAGGATTCAGCTGCTCAGATGAGTTGGGCAGGTCATTCCACCAGGAGGGAACAGTTAATGAAAAAGTCTGTGAGAGTGATTTTGTGCCTCTTTGGGATGGTACAATAATGTGTCGTTCACTTGCAGAACGCAAGCTTCTAGAGGGTACATAGTTCTGAAGTACTGTATTTAGGTAAAGGGGTGCAGAACCAGTGGTGCTTTTGTAGGCAAACATTAATGCCTTGAATTTTATGCCAGCAGCTATTGGTAGCCAGTGCAAATTGATGAACAGTGATGTGACGTGCATTCTTTTCGGCTCATTAAAGATTAATCTTGCAGCGGCATTTTGGATTAATTGTAGAGGTTTGATGGAACTGGCTGGAAGACCTGCCAAGAGAGCATTGCAATAGTCCAGTCTGGACAAAACAAGAGCTTGAACAAGGAGTTGTGTTGCATGTTCCGAAAGAAAGGGCCTGATCTTCCTAATGTTGTATAAAGCAAATCTGAAAGAAAGGAAGAAAAAACAAACAAACAAAAAAAAACACACAGAGGCTCATCATCCTAAACTGAACTTTTTGGACTTTGCATAAATAAATAAATAAATAAATAAATATTTATCTTTTTTTATTTTATTTCTTTTCTTTTTGTGTGCGTGTTAAGAATTATGACAGGAAAAATGTTTCCAGCATAAATTATGTAGAATATAAAACGTTGTGTGTAGTCTTTATATTAACTGAGATAACCATGGTTTGGATGGTCTATACTAAAAGAACAAAATAATATTAGAAAATTTCATGCAAAGTCATAAGTACAAAATGACAAGAATGTTAAGTGATGGGAGAGATCAGAAAGCCACTCAGCTCTACCCTCTAGTGGACACGAAATACCTTTTACTACTACAAAAGGTACAAAAGAAGCTCTTACTGAGCTAGTTGACTTGATGTTTTACAGGCACTTTCCTTTTATTTATTTTTCTCTTATAATTTGTCCATAAAGATAATGGACAATGGATTTTGTAATTCAGGTTGATATGGAAATAGTACTGCAGTCTGACCATCCTTATTATGAACTATAAATACATATTACCCTAAAAAATATAAAATAAAAATCTATACTATGCTATACTATGTTCTACTATATTATACATTTCTCTTGTATTTTGTCCATAAACCGAAATTATCTATTTTGTAGTAATTTAGGTAAATGTGGAAATAGTCCTGCAGAAGAACTATCCTCAATATGAACTGCAAATACATTTTACCCGAAATATAAATTCAAAATGTATTCTATACTATTTCCATTGTTTATTTATCCAGTCTTGCATGCCTCCACATAGAATAAAAATAGAATAAGAAAAACTGAATAAGAATCATCAGCATTCATTTAAAAAAATCAGTCCTAAAATGCCTGCAGTGTGACATCCTTTTTATTCTTAAGTGGCATTTTCTATATAATAACATTAAATTTAACATAATAATGGCCTGACATGCTGGGATAAGCTCCACCATCTCATTACCCTACATAGCAGTTTGGATACTTAGGGGTTCAAGTGCGTAGCGTTGAAACCCTATTGTAATTGTTAGAATGGCCAAGGATCAGCAATCTCCACGTAAAACTGATCGGGCAGACTAAACTGTAAGTTGTAGACTTGAAATTTGGAGGGATGATAGTACTCACACCGCCTACAAGAGGGGTGTCAAACTCAGTTCCTGGAGGGCTGCAGCCCTGCAGAGTTTAGTTCCAACCCTGCTCCAACAAACAAACCATGTATTTTTCAAATAAGCTTGAAGGACGTGATTAGCTGGACCAGGAGTGTTTCATTAGGGTTGGAGCTAAACTCTGCAGGGCTCCGGCCCTCCAGGAATTGAGTTTGACAACCCTGGCCTACAACATCACCAAGGCTCGCCCCAATCGGCCTGACAGGGGCACTACAGCGATTGAAAGTACTCAAGTGTCTTATGTTGTTGGAATCCTTGGCTCACGCCAGACAAAATACACGCCTCGGGTTTGTGCGTCATCCAGCTGAAATTTTCAGGTATTTTGCATTTTTTGAAAAACCTACTTTTGCAAACTATTCCTTGGTTTTTTGCCTGAACAGAACCAAACCAGTGAAGATTCTCTGGAGAATGAATATCAATAATTATCAATAACTCTCCGTCGCAAAGGGACGCCAAAATGTTCGAAAGGGGCAGGGCTGCCTTTACTAAAATGGCTATAACTTTTGAACGGAATGAGATATCTTCGCCAAACTCACAACGCACGTGTAAGAGCTGAATCTGAGGTCATATGAAAAAAGTCGCGGAGCTTGGCTACTTGTTGCCACTATAAGAGGCAAAAAATATAAAAATGGCCATAAATATGCACTCGTTTGTCCTCTTTACATGAAAATCGGCACCTACAGTCTTGGTCCAAAGTGCCACAAGCCATAAGGACATTGGCGTATCTCAAAAAACATGGCCGCCATAGGCCGATGAACTTTGAGCACCTATTAGAATAGGTTAACAGAGGTCAATAGGAACAAAACTCAATGGGCCTGATTGACCCATGGCCCTAAAGGTCTGTGAGAAATTTGAAAGAAATCAGCCACTGGTGGGTGATATCGCATTTTTCAAGGGTATAAACAGTTGTACATCATGTGGTTTTTCGCAAACACACGATATTGGTATCACACAATAGACCTCCTCATTCAGATCAACTTCGCCTCTAGAACGACTGCTGTCAATCAAACCGTTATGATTGAGGAAATGTAAAAAATGACTTTCGCGAACTAGTCCTAGGTTTTTTTACTCAATCTGGAAAAAACACTGCAGTACAATTCTCTGGACTTTCTAGATCAATAATGATCAAAATAAAAAAATGTTGGAATTTACCCTTTGGGAAGCTATAACAGGGTTGTTTAGAAATGGGGCCTGTCCAAATATACCCAAAAGCCTAAACGAAAACTCAAAACTTGACAAAACCTGGTAAGGACATGTGACAAGTGATTTTAAACAAGCCTGCAAAGTTTTAGGTAGATCGGACCACAGCTGGTGTTATAACAGTCATAAATGTAAAAAAACCCCATTATATTTCTATGGTAAATTACCTGGATTTGCTAACAATGCTTTTATAAATCACTGATTTAGGTGATTACAGGCTTACTAAATAATATGTAATGTCTTTTATATATATATATATATATGTGTGTGCTTTAATGCCTTTTAAAGCACTTGGACCTGGTAATCACTGCTTGCAGCTATATATATTTTTAGTATTACATTTTAACCTAAACACACAAGGTTGTTATTTGTTGACTACCCTACTACAAAAGAACCTACAGTCTTTATATGTTTGCAAAAATACGTGCAGATGATTTGGCAGCCTGTAAGTGACAAGTGGAGAGAAGAGACAAAGATTTAGTTGATCTGTTTATGGGTGAGGCGAGGATGAGGGAGGTGAGGGCTGCTGCAAGCGCTTGAACTCAGGTTGTTGATATTAGCCAAACAGTCTTGAGAGGCAGATCAGCACATGACAGTAGGGATGTAACGATTAACCGCTAGCCGATTGAAAATCGATTCCTATATGTGAGATGCTAAAAAAAAAATCGCGATTCAATTAGGGGAACTTGTCTGAGGGGAACTTGCTGTCTTTAGAAAAGTTTAGATGGTATTTTCTCTTTTCATCTTGCCTCTATATAATGCATATTAATGATCATAAGTGCAGCGCTGCTTTGTTTACAGCGGAAACCAAGGAAACACTTAAAGCGCCACCTGCTGGCAGAGAGTGAATCTGCGTCTCATTCAGCTCGTCTGCTGTTTCTGTCTCGTGCAGATATTTTTTATGTATACAGTAGTTTCACAAAGCTGAAGTCAGGCCATTCTGTTTTTGCTTCAAATTTCGAAATCATACAATCTAATTTAGATTAAAAACTGCATGTATGCAGCATCTTTGTTTGGATCATGATTAAAATGCAGTGGTTGCCTCTAATTTTAAATGGAAAGAGCACAGACAAAGCCTTATTTTGTTTATATGAAGAGATTTCTTTTATTTGTGTTACTTATTTATTTGATTTGGAGCTTGTTTTAAAATTTCAATTCAGTTTTGTTATTTACATTTACATTATATTTACATTTTGTTATTTAGCAGAGGCTTTTATCCAAAGCGACTTACAAATGAGGAGAATAGAAGCAATCAAAACCAACAAAAGAGCAATAGTACATTATTATAGTGTTATATTTCAATTTCACAAAGAAACATGCTGCATTTTGTCCAAGCAATAATAAAAGGACACATTTAATTCATAATTTGTCTTAAATCTCATTTTGTAAAAAAAAAAAAAAAAAAGAAAATCGTGAATTGAATCGTGAACTCAAAATAGTGAATCGAATCGAATCGTGAGTTGAGTGAATCGTTACATCCCTACATGACAGCATAACGCTTAAGAAGAACGTCAAGAGCAGCGTGAGCCTTACAAACAAGTTCTGAATGCAAAACACATCTAGAATCTCTGAAAAGCTGTTAAAGCAGAGGAAGCTGTTACAAAGACACACCCTTTGAATTCTGGTTGTTAAAAACCTTTACTAAATAAACAAGGTGGTAGAGAATCAGGGGAAGTTACATTTCTTCTCTAAAAAACCCACAGTTCAGATTATGTTACTTTATTGAACTCACATGCTTTTTAAGTGCAGCGTAGCACAGAATCAGCTTACTAAATATTGAGGGATTCATGGGTCAAAATATTTGCCACGGTGAGATGCGTTAATCTCTATAGCGGACTTCTTGAATTAAGAACCAGAAAAGCTTCTGAAGACACATTACCACTCTGTGGAAGGACTTCTTGGAGCAAACAGATCTCCTGTTATTGCAACCCATGTAACATTCTGTTAAAAACACTTTAAAGTTCCTGACACTAATGTTAAATAAAGTCGATTTGCTTCATCTCTTGCGGAGAGTATTCTGACAGAGATATGGCTTGTTTAATCGTTCCTGTTCCTTCACCATCCTGCCATAATTCTCCAACAGCCTGTTTCTTTCTTTCTCCCAAAACCTTGACATACACAAGAAAGATCGTTTCAGCTTTAAAAGTTACATTTGACCTGTGTGGACTTCCACTGTTCACCGAGCCAAGAGCGTCCATTAGACAGACGACAGATTGACTCTTTCCACTTACATCACACAAACCAGCTGACATGAACACGGTGACCTGTGTTTAAACATTTCAGCTGAAACAGTTCTCCTGCAGATTTATTCTCTGATAAACAACTTCTGAGTTCACTGGTCACCTCTTGGCAAAATACTTGATAACTGTGATCGGTTAATAAATATCTGAAGTAATGTCTATTTCACAGTTTTCAAGTATAACACCTCCACTGAGCTCCACTAATGATTTCTCAACATTTACTGCGTGTGCGTGTATGGCTGGGGATGTTTACAGTGTTGTCAGGCCCTGACTTCCTCAAATCTTAGAAGTTTAACAGACACAGAAACAGCTCAAAACAGAGGCTGTAACATGTCAAAAGCACAGGCGTTAGAGATGGGTTTTGGCACCAGCTTCCAAAAGGCCAGTTTTAAGGGTTTTAACTGGTTTTGTTCATGTCAATCTTCAAAACCCAGCAATTATATAATGGTTTGAATCGCATGATTCTCAAATTAAAGGTGTTTTTAAGGTCAAAAAAAGAAAGAAAGAAAGAAAGATCATCTTTGCTGAAATATCTATTATGTAGCATTAGAGGTAGCATACAGTACCATTTAAAGATTTAAGATCAGCAAGATCTTTTAAAAGAAATTCATACTTTTATTCAGCAAGGACACATTAAATGATCAAAAATAACCACATTGACCGATAAACACATTTACATTATTACAAAAGATTTGTGAAAAAAAAAAAGTATAACGGTTTGTACAAAACTATTAAGCAGCACCACTGTTTTCAACACTGATCATAAGAATTGATCATGATCGTGATTTCTGAAAGATCATGTGACACTGAAGACTGGAGTAATGATGCTGAAAATTCAGCGTTGCATCACAGGAATAAATTACATTTTTAATATATTAAAATAGACAGCACTTATTTTAATTTGTAATAATACAAAAAAAAAATGCATAAATCTTATTTTTGACCAAATAAATGCAAAGAAAATCTTTGGTGAGCATAAGAAACTTCTTTCAAACACATTTGAAATCTACAATATTTGCCTTAAATTTTTTGTCTGACCTAAGGTAAACCAAATAAAAAAAAAAGAGGGGAAAAAAAACATTTGAAATCTTACTGACCCCAAACTTTTGAAAGGTAGAGTAAAAAACAACTGTCAGACATGAAACGATACAAATTACAGAACTTGCAAACCACACTGACAACCTAACAAATGTTATTTGCAATGCTGACTTAGGTCTATCAATGTCCAAAAACTACACTGTAAAAATGTTTTGGCAGATAACTGAAAATATAACATTCAACAAAATAACATTAAATAAAATTATTTCACTATAAAATGATGATCACTATTTTTGCCTCCAGCAGTGGAGTCTGTGTGAATGTATACATGCATTCATACCTAAAAAAAGAAAGAAAAAACACATAATGCAGAACAAAGCCTGATGTTTAGAGCTAATTTATTCTGTACTAGGTTGGACTTTACCGGGCTTAACAGACAGAACCAGTATAACTACGTGCAAAAAAGCAGTTCATTTGATCACTGTTGAGATAGGTTGACAATAACTACCTCAGGTCAAGACATCCTCACAAACAAAGACATCTTTTTATCCTTCCACACAGCAGACAAACCACCTCCTTGATTATAGTGATTATTATTGTAGCTAGAAGTGTTAGCATCAATACAAATTCTGGACGAGGGGGGTGAATGTCTCAAGCAGCCACAAAATTCGCCTTGTGATGTGTTGTTACGTAGATGCCTGTGCCACAAGACTCCTGTGTGTGTTTTTGAAGCAAGCCTCCAAAGCAAGAGGCTAAATGAACGATTCAGAGAGATTTGGATCCTACCTTGGAGTGTGAGCCAAAGTGAAGCGTCTCTGCAAAGCAATGCTGCGGTTCATCATCAGCCTGCGGAAGAGCAGAGGCGAGTTGCGGGGCGAACTCCGAGGAGAGTCCCTCGGAGACATTTTGGGGGAGCCGGTGGGAGAGTTCCCCTTCAGCTTGAGATGCGAGGGCCTCTGAGGTCTCTCCTCTTCTGAACTCTCTGACAGCACGTCGCTCATGACAGCAGAGTTCCTGTGTCTTCACAACTGGCAAAACAAGTGTCTAGTCGTGGCATAAGTTGCTTGCTCGCACTGCTTTCTCAACACAAAAACCACAGTCTACATCTCTCACCCTTCGCTAGAGCTGAGAAATCCAGCCTTGCTTCAGAGATCACAGGCGCATTAATGGAGCCAGCCATCATAGCGATGGAATATCTCCTCTGGTGAACTCGCTTTGTTTACATAACTTGTAAGACTTCCCTCCAACAGACTAAATATGGCAGTGTGATTTACAATGAGTGGACTCCATGATAGAGCTCACTAAGTGGCCCCACCTCCACATTAAGACTATTAGCGAGCGAGGTCCAGTGTTTACTGGTCTGTAATGACTTCCTGTTCCAGTCCCCTGGCGCGCAGAAAAGCCAACGCACCAGCGGCGCAACGCAGAGCCGATTGCAGCGTTCAGATTTCCTCCGAGAAATGCGTATGCCTTTCACATGCTCTAGGTTTACCAGGAGAAGTCACATGAAAGCTCTGACTATAAAAAGCAAAGTCAGATAAAGTCAGACAGAGAGCATGGCTCATGTCACGATGGCCCTCTATCACGGGCCCCATGGGCTTTGATTATCAGAGGGGAAAAGGTTCCCTGTGATCCTTTGACTGCCGGATTGTGTACGCAAAAACAATATGCATGCAATGACCCCAGAAAAGGTTTTGAATACTTTAGAGACACTTACTTATGTCTGTTGAATTACAAAACAAAACATTAGACCCTAAAAAAACTCTTAATTTTAATTTTGTTCAGGTTTCATTTTTTTATTAAAACAATATAGCCTACGCTAGATTTTTTTCCCTAAAAAAGAAATTAATACTTCTAGTGAGGATGGATTAAATTGATCGAAAGTGTCTGTAAAGACATTTATAATGTTACAAAAGTTTTCTACTTCAAATTAATTTTGTTCTTTTGGACTTTCTATTCATCAAAGAATCCTGAAAAAAAAAAGTATAATATTATGATTTCCACAAAAATATTGTAAAACTAAATAAATTGCTGAATTTTACAGGAATAAATTAGCCTATATTTTTCATTATATTTTCAACTGTAACATTTCACAATATTACTGTTTTGTAGCCTTGGTGAGCATTCTTAAAAGAAAATCGTAACAACAACTGTGTTAACTGTGCAATGACATTCAGACATTTTAAGTGTGACATTTTAAATACTTTTGAAAGCCACTGTAGGGAAAATGCATCAAGTTTTAACCCTTGGTATTTTAACGTTTTATGGCAGTAGAAACAAAACTTACAGTTTGTAGCTACATGTTTATATATATATATATATATATATATATATATATATATATATATATATATATATATATATATATATATATATATATATATATAATTAAATAACAATTCATGAACAGAAATTAATCTGGTGAATAAAGAATGTGACAGCCCTCCTTCTCTCATGACTTACTTTTATATCTTAACGATGTCACTAAGTTACCTCAAAGGTTATAGTTTGGTAAATATAATTAAAACAAAAAGCTCATAATGTGTACCTGTCCTGCACATTTACTAACTGTTTATGACTTTTGGTCGGTTTTTCCTGGTCTTTAGGGAACAATGGCTCCCTCTTCTGTCTCCATGCAAAACAATTTCTGTCTCTGGACACCACATCAATTATTGAAAAATTGAACTATATGAATTTAAGATATATTATTACAGAACTAATGTAGCTCACTGCACATTTAGTGAAATTATAAGTTTAATATCTTATATTAGTCAAGAAACAACACAGTAAGTGCTCCTGCTCCGTCTAAAGTTGCTGACTTGAAGCCACTATTTTGAAAACAGGTACATGACGAACGGTCATGTGGTATTAGGTTATCAACTAAAATCTGTTTTAGTATAAAGTTCGTTTAACCCTCGACTTGTAGGCCTACCTGTTTACAACAGACGATAAAAACAAGATTTTCCTCATTCATCGCAAACTGTACAAAGCACGTCGTCACTACCCAAAATTAAAAAACTAACATTAACACTAAAAGTCATACAAAGTGCCGTTAGAAGACAAAAGAGCAGTTTACCACGAATTTTGAAAAGTGTCGGACTCCAGGCCATTGGCGACGCCGAGGCAGAAGGTGGCCTTGCGGGGGGTGCTCTCTGAATCTCCCTGAACCGAGAGCCGGCGGGACAGGCGGGGAAGCTGAAGGACCCCTGAAAATGTCCTCTTAACTGTGCGGTGACTGGGCATGGATTTGGATCCGGGCAGGCCCTGCTGGTTCACAGTGTCCCATTCCCTCTGAATTAAACAGAGAAGGTAAATAATCTGCACCGAGACATAGCCTAATCTGTCTAGAACAGCACAGAAGACAGGTGAAGGCTAATACTGACATAATCACCTACTATTAAAGTAACATAAATGAATAATAATAATAATAATAATATAATGTTAAATAGCCAAATAGAGGTATTTCCTTTTAGTTTGTTTTTATTTTAATAATACCATGTAATACCTAATGATAGGGTGCACTTCAATGAAAAATTGGTGATTTGCATAGTAACAGTGAATCTATTGAGAATCCAACCAGACAGGATGACTGTGAGCACTGATGAACTGATATAACCCACCTCTGATGTCCAGAAAGACTTCAAAGAAGAGCTTCTCTTCATATTGTTAAAATGGGAGGCAACTCTGAAAATACACCGTTCGTGATAAACAACAATAAATCTATTCAGAAACTAAGATCTCAACTTTTTCAGGTGCCTGGTAAAAAAAATACCTTCTACAGTACTAGGTATACAGTTAAATGACTAAGATAAGAAACACTAAGCTCCAGTCAACAAATAAGCCAATGAATAATACTCAAAACAGCTAGTTTAATAAAGAACAGTTCAAATGTGCGGATAACAACACTTACCACTAAAACTGAAAAGATCTGGTAAGATGTATTGTTTTTCTTCAAAGAATGTGTCATTTCACAAATATAATTTTTAAGCACATCTTCAATCCAAGAGAGCTGCACATTTTGGTCTCTTCCAAAAAAAAGTTTGTTTTTCTAGCCTGTGGCACCTTTATAGCTCAAAAGCAAATGGTTTGTGAGAACATCCTGCCAGAACACCTGTGTTTTATCATAGTTTGAAAGCCCCTATGAAGGCGAGCAGTGTCCTGTCGCTCTCACTCAGCAGGTTTGTCTGTGCTGACTGCAGAGCAGTTCACGTGCCGTCAACAACTGTCATATACCACTGAAAGATGGAAGCCTTGATAGATGAACAAAAGTGCTTTTATATTTGGATTCAACCTCAAAGTTCAAGTTCTAACATATAAAAAAAGTTAACTCTGATTCTAGTTTATGGTAATATTCAACACACACAAAAATAATTTTATTTTCTTCCATTAAATAATCATAAATTTAAGCAGTTTCACAAAGCAGAGATCAAAAGTTCTATCCAATGCATACAATTTATAAATCACAAAAACTAAATTAATTAGGCAAACATTTACATGTAAAGGCCATTTATGAACATAATTGTAAGAATCAATAGTAACATTGCTGCCTATGTATATGAAAATAATATTGGGACACTATTGTTATTATAAACATGTTTGACCAAACTGAAAATATTACTTCTTACAGTAAAGTAACTATAAAATATTTATGAATATAATGTAAACAGTGTGATTTTATAAACTGCCCTATACATGTCAAAAATATACAGATTTTGGACAAATACATTTTTTCAATACTATTTAAATTATTCAAAAACAATAAAAACAAAATTCCAATGGCACAAATTGCAATGTACCTGGCATTGCTGGATAAAATTGTATTATATGATATTTAAAAACAGAATTAACAATTCCATTAACAGTCTTGGAAAATAAGATTTAATTATTTTTTCATGATTGAAGCTGTGGTTTGAAATATTCCTTTTTCTTCAGTCATCTTCAGGCTGCTCACTCAGCTTCTGTGTCTGTTCAATGTTTAAAACTCGGTCTCCTGGAAAAACACAAACGTCATTCATCACCTGTTACAAGGAAGCTTACACCCCGGAGAAGAGAGTGTCACATTATTTTTTATCTTGCCAGGAGTTAAATAAACCTTTACATCCAAGACTATATTATTAATTATATAATCTTTCTTAAGTAATTCTCACAAATGTGTTGTTATGTGATGCCATGAGCAAACTTTCTTACTGTGTTTGAGGTAGGAGAGGTATGTGTCCCATCCCAGAGTAATTATATTCACATAAAGGACACGAAACTTGGGTGGCAAGAAGTAGAAGTTTATCATTTGAGCTGCTGGCCAAACACACCAATCTGCCTAAAAAGAAGTATGTTATGAAACGTGAACTACTGGTTAACCAAGGTTGAACTAAGGACATATGCTTATCATTGCAACATACCTTGTAAAACTCCCAGAATTTGTCTCTGAATTCTGCTTGTGCCTCAGACAAAGTGTGACCCTCCATCATACCCATACCTTCATAAATAAATACATAAAATGAATAAGCAAGCAAGCAGGTGTAATATTCCGACATTATTTTCTTACATTAAAAATCTTAAAAACCATTATGCCTTACTACTGTAAAATGTACATTAAAAGAAATTAAGATTTTGATGTTTTGAACAAAATCTCACCCAATTCTGTATTTCATTAAAAATACAGTAAAACATTACATTATTGCAATATTAAACAACTGTTTTCAATGTTAATATATTTTAAAAAGTAATTTATTCCTGTGATGGCAAAGCTGAATTTTCAGCAGCCATTACTCTAGTTTTCAGTGTCACTGAAAATGTGAAAATATTCATTCTAACATGCAAACATTTTAAAATATATTCAAAGAGAAATAGTTTTTAAATTGTAATAATATTCAAACAATAATATTTGACCGTTTTAACTGGCATGGACGTTCAAAAACATTAAATACAAAAATCTTAATTATAAGATCCTTAATAATTACAACTTAATTATTGCAAACTTTGACAGGTAGTGTAGTTGTAATAAAAGTGGAGACTATGAACTTCTCAATGGAATCAGCAGCAAGATCTCACCTAGAAAGTACCAGGCCCCCAGTGCTGGCGATGCGACCAGCTGATCAGTAAGCACTTTCTTGCATACATTCTTAATGCCATTGCCTACGAAGTATTTGTCCAGCCACAGGTACCAATAATGCATAAAAGGGCCCATAGAGCATCCGACCGCAAACATACAACCTATAGGGGGCGAAACATCGCGAGTGTTAATAAATCTCGCGTTACTTCTCCTGACAGGATATTCACACGATACCATTTAAAAATAAGAGTTTTATGCAATCACCCAATAGCACACGTATTACAAAGATTAGCTCATTTTAACAAGCCAAATTTTATTTGGTAAAATCATTTGCTCGTTTGTTTAGTTGTCACCTGTACGCGTCCAGTCACGTGCTCGGCCGGGTGTCCTCCGCGTCTCGCGCGTCTGCTGGAGGCAATCTCCCGCCGCTAACATCCCTCCACAGCTCACCGTGTTTGTCACGATCAGAAATCTGCCTCGGAAAAGCGGCTTCCAGTAACCGGCGATCCTTATGAGGAAATCCTTACTCTGACGAGATATCATGTTTAGGCCGATTTAACTTATATTCCTCTCAAGATTCCGACGACTTCATTCGCAACTTCTGTCTGTTTGCTTCAGGATAAAGGGCATAAGACACGCAAACAATATTGTAAACATTGAAAAGAGTTGCTAACTTAAAATTGAAAGGAAAGCATCTTCCTTAATACTCTCAGATATATAAAACAGAGTTGTTCCGATATCCCGAAATTGTCCTTTGCCTAACTCAAGCTGCAATTATTTCTCCAACACATTTTCATCTGTAGATTTCATTCATATAACCAGCGGAGCTCGAAACAGCCTGCAGGAGCCGGCGGCGAGTCACGTGCGTAATGGCGTTGCGCTCAAGAACGTCAAGATTGCGTCAACGTGCGCAAAACGGCGCCACAAGACTATAGAATACCTAAGACGAGTGCTAGATTTCTAATGTAATTAAGTATGTTTAATATAAAACGCAGTGCCGTAAAAAGTACAATATTGTGCTTTGGAATGTTGTGAAGTAAAGTTTTACGCTCTGATAAAGTACAGACACTTGAAAACTACTTTTAAAGAAGAGTAAAATACTTCACTGTGTGTTTGAAAACAAGACAACTGCTCACTACTACTATTTATTATTAGTTTAGCTGTTATATTTAAAACTCAAAGTATTTTCACTTTGTAGGTCAGAATAATATAGGACTCAGGTTAATGATAAGCAAAAATGTGAAACCATTGAAGAAGCATTTCTCTTGAGTAAAGTCCACTTTAGCAATGTTTCCTTAAAAATCATTAACACAACAAGCAATTAAAAGGTAATGGAAATTTGCTTTTTAATTTTGTCTATGCATACAAAACGGTTTAAAATGTGACTATAAAAATATGGTTGTCAGCAGTTGTAGTTTGCAGAAGAAACCCATGTTCAAAATCGGGCTTTCATGTACATACAAACATAAAAACAACAACAAAAATGATTACAATTAAAAAAAACATTGCAGCATGTATTCACTTGTGTTTCGTACATTGTCTCCATTCCTGACACGAGTAGTGCTGTTATCACAGTGATTGATTAGTTCATGCAGTAACTGTTGGTTTTCTCCTTCAACCCTTGACCACAAGCAGGTGGTTTTTCACCCTATATGAACACAAAGAATGAAGACGTCATGTGATCGACAAGATAAAACACTGAAATGATCAAACACAAATAGGTTTGCAAACAAACCTTATACAAGCTGCACACAAGATTGAAGAGAGAACTCATAGCTTTATCCTGAAGATCATCTGTGTGTTCCTGCAGGAACAACATTGTGCCATTTAGTTACCAGGAAACACTGATCAAAAAACTTTTTCTTTGTAAATAAACAAATACTTGTCCTTACTCCATTAATAGTTATCCAAGGCACATATTGATGAGGGGGTTTCAGAGCTTTTGTTTTCAGTGCATTTTGATGCATTAATTTGTTGCCCTCATCTCCCTTCACACACGTCATGATTGAATCCCATGTGGTATCAGGAAAATAGACTCCAAGACACTGAGATGAGAGGTACAGATTAGCATCGCATTGCAGCAGGGTTTACAATAAATAATAATAGATGACCACTTACACTCTGGGCAGCTTTCAGCACATCATCTGATGACTCCATGCAGAAAATAACTAGAACAGCCTTCAATCCTAATTTATTCAACATGCAGGTCTGATAGAAAAGATTACAATTATAATACCTCTAAACAACATGTCTTCAATCTTCTTTAAAATGCTTTAGGGGTGAAATAAATGGCAAAACCTCACCTCAATCATGTTACCTAGACATTCATCCTCTCCGTGCTGACAAACGAAGGTATACTTCCCTTGATCTTCTTTCTCCTATTATTATGAACAACATTTTAACATTCATTATTATGTTTACTTTTACTATGTATAAAAGAAATTGGTTGCTGTTTACACTGTGCAAATTGTGGTAAAACTGTTCCCAAGGTGTGAACAAAAGTAAATATCATCTCGATTACATCTTAAGTGCAAACAGCGATAGATGCTAGTCATATAATGTGTATAGAAGGAATATGATGTCTGTACAGAGGTACATTGTCTGAGCAAGAGTTGGGAGTGTAAATATACCTGTGCATTTCCAAATGGAACCAGCTCAATATGCATAATGTCATTCAACATAAGGAAGGTTGGCAGGAGCTGCAGTACAAGAAACTGTCTGCATCCAGGACACAGAGACTCATAGTACAGGCTCACAGTGACCGGGTCAGCGTTGGGCTTTGTTTCGTTAAACTTCATGCACTGTTCCAGCACCTAAGAAAGAAGAGAATAAAGGGAAGCGCTCAGTTTCGTTTAAGCTAATTGGGCGTCTGCCGCCTTCATGCCCAAAACTGCCAAAAAAAAAAAAAAAAAAACTTAGGGATTTCCCAGACGGTGGAAAGCATAAAACAAGAAGTGTAAATATTACGTCAGGACGATTTGCATATCCTATCTAATGCAACTTTAAATGAGTTTTTTATTTTTTTTGCTAGTAAAATTATTGATTAAAAAGAATGATAATAAAACACATCTAATCGTTTCATGCTATGAAACGTAAGGACGCAGTCGTAAGTTTTGTTTTGACGCACGAGTCACTTACCCCACATTCGGCTGCGATGTCTCGAGAGTCGCACCATTGTGAAGGTGGATACTTGCAGAAGTTAACAAACCTACCGCTGCATTCACTCAGCGAACATACAGCGAAGAGAAGCACAGACAGTTTAAAGCCGAACATGATTCCCGTCCACCAGCTTGCCTTGATCTCTGAATGAAAATGAGCGAGTGTCCTACATTTTTAACTTTCTTCCTCCTGCACCGGTGCTGCATTTTGATTGGTGTAGATACGTGACGTCACTAGAATCCGGCAAAACTTTGCACCGTAAATGCTTTTATTACGGCATTATTATAACATTATTGCCCTATCACGAGGAAGATTGCACTGAAAACAAACAAAAACTGACTATCGGCTTCATAGTCGCCTATCGGACATTTTCGCTGATTATTTATATATATTTTTTAAAACAAATGACACAGTAGGCCTATTATCTAAAACGGCAAGAGTTAATCCCAGTTTGAAGGTTTTCAGATGAGTTGCATTTTACATAGTCACCCATAAATGAAAATGCACCGTCTTGTTTCTGCGAACTTTATACATGTAAACACAGTCACATGAACTGTTTAACGCCGGTCTGCTGCTCTGGAAAAATCATGTCCGTGTCAAAAAGCTCCATAAAAGGAAACAATGCATTATATATGCATTTTACAATACATGTGAAATAGTAGTCACTAGACATACAGAACCTGATTGGTCCACATTATAAAAGATTTAAAGTCATTACAAAATCAGAATTGACCAGTTTCATTTTAAATGGTTTATCTTTGCACATTTTTTAAATTCATGTGACCTCAATCTTTAGTTAAAAGATTGTATACAAGTGCTTTATAATAATAATAATAAAAATATT
Organism: Acrossocheilus fasciatus; assembly: GCA_036784905.1. Taxonomy (NCBI): domain Eukaryota; kingdom Metazoa; phylum Chordata; class Actinopteri; order Cypriniformes; family Cyprinidae; genus Acrossocheilus; species Acrossocheilus fasciatus. The sequence continues at coordinate 17,748,184 of CM071939.1, read as the reverse complement.
CTTTATAAACAAGTGAGCAAATTTTCACTTTGTAATTCCCCACTAGCTACCCTTGTTTTGGGAATGTGGGTTGTTTCATTTGACTATGCAATAGGTGAAAATTTCCCTTCACTGGGGAAATGTTGGGACTAAACAGGTTAATTCATGAACAGACTGAACAAGGAACTATCACTTTAATTTTGCGTCAAACATATATTCTTAGGAAGAGCAACATGAAAGCTTTGGCAGCATATTTAAGATTTAAAACCACCCTGATCCAGCTGCTGGTCAAACAATGAAACATTCTCTAGGTCGTTGCTATATTTGCTCAGATTTTTCCACCTCCAGGTAATGCAAGTAAAGACACACGCCAAAGTGTTTGTCAAAAGACAACAGACACAACAAGCTTCTGGGTCACGGTACTTTCTGCTGCTTCAGCATGACGTTCGCTGTAAAAGCAACAGTTGTTTGGATCACATCACAAGATCAAACTGATGACGACAGACAAGAAGGTGCAATAGACTCAATATCTTTTTATTGTCTTAAAAATAATTCCATCTACCTATTAAAGAGCCATATCTCTGTAATGCTTGTGTACCTGTTTGAGAGACAAACAACACTGATGCAAACTGTACACTGAAAAATCTGCACCCAAAAACAGATTGGAGAGAACAGAAGTAGTAAAAGGAAATAAAAGTATGTACATAGTTTGTGCACACACACATCCAGTAGAAACATACTGGGTAACAAACAGTGCTCCCCGTCCTCCATGTCTAACGGCACTTTGGTGTGCATCTTCAACAGACTACTTCACGCACTCAGGGGGAAACAAGACAGAAAGGTATCATTTAAAGAGGGATAGGATAATTAGTGGTTATGTATGAAAGCTTTTTCCACTGTGGGACAAAAATATTAAAAAGTTTCTCTCACAATTCTTGCAATTCTGAGGAAAAAAACGTCTAAATTGTAAGACAAACTCGTAATTTGTTTATCTCTTGCAATTCTGAGGGGAAATAAATTCTAATTTTACGTCTTGCAATTGTGAAGTTATATCTCGAAATTCTGTTTTTTATTTCCACCACAGAATAAAAAATAAAGTAACTCCAAAATCTCACAATTATTCCTTTTTCCTCACAATTGCAAGTATATATATATATATCTCAAATCTGACTTTATATCTCGCATTTCTGATTTTTTCCCCCTCAGATGTGCCAGAAAAAAATGCAGAATTGTGATAAACTAAGCTTTCATAGTTATGTCATAACCACCATGCATGAAAAATGTATTTAATACGCTAAGTTTAATAGAACAAAAACAGAAGTCTATTAAACATTTGGCCCTGCTGTATCTTGCTTTTCAGTGTATATCTTGTCGTAGAAAGACGGAAGAGGAAAAAAGAATTGCTAATTTTAGTTCTTGCTCTGACTGAGACTATAGAAGGAAGTTAGATTTCACTCTATAATTATTATAACCTTTCCTTCTGGGCTTTTATTATTATTATATGTAACTTAAAACTTGAAAAAGAAAAACGTGTCTGCTATGGGGGGGGGGGGGGGGAATCAATGAAGAATGCTGGCAAACCTGCTCTGGGTCACAGCTGCAACCTAAAAGACCATATTAAACTTCCTTTTTATTCAGAAGAAAATACGATGTGAGGTGAGGGAGCACTGTTTAAAGTGAACAAAGAATGAAAACAAAATCTTCAAGTTTAAAACAACAGAGGCACAAAAAAAGACAAGAGACCCCGTCTAACAGACTCCTTTCAGGACCAGACAGAGAATGTCTGAAAATACATCTTCTATTTGGTTAATTAGATACTGTAAACATTTGTAACTGTACTGAATGGAAGAGAGATATTCAAGCTAGCTTATCTTTGAATCTGTAAGGTCATTACTTACAATGAGGAAAAAAAACAAAAAAACATTGACATACAATTAGTCTCTCTTTAAAAAGGAGTTAAAGAAAAAAAAAAAAAGACAAAGAACAGACCCACTTCGGCACGATCAAAACACACTGACACTACAGGCCTGTAACTAAAATGTGTACCTAAACCTATTTCGGTTGCTCATAAAGGCTGTCAAGCTTCATTAATTGTCACGCATAAATCACCTCAAGATGTGCTTGTATAGTGCATTTAGAGGCTTTACTCCACTGCTTTATCTCACACAAACTCGTCACATCTGGCTCATTCTCTGTGCTCTCAATGACCCGACGTCAGTCAGTCAGAACATTCAAGGAATCATAACCAGTGTTTCTGTTCTTGCTCCACTCCACACCATCATAGCAAAACAACTTCATCCTATCGATATGACAAAACAAACCAGAGTATACCGACAAACAAGCTTATAAAACAAAAGCCTGCCTCATTTTAATGTCTGTGGCAGATTCATAAATGAAAATGAATCGATCTAAAAGGAGGATGTCAAAAGCAAAGAATTCAGGCTAGTTTAAAGTTTCTAGGTTTTAATAACGTTTTTAATTCTAACTTGCCTTTTAAATCGACTACCTTTCTAGGAAAAAACTGATGCAGTGTATTTCAGTTAAAATGAGGCTTTAATAAAAAAGTCTGTTTATACCAAGATGAATTTCATGATGGAACAAAAATGCAGTTCAATGTTTGCATTCAATTTTTCTATTTAGACCAATGCGTAAAAAAACGGCAAGAATGCTGAAATGCAGTTTCTCTCCATGACAGTAGGTGGCGTTTATGGAAAAGAAAGAAAAACCCCTGCTGTACTACAGACACTGTATTGTCTGTAAGTGCCAACAAATCAGTTTTTAATAGCAGTGGCTCTGGGCATGTGACTAAAAAGCCTGAATCTTATTGGTTGGCTTTATTCGCAGTGCGATAAGAGATAAAGGGACAGTTTACCAAAAAAGCTCAATTCTATCATCATTTACTCACTCTCAAGTTCCAAACCTGTATGAGTTTCTTTCTTCTGTTGAACACAAAAGACAATATTTCGAAAATATGTTAGTAACTAAAACAGCTAAAGATAGTCATTGACTTCCATAGTATGAATAAAAACACCATGGAAGTCAACAGCTACCAGCAGATTTTCCAAAATACATTCTTCTGAGTTCAGCAGAAGAAATAAATTCATATATGTTTGGAAACAACATGAGAGTGAGTAAACAATGAAATTTTTCTATCCCTTAAGAACACCTATCCATAAAAAAATACTGTCACATAGACCGTATGCAAATGTTTGTGTCAGCTGTTTAATCAAATTCAAATGTTTATCTCACTGAATGTCTGTCTTAGTGTAAACAGGCCCAAACACACAACCTTGTAAAATGAATGAAATTACTCCTGTTGTTAAAATGGTACCTCAAATGAAATGACATCCATGAAAGTGCATACTGGTTAAGACCAAACCTCATTAAAAGCTTAAAAGCTAATGTTAAACACTACAAATAAGAGGTCCTTTCATCATACAGTCTTCCTTATCTTGATACTCACAATAGACCTGTAATTAGAAAGCGTTTTATTTGAAAGTATGAAACAGAATGCATTTAATGAGAGGATCCTCCTTTTTTTCCAATTAAAAAAAAAAAAAAAAAAAATCACATAGTTTGAAAACGTTTGACATGATTTAGCACTTGCTTAACTTGGTTGTAGGGCTCAAGGAGTATATTCTTATACATATACAAACAACTATGGAAGTGAAGCATTCTGTACTGCTCCAATCACAGGAAAGCTCCTCCATGACACAGAAGGCACTTTTAAACCACTTCCTCTCCAAGTATGTTTCATTTAAGTACAGTTTCTTAGTAAGCTAACATAAAATTGCTATCTGGTTCTTGCTTGATAAAAAGCATTTGATCACTCACTAAAAATATATGTTTTTTTTATCCAGCTGACTGTATGATGTACATAACAGTGTATCATCTGACTATATGAGTCACAGCAAAGCTGAGGTCACAGGATGAAACACTAAGGGGTGTACAGTTACAAAACGCCCCAACAAACATTAGGACTCATTTCCTATTACAAACATAACATATTCCACCTGATAATCTCCTCGAAAATCTATAATCATATCCTGGTTTAAAAATCACAAGAGGGTTTTCCATTCCATTTTTGCTTGTGCCTGTTGAATAACCTGCTTTGCCTCTTTAAATCTTTCTAAGCGAGTGGAAGCTCCTGTGCGCGTTGTTGCTTTGGGATCACCTTTGTTCTGCTCTGGATCTTAACAGTTCGCTATAGCTATGCATTAATCTCACGTTACGAGAGTCAAAAATAAAGCACCAGGAAGCACCAATACCAGCCCACAGAAACCATTAAGATGCCAGACTTCCAACTCTGTGGTGTAACTTCTCAAAGAAAAGCACTCAATTGTTGATGGCTATTTATTCTGACCATGACGACTAGCTTTAAAGAGGCAGAATAGAAGCTAAAAGGACTTCAGTGTCCCTCGACCACGTCTGATATAAAAAAAAAAAAAGGTTTGTTTCACATCTTCTATAGGACAACTCACATAAAGAGGAATCTATATGGTTGGCAGAAGCGAACTACCAAACAAATACACAGTGACATAACAGCTAAAAGATTGATTATCAACAGCTGCAACTTTCGGTTAATTCCTCATCCCGTGTCCTCAACGAAAATATCCAGGACTACAACACCAATCACGTGACACTTTCCTCTCCTTACTTTCCTCTCTCTTGTGTTGAAACGACAAATACAGAGTAGCTGTGATCTCACCATAATTACTGCAGCTGACTTTGATTGATACGGAAAACTATGGGCTTACAAAAAAGCCGTACGTTTACTTACGATAATATACTGTGCTTATCTGTTCTCTACGATAAACATAAAAGTTCGGTGTTAGTATAGTTTGCTCCGTATAATGTGCTTAATCATGCTTTATATGCGTGTCCTGGGCCGTCTCGTGTTGCGGTGCTCATCTAGGCTGCTGTGTGAGGACCGGGTAGGCCAGGGTTACATTCAGTGAGTCGTTGTGCTGGACCAGAGAGGTGTGTTTGTAGTGCAGGACCAAGTCTTGCAAGGAACCGTAAAGGTTGTAGGGCTCAGCAAATCCAAAACCGGTGGCTGTCTTGTAAACCACACAATGTTTGATCTCTCCATCCACGCTGTTGGAAAAGAAGAAAATGTGTTACTAAGGAAGTGCAGGCCACAGCAGCTTGATAAGAGAACTCTGAAGAATTTGACTATTCCAGTTCGAGTTCCTCTTAACACTTCTGGTTCCTTAATGGCTCCATTAACAAGTCTTTCAGTACTTCTAAGGAATCAATATTTAGAAAAAAGGAACTGATTTTTTAGAATCAAAATTAATATTTTTCAAGACCTGCACAAATAAAATAAATACTGTTATATCCATACAGAACAAACCGATATAAAAATCACAAAATAAATCATTGGTTTGTAAAAATCAGTTTGCACTAATATATATCAATATACATTAGAGGCTGATCAATATTGAATTTTGCTGATAATGTGTTTGAAGTATAAAAAGGCAATAAAAACTAGTTACTGAAACTAGTAAATTAGCGAATGTGTTAAATAATATTTTTAGTCTTTCCTTCCTGTGATGGGGTGGCCCAGATGCCAGACAGAGTTTACTGTGTAACCAAAATGCCAATAATATCCTGACAAAATATTTGAAGCTTTGAAATATAAAAATATAAATATAAGAGTCCCATTGCCCAAAATGCAATGGGACTCTTATTTTGGAATGTCTGTTTACTAGCTGCTCATTCAAAAAGATGAGGGAAATAAAATATGCGCTCTTTCAACCATCTGCAATATATTATAATATAAACATCATGAAGTAAACATTGTAACAATTCATCAAGATAATAAGAAATCGCTTGGCATAAATGAGCGGTATTAAGTAATTGTGAACGGTTCTGAAAGCGTCAGCCTGTAGAATGCACATTCTGACTTTGATTAAATAAAATAAATGAGAGCTACACATTTATGAGTTTTCTGAACTTGAATGATCAAATAAAGGCGTAGTGATTCCTGTTTTTCCATCCCCAAATTTAGCCTCATAGTTATTTTACCATTTAAGGTATTTCGTATGTTTTATGGCCTTCAATTTGATCAAACCGACTTTTTTTAAAGGACACGAGGGAACCGTGAGATACATTTAAAACAATTTGTGCATTTACAAACACTCTTTAATGTCTTTTTAGAGACTGTAAATGTAATCCAATAATATTAAACAACAATACAAAGAAGTCTTTTTTCGGAAGTCAGACTACTGGATTCTGGATGTGTGCTTTCTGAATCACTAAAAGGAACGGACTCATTAAAATCATTTGTTTTGTTATGAGATTACACAGGTCACGCTGAATGTTTTGTGTTCTAGATTCGGTGTTGCTATTTGATTATCAATGCCATTCGGATCCATTATTTTTTATTATCCAGGAACTGGTTCTGAATAAGAAGCAAACTAGAGCTGCAGAGAATGTGATGAACAGGGAAGTGCTTCAATAACTCACACTACAGAGCAGGCGAAGGAGCCCTTCTGGGTCTGGCTCTCTCTGATGAGGAAGGTGCCGTCTCGTTTGCCTCTCAGGAGATCCTCCGCCTGTGTGCGCTTTATGTCCCCAACGTACCAGGTGCACTCGTCGTGATGTGCTTGATCGTCGTCGTCATCCAACAGAGAATAGAAGCTGAAAGTTCATAAACGGAATGATTACTGTTTTTTTCTATATTTGATGTACCCAAAAATATCATGATTTTGTTTCATTAATGACTGTGAATTGCGCAATAAGATGTATTAGCCTATCAGTATATTTTTGTGGTAAAAACAGTCATTTAACATACAAAGACAAACAAACAATAAATACATCCACTATTACATCTCAATAAAGAGATGTCTTTCTATTTATTTTTGACATAATTTCAACATTGTTTGGTGGTAAAACCTTCTTTTTTTTTTTGGTTAAAAAAAACAAAAACAAACAAACATCAGTTCAAGAGCTTTTTGAATAAAACCTGTGTCGTGATTTTAAAAGCAGACAATCAGTCCATGTTCAAAATCTAATGCTGAGTGAAGTTCATGATGAAGTCTGTGTTAGGATGTTGAAATGAATGTCCAGATAGTTCTGAGGGTATCCCAAAAGGACTAATGTACCGGAGTCTGGCTTCATACAAATTCAGGTTGTATTTGCTTATAGTATCTCAAGACAGGATGAACAGAACTTACTCCTCTGATTCGTTCTTTATACCCAGCCAGTCATTGATCTTCCTTTGTTTGGTGCCTTTCTGAGTCAACCATCTGCAAAGACAATATCAGTGCTGTTAACATTCCTGCCACGCTTTGCTGAATCTACAGTATCACAACAAAAGAAATTATATTGTGAGATTGCAGTAAGGCCTGTATACTGCAAAACAATGTCAAGACAATTTGTTTTCATGTAGCTTTGTCTTTAGTGGCTTCACTTTACAGTGAGAAAACTTGACTAGCATAGTCCAATAATTCACAAACAAGTAACTCGTACGAGCCAGGTCTTTTAATTAATCATTCAAACAAACCTACTGACTCAAAAGTTATCATTTTAGTCATCAAGGATGCATTAAATAGATCAAAGATCACAGAAACTGTTTGTAACATTATAAATGCCTTTCTTGTACTCTTTCAAATAAATTTTGTTCTATTGGACTTCTCATTCATCAAAGAATCCTGAAAAATGCATCATGGTTTCTACAAAAATATTAAGCAGCTGTTAACTGTTTTAAACATTGATGATAATAAATGTTTCTTGGGCACCAAATTGGCATATTAGAATGATTTCTGAATAATCAAGTGCCACTGAAGACTGGATTAATGGCCACTAAAAATTCAGCTTCACCATTACAGGAATAAATTATATTATAAAACACAGTAAAACAGAACATTTTATTAAAAATTGTTACATTAGAAATTGAATTTGTAACATTCAAATATGAAATATTATTGTTTATATTACAAAACACATGAAAACAGAACATTTTAATAAAAATTGTTACATTATAAAGTGAATTAGTAACACATTCAAATATGAAATATTATCATTTATATATGAATGGGAGGTGTTCTTACACAAGGTATTGGTCCCGTAGCTTCCTCAGCTGTATGAGGTCTGGTTTCAAGCTGTTCATCCTCTTGTCTATCTCTCGATTGTCTGTAGCTTGTCGCTTCAAGTCCAGTTCCAACTTCCTCTTGCTGTCATGAATCTCTGTCACTCTGGATTTCAGCTTCTCAGAGTTGCTCTGAATTCTGAATAGACAGTAAAAAAAAAAAAAAAAAAAAAAAAAAAGTTTTCCACTTATATATACATATGCCAAAACATGACTCGAATTCAAATTAACACCAAGGAATTATGGGATACATCTGTTTCATTATAGTGCTCTGATGAGTAATAAAAACAAGAGTACCTCTCAATCTCCTTGTCGTTGCCTTCTCTGCGAAACTTCTCAATGTTTTCTCTGCTGAGGCGCTCCTGGGTCTCACATTGCTCCTCAAAGATCTTGATGGTCTCATTAAAGGCCTCTATGGCTGTTCGTTTCATCTGGAGCTCCTGAGAGAGATCGCACAGACCATCTCTGTTAGTGACTCAGTTAATTAGATCCCAATGCATTTGAAGGAGAGATGAAATGCAGCCTACTTGTGATGTGCGTGTGTATTCTTCATAAAGTACATCATATTCACGACTCTTCTCCTGATACTGCTCGTGATAAACCTTCAGCTGCTCTCCTACCGCCTCGATACTGTCCTCTTTCACCACCTGATCCTGCAGAGCACAAGAAGGTGTGTTCACAAGTATTATTCACCTCAAAATGAAAATTCATTATTTACTCATCCTCAAGTTGATTTGAGATAAGCAAAACTGTATATATTTTAAACTGACTATTAATATATATACATGCACGGCGAAGTCGAGTTGAAGGCGTTGTTTTTGTTTTCTTGTAGCTTCATAACATCACGGTTAAACAACTGATGTCACATGGACTATTTTAACAATGTCTTTACTACCTTTCTGGGCCTTGAAAGTGTCAGTTGCGTTGCGGTCTATGTAGGATCAGAGAGCTCTCGGATTTCATCAAAAATTTCTTAATTTGTGACATGAGGGTGAGTAATTAATGACAGAATGAACTATCCCTTTGTTTGTGCTTTTACTGTGTTTTTTGGACATTGAAAGTCGGTAGGTATTTGTTGATGTTTACTCTGATTTGGTGACCTGGTTCCATCCAGTTCACTAAAAAGACCCAGTTCAGGTAATTATGCTGTAATGTTAGTTTCTTACACAAACAGACCATTTCATTCCGTAAGAACTCAATGCATCATCAAATATTAATCATGCTGCCTGAAATGCTTTTTTTGACTCTCAAGTGGTAGCCCTTGACTTGCATTTTATGAATCACTAAGGACCATGGTTATAGCTAAAAAATCTTACCCGAAGGTGAGTAAATTAACAGCATTTTCTTTTCTTTTTTTTTTATACGGGTGAACTATACCTTTAAGAGGAATTTTCATTAGACACATCATCGGGTTCAAAAACAGCTAGATGAAGGGAATGAGAATGGATGCAGAGGTCACTTGAGAGACATTTACGGGGGGTTTTTTTTGGACGTTAAAAGTCTGTGATCACTATTGTATGGAAAAGTTCCATGTGAAAATAAAGACAAATATTTCATTTTTTCATGAACTACCACTTCAGCATCAGTCGGCATCAGTTTGAGCACTGTGAAGAGTGGAGGCATCGCACCTGCTGATATTTAGACACGGGGAAGAGCAGGCGAGTGTCCAGCTTGGCGTTGTACTGGGCCAGTGACTCATGCCGGTAGTGGTTGATGAGCTCCACCACAGAGAGAAAAGTAAGAGGCTCTGAGAAGCCATACTTCCCCCCGCGGTGAAAAATTTTGATCAGTTTGTTATTGCCTCCTTTCCTGGAATAAACATCACAAGGCTTTGATCGTGTCTTGTCTCTGTTAGAAATTCCTCTTGGTAATGATGCATATCAAACAAATGATACACCAGCACACCTACGTAAAGTATTCATCTCATATTAGACATCACAAGAACCAGTGTTTGGTCTGAGGCGGCGCTCACCTGAGGGTCAAGGTATACTCTCCCTGCACTTTGCTTGATGCGTCCCGCACTAGGAACGTACCATCAGGAGTGTCTCTCATCTTGTCATTCACCTCCTCTCTAAAACCACGTGCATCAAACAGAGATTCGTTACATACAGAAATGTGTGATTATCTTGATTACATCCGTATAGGTAATTATGTCAGTGATTTACCTTGAAATTTCTCCCCAGTACCATTCGGCTTCACTCAGTAAGCTGTTGTTTCCATTGGTCACAGATGAGGCCATGGCTTTAGCTTTGGGCGGTTTAGGAGGGAGAGCTGGATAAACAAGGCAAATAAGATACAAATATTTACGATTGAAATAAATACATTTTTATTTATGCCCTCAACTGAGGCCAACATTTGGTTTAATGACTTTCATACATCGTCAACATGGAAACGTGCACGGTTATATTACAGGCACTGTCTCTGGAGCCACCGGTCTTGCTCAAGGGCATAATGGTGATCGCTCAGGGATCAGCCCTGCAACCTTTTGGTTACTAGCCTAGATATTAAACAACGACATGAGGTTTTCTCTTCTGTAGTTGAGTTTAAGTCTACACTACAGGGAAGATGAAGCTTTTTTTGATAGATTTTTTTTTTTTTTTAACTGCAATTTTTTTAAAGGGTCAAAAACAAAAAAAAACAAAGACTTTTATGCTCAACATGGCGGTTTGTATTATACTTATTAACAGCAACAGTGTGAAATATTATTACAACCTAAAATAACAGCTTTAATATATTTTAAATAGTGCTGTCAAGCAATTAAACGCGATTAATCGCATCCAAAATAAACGTTTTTGTTTGCATAATGTGTTGTGTATATTTATTATGTATATATATATAAATACACACACATACAGCATATATTCTGAAAATATTTACATATATATTTATATTCATATATAAATATATTTAATATAAACTTAACATTTTTCTTAAATATATAAATTAATGTGTGTGTATTTATATATACATAATAAATATACACAGTACACACACACACATATATATTAAGTAAACCAAAATGTTTATTTTGGATGCAATTAATCGCGATTAAACATTTGACAGCACTCATTTTAAAATGTGTTTACTGCAATTTCATCATCATTACTCCAGTCTTCTGTGTAATACTCCTTCAGAAATCATTTGAATTTGCTGATTTGTTTCTCAAGAAACATATAATATATTTGTGGAGGTATTTTATGTTCAGGATTATTTGAAGAATTATATATCTCTTTTGTAATATTATAAATGTTTTGTAACATTATATTTGGTCACTTTTGATTAATTTAATGACGCATCCTTGCTGAATAAAAGTGTGAATTACTTAATAAACAAACCCCACAGTTTTCAATGAGAGTATACACACATCCACACAAAATTTTATGTCTGTAATACTACATCTGTGACATGTTGTCGATTACCACGATAATTTAACATTCCTCATGGTAACAAATAGGCATGTTTACTGTAAATACACTTATAATGAAAGCGGGATGTACTGCAAAATAAATAAATGTTTAAAATATGCAGCAACATAAACAAGGAAAAATGGAAATAAAATTGTTTACTGAAGTGTAACTAAAGCTGTTTCCTGACCACAGTTGCTTTTAACTTCAACCAGCAATATTTACTGTGAAAAGCATTATACAAATTTATTTAACTGAAAATGTTTCTCTTCAGGATTACAGACGATACTAAAAGCGAGTGGAAAAAAAGATACATCGTCAGCTTAGTAAATAATCAAGTAATTGTTCCAGATAATACCTTAATCATTAGCTTTTTCTTTAAAGCCAATTATTTAACCCTGGAAATACTTTTTAGATGAAAACATAGTGCTGCATATCTATTTTAAGACAGGGGTCTCAAGGATATCAGATCATGTTTGGCATCAAAAGGTTTGAAAACACAGATTAAATCTCCCTAACAACAGTTAAATCTGTGAATTAAAAAAAGCATAGCCATTATACACAATGGCAAAAATGACACAGGTGACTCACCGGGAGGAGTCGGCTCTTGTTCCCAAATTCTCTCCAAAAGAAGTCTCTCAACTGCAACAGCAGGAAACCCCTCATCTTCCTCTGACCTTTAAATCAAACACATAGAAATGAAGATGGTTTGTTTTTAGTGCTGTCAAACGATTAATCGCATCCAAAATAAAAGTTTTTGTTTACATGATGTGTGTGCACTTTGTATATTTATTATGTATATATAAATACACACACATTCATGTATATATTTAAGAAAAATATAAACATATACACGTAAATACATGTAAAAAAAATTCAAAACATTTGCTGTATGTGTATTTATATGTCTTTATATACACATAATAAATATACACAGTACACACATATATTATGTAAACAAAATTGTTAATAGTTTGACAGCACTATTTATTTTTCAGCAACGGATTTCCAGAATTTGTCTCCAGCCAATAGAAATACAAGAAAAGAAACCTCACGCTCACCCGCTCACAGGGCCCCTGATCAGCAGAGGGCCAAAGACTTGGCCGAGGGTGTGAATGTCGAGGCCGTTCTGCTCCGCGCGCTGGCAGACCTTCTCCAGGTGTCTGAGCAAATAATGCAGCGTCAAGAGGTTCTGCAGTGGAACTTCAGGCTTCTCCAGCACCTGCAGCAGCTGCTCTCGTCTCCTCGCGGAGGGGACGTCTATTCATGAATGACATCAGCGTGAGCGCGTGGGTCATCGGGCATGGCAGACACTCTGAGCTGTTTGCTCGCTGAGTTCTGTTACTTTCTTTACACGGTGCTCTTTCGGCCTGCACGGATGAGTGAAAAGTGGCACGTACCTGATTCTAGCTGCACTGCTGCCTGAAGGTCTGTATAAACAGAGGGAGGGATGATGGGGGCAGGAAGTTCCTGCAGGTACCGAATGAGAGCCTCCGAGAGGGCATGAATGTCCCACTGTCCCACGTCCAACTCCTGCAGCTCTGCACAGGGACAAATGACCGGCTCATCATGATGCACACTTTATAAATTACCAGTCACAGCAAGATACACATTACTTCTAATCCGATACATCCCTTTCAAACTGAGTTACAGAAATATGTTGGCAACCAAATAGCAACCAAAATAGCAAATCACCAGTAAACATTATCAAACCCTTAACAACAGGTTACTTTGCCGTACCACTCCTAGTTGTTTTTTTTTTTAATAGTATAATATAAAGAGGAAACCAAAAGTCTAAGACTTTGAGAATCTAAGTTAAATGTGAAGTGAACGATAGATAGAGAGACAGACAGTTATAAAATACTTATAAATAATATACATAAATAATGCTTATATTTATAATGATGCAATAAATATAACTTAAAATATTTATTAAAAAATGTTTTTATTACTCCCTTTATATATAGCTTGATAGACCTAATAGACCTTGATAGATCTAAAATAATTACAATAATGATTATATTTTTTATTATGAAAAATACTGTGAAATATATATTTTTAAATAAAGACATGTATTTGTTTATTACTTTCTTGATATATAGACCGATAGACAGAGATAAAAAAATAATTCTACTTATTTACTATAAAAGGATTATTTAAATAATGATGCTTATATTTTGTATTATGAATAATATGTATTAATTAAGCATGAACAATAAATATTTATTAATATAAATATATTTAAAATAAATGCATTACTTTATAGACAGACAGATAATACATTTGGAAACATTGTACACAAGCTGATATCTATTTAGAATAAGACAAAACATTAAAGCAATCAAAATCCGTAAGCCCTGAAACTGAATAACTCTGACTGTCTTCTCCTGCACAGGAAGTGCATACCTATGTGGCAAAGGATGAGAACTGCGATTAAACTCACCAGCGAGGCTCTGTCTGTCAGAGGCTGAAGCAGTGGCTGTCCTGTATAGTGTCCTAGAGTCCAGACCTAGCAGAAAATCGCGGCGTTAGCTCATCTCTCAAAAATAGATCTTCCATGCCAGCTTGGATTAGAGGAGCAGTTACATCTAAACATTAAATGTAAAAGCCTGGAGATATAAATATATCCAGTCACGCTATCGGGAGAACTGGGAAAACAGCCCAGCTGAATCCCTGAGCTCTGCTTTAGTCTGTGAAGAAGTGAGAAGACGGCTTCAGTCAAGCCAGACAGTCCGAGCGCCGCTCAGTCTCGCGCTCAGGAGAGAAAGAGAGGGACGGCTCACAGTGAAAGAGGAAATCTGGATGTTAATAACTGCCATATGGTGTAATAAGAAACATTTCACACATTACATTTATTATCTTCAATGTGGAAATATCTATTAAAAAATAAAAATCTATTAAAAGCAGAAGAAATCCAATGTTTTTATTTTCGTTCTTTTTTGTGGCTGCAGGCGCTCTGCAGGGATTCCTGCTCACTCCGTATCATGTGTCAGGTTCTCTAACGAACAAACCACAAACAATAAAGCCCTTTACATGACATTCAATGACACAAAAGTATTACCTGTCCGCTCAATTGCGTCGACCAACTTAATAAGATTAGGAGGAGCGGTTTCCAGGTGTGTGAACTGTTTGGTCAAGTCCAGGACTGGAGAAACTGAAACGGCAGAGAAAAAAAAAAAAAGACAGTGTTTAACAATTACGTAAATATATCATCCTATGAACATTTCATACAAATTAAGAGCGTCCAAGATAAAGTAAGGAAAAGACTTCTAAACTAAGAGCAAATTTCTTTATTTTCAACAAAAAAAGTTTAAACTAAATCACTTAAATATCCTGTGGTGTAAACAAGTAAAAAGTGGTAACATTTTTCTTACACCTTGAATATGTGAATTTACACACCTTAATTATTATAATTAACATTTATTCGTATATTTTTAATGTAAAAACACTTTTTAATCTTTAAGTCATAAATATTAAGTATAATCTACATAAGTATAAGTATAAAAACTCAAATGATCTGATATTTTTGACACAGTTATGAGTCTGCAGGGGTCCTCTCTCTGATATCACTTCCTGTTTTGCATTTACTTTTCCCGCTTTTTGGCTGCACAACATAGCTTTGAATTGGCAGACAAACATCCAAATATTAACAAATAGCTAAGCAGTTTTTATCTAGAAATAATACAAGATTATACCAAATTATTTAATATAGTCTTCTTTTCAATAATGCAACAGGGCAGTTAAAAAAAATAAAAAATTGAAATGAAATTATCAAAATTAATTTTATTTACAAATTAAAAACATGTTCATTATATAAGAAGTGTATTCAAGTCACTGTATGAATGAATTGCATTTTTAATAATAGTTATAACAATAATAGATCTAAAAAAAAAAATTAAAAAAAAAAAGCATCACGTCATTAGGATACCATAGGATTACATTTATTTTCTAAATAAAATGAGTGCCTTATATAATGCAAAATCCAAATCCTAAAGTAAAATGTTTCTTAACACCAGCATTTACTCTGGCACTCTTCATTCTCATTTCTGACGTGTGGTTTGCAAGATTGCAGCCTTCTCTACCCTCTGTTGTGACTCACTGTCCCGAGGCCAATGTTTTAAATTTGACTTTGACTTGCCTGTTACCTTTTTTAAATATAGCGCTAAATGTGCAGTCCTTCGTGGAATACTAAAGCTGCCAAAAGCAGCAACTGTCTAGCAGAGAAGGCTGCTGACGTGATATAATGAGAAGGCTCTTCTATAAAATCAGGGTATTTTTTGCACCTCCGAGCCAGCGCTGAACTTGACGCAGGCCACGTCTCCCACTTCTCTTCTGTCTTAGGAGAGTGATGGCTTCGGGATGTATAATTTTTTTATGATGGTTTTTATATTTTGCTTCCTTCCTTGCTTGTTCTATTGGTTAAAACCCTTTGAAGACCTCTTGCATTCACACAAAACAATTCAATCAAAATAACCAAGTAGACGTTAGAAGGCATTACAAAAATCACACAGTAAAAGATCATGAAACAGAATTTATAAAAACTAAATAGATTGAGCAACACAAAGATTGTCTTTATCATACAAAAGATTTTTACTGGTGAAACCCCCTCCCAACATTTCCTCCTGTCTTATTCCACCCCTTCTGGAGCAAGAGCTGCCTTGGCCCTTTGCGTGAGTGGAGCACAATAAACGATTTAATCAAAAATCCTGAACAAGCAAAACCCCACTGGCCGTGTGCCAGACCCTCCTTTTCAGGCCCACCACAAAGAGGCCAGAGCTTGGCTGCCTTCGCCTCCTGGCAGTGCAAGGCTAAACCACGTCTGATTATTAATTTTGGAGTTCAGACGAAGTGCCATGTCAGCACATTCCACTTTTCCACTGCACGTTAAACATGGAACTTTGCTCGCTTTTCCCTCTTACGGACATGAAGCCTGCCTCTTCCGTCCTCAATCTTTCCACATCACGGACATGAATCCACGTTCTACCCTTAATCCGTGTTATATCTTTCCTTTCCTAGGGATGCATTACAGGAACGTCCTAACTTCATTCTTGAAATAAGATTTGAAAAGTTCCTTTTCCTGTGAAACTACCATGGTTACTAAACAAAATAGGAAAGGGTTAGGTTACTTCTGTAATACAGCAAAGTAATTGAGCCCGTTTTATTTTCAACTTTAGACTGATATTTCTTTGTCAAAGACAATTTACTCCTGGATGCAAATTTAAAAGGCTGTTTTACATGTACTGACACTGTCATCAAATGTCTCTATTTACAATATGTTCGAACAACAGACAGAATTCAGTTTTGTATATTGTCTTCATAGGTGACATCGACACAATTGTTTTTGCCCAGATCCATTCATTTATTCAGAAATATGTTGTAAATGCAATTTATTTAAACAATGACTTTAAAACACCTCTTCTAATTATCTTTTTTACACATTTCTGAATTAAAATTAATTTCATTTCGAATCATTTTTATTTGAGGGGCATTTAACTAAGCAAAAATGTTTATAAAGTGAACTGTCCTTTTCTCATAATGAAGAAAATATGAAGAGTTTATTTGCAAAAACAGATAACTTTTTTTTTTTAATTTTCAAAAATCATGTTTTTTTTTATTTTTATTTTTTATTTTTTTAACCTAATCAAAATAACCCAACTGCAGTTTGATTGAGATTAATTAGAATGCACAATGAAAAAAACATGATGATTTTGTGTTTGCAAATGAACTCTTCATATTTTTTATTAAAAGAATGGAATTTATGAAATGACAATTAATTTGATATTAATACGATTTTTTTTTTTTTTGCTGCTCCACTCCTTTTAAAAAAACTCAACTTGTCAAATCAACCTCATGTGGTGTAACTAACAAGCTTTTAAAAACAAAACAGGAAATGACATCTGGACCCCTGCATGACTGTCAAGGTCAATAAGTCTCTTAAAATATTAGATAATTGGACCATTTTATCACAATGCTTATGGTTTCTCTCAACCACATGAAAGCAACATGGATACAAAGAGTACATTTCTAATTTCCAAGAATTTAGCACATGCATTTTGAACAAAACACTGTAAAAGCTGTTTCTTTTTCTTTATATTGGACACTCTTGTTGATCATTTACAAATGGCTGCATGCTTACGCAACATAAAAACCAACTTAAATATATTCCTTTACTATTAAACAAACTAAAATATAGCTGCAAACTGGCATAAACACTCAAACGCGCAGCAGGGGCTTTTGTGCAAAATACTGCTTTTAGGAAAAACAGCTGTGGCCCTGTAGTCATTGTTGGTTTTTGGAGAGAGAACCAACTAATCATTACTCAATTATAGTCGTCTTGGTAGTCTGCATTCTGGCTGGCCTGCAAGTGAATGTGCCCTGGGAAAAAACAACTGCAACAACTAATGATATGATTACAGCAACAGCTTGCTTTATTCGGCTGTCACTTCTTCACGGCTGCACTGTCAAGGCAAATTCGACCATATCTGTGTTTGTATGATAGGCTTTTCTTCTGTTGTTTATCATTTTATCCCTGCTGAATTTAAGATAAACAGCAGCCTACCTTTTGGTAGGTCGAAGCGATCGACTTTGCAGTTGTACTTGTGTGTGCGGTTTGGTTTTTTGCTCGACTTGTGTTCTGATGTGTTCATTAACTTTGATTCGGCCATGCTCTACTAATGGAAAATGATGTCTTTGTACTCGGTGAATATGATTATGTAAGACAACTTTCACCCACATTGCTTTGTGCAGTTCAGTAATCTGGGCACCTCATTCATGGCTAACCGAAGGCCTAGCCCATTTCCTTTCACTGGAGCTCTAAACCTCTCGACATGTTTTAATCTTAATGCAGTGCAAACGGTATTAAGAAACACAACACACAAAAGCTGCAACTACAAGAGACAGTCTTATATAGCTCAAGTTTCTTTTTGTTGAGCATAATCGGCTTCAGGCCCGACAGGATTTCTGCAGTGCAACAGAAAAGGAAGAGAGAAAAGAGGAAAAACCTCAAAATTTTGATAGACTAAAATATCTCATGTATACTACTGTTCAGAATTAAGTTTGGGGTCGGTAAGATTTTTTTTTATTTTTATTTTTTACAGTTTTGAAGTAACCGTCTTATATTAAAGCACTTAGAGTGAACCTTTAAAACACTAATAATTTAATAACACTATTAAATGTTAACCAAATCTCAAAATAAATATCCATTTTTCATACTGTACATTATGATGTTGAAATGCCTAAATTCACTTGTAGCATTTAAAACCATTCATTTGAGTTTTTAAGCGTAAATAAAATTGCTACTAAAAAAAAAAGTCACAATTCAATGTCCATAAATTTGTTAATCAAATACAAAAAATAAAATAAATAACTCGAGGCGAATTGTTATATTTGTAGATATGCGCACTGTGTTACATATTTGTAAATATATGCACTATATATTATATTGTTATTTAACACATTAGTGATGTCTTATTTAATACAGTTTGAATAAACCTGTCAATTTCTGAGAGCAACCATTTCAAATTTGAACAATGAATTTGATGGATTGATTTTAGTCTTTAGTATTTTATTTTTAATTTAAACAAAATACAGAATTTAATTATATCCCCTTTTATTGGTTATTGGCTATAACATGAAAATGAATATCAGCTTATCGATATCAGCCATTTTATTGTCCACCGGACAAAAAGTGTTAGAAAAGCAAAAGCACACCAAGTGATTTGAATTGTCATTTCTGTAGCACAAATAATACTGAACAAGAAACACACTGAATTTTTATATTTATGTAGTTATCGATATCAGCCTGAATTGTTATATCTGTTCATCCCTAATGGGCATCATTCCCGAATTTCTACTCGCAGTTAAGGCTGCACAATTAATCTAAATAAAATTGATAACATGACCTTTCTTGAATTTTGTCCATCACAATAAAATGCATAATGTTCTGGTAAATCCTGCTGTACAGTCCAAGTAACAATATGCCAGGCCAAAGCATCATGGGAAAGATTCAAACTTTAATACAGCCTCAGTTCGGAGGCCTTAACTAGCCCTCGACTAATTCTTTGAAAGAAAGTTCAGGGTAAGGAGCCGGGGGAAAATTCAAGGGGCCTTCTCTTTCTGAGAATTGTAGTGAGTGGATAGTTTATAGCTGCCTGGAGACAGTATCAGAAGAGTCTGTGAAACAGGGGAGGAGGAACAGGCGGAGACTGTAGAAATGCCAAGCCATGGTTCACTTCAACAAGCAGTAAAACTGAGGCCAGGAAAAGAAAAGGGGAAAAAAAAAAAAAGAGAGGGAGAACTTCTGCCACAGGCTGTGAAACACAACCAAGTTCGACTCTGTGCACCATTTCTGTGAGGATATGGTGCTGGTGGATTTCAAATTAAAATCACATGAAATCTCTCTCTCACTGAATGAGAGCACTTGGATATGGGAAAACACCACATAAAAAGAGTGACAGCTCTATTCGTAATTATATGGGCTGATATTTCCAAAGCTACGATCATTTTCACATTTTCTTTACAGATGCTTTTCTGCCATATTAACATGTTAGCTAACACAAAGAGTGTGCTGTCAATTACTCCAGCTGGAGGAAAACCGATTTTTTTTTTTTTAAATCAAGTACTAAATCCAAGCCAGGAGCTTTCAGTATAAATGCTGTTGTCTGGTTTATTAGTAGACATCTATATTCACCTGACAGATTTTAGCATCACTTTTTTTTATTTTGCTCAACCAGTTTAATGAATGTACATTTTTTTGAAGTGTGCGCATTTGTGGTTAAAAAGTATATAATTTTTTTTTTTTTTTTTTTTTTTAGAAAATGGCAGATCGTTTCGCTAGATAAGACTCATATTCCTCGGCTGGAATCATGTAGAGCTCTTTGAAGCTAACTGCAATTTGGACCTTCAACCTGTTGGCTGCCATGTAAAACCATTATATGGAGAAAAATCCTAGAATGTTTTCCTCAAAAACCTTAATTTTTTTAAGACTAAAAGACATGAACATCTTGGATGGCATGGGGGTGAGTAAATTATCAGGAAATTTTTATTCTGGAAGTGAACAAATTCTTTAAGTTGGACGTTCGGGAGGTCAATAGAGGAGTAACTGAGTCTTTCATACACAGCAGGTCGAGAGTTAGTAGACCAGTTATTACCTATAAAGTAGGAATGGGGTGACAATATCAATTTAAATTGATCTTAATTTTGATGAACCAATATTAATTCTTAAATCCCAAGAATCAATCTTTTAGTCTGTGCCGTTTTCAGTTGAAGCATTAACAAAACGTCGCTAAACATTATTTGTAGCAACTTGCATCCAATAACCAGAATAAGCTTTTTTACTTTTGATATGAAAAAGTCTCAGCTTTCAAATTTGCTCAGTTTTATCATTAAAATTCAAACAATAAATACCGTTTTAGCATAATCTAATGTGGCATGATATACAGCTGTAGCCACCTCAGTTCAAGCTGTAGTACGAAGTGAACACTTAAATCTCTTCCTCTTTACTACTAGTTATAGCACAAAATCATGAATGAACATCAGAAATTATGTTGAAAGAAACAAATATATAACTTACTGAAATGTATCGTTTCTCATGTAACTGAATGGTCAATCGCGTCTCGATATGCGGAAAAACATCAATTAAACAGCTTGCAAACAAAATGTCATTTATCATTACATTTACCTCAGGAAATCCAATTCATGTCTATAGCTTTTTAGTCACCTAAAAAAAAATTATTTTATAGGAGCATTCTGCTAAATATACGCACACATACAGTATATTACACATAGGGCCTACATCTATTCATGGCATTTTACTCAACCGGTTAGTTGTGTTTTATTTAATGTATGTCTGAATAAGTTATATAACAACTTCCTAAAATTGAAAAAAATGCCTTCTGTGCAACTTAAAAGTTTTTATAAGTGTATAAGTTTTCTGATGGGTCATTATACCTAAACAGCATTAGACTTAATAGTTTGGTCTCTACTGTTAATTTTAACATTTAACATTGACATAACAGGCGACAGGGAACCCTACAGGGTTCAGAGCTTTAGTTGAGAGAATTTTTTGTCTTCAAGAAAAATTCAGGCTACACATAATGTACCTGATATATCCAAATGAACTGATACTGAATTGGAATCTAACAGAGTCAAGAGCTTGAAATTAATCCCGAAATCTGAAACCAATACCTAGCCTTACCTATAGCAATACCTGAAGAAAAAAAAAAGTTGTGCTGCTAACATTAAAACATACAGCTAGGCATTCTATCTTCATACCATCTACATACCAAATGTCAACTGCTGCCTGTCAAAGACCTTTCACACAGATTAGAGGTGTTTTCATTTAGAGAAAATGTAGCTATTCTAAGGTGAATAAACTATAGTTATGAATCATTCTGTTACATACCGACTCCATCTGAAGCCTTCTCTATCCCTATAATGTTGCTATATACATTTATTTTAAAGAATATCTCAACAGTAGTATAAGTGATTCTTATGCTAATTTAATTTAAAATCCAACATGCATAAAATAACCATTATTCCAACATTCAGAACAGTTTCTGGTACAGAACAGTTTCCCTCACAATCTATAACAACATTAAACTATAAATAGAAAAATATTTATTTAATTGCATTTTATTGAGCACAAATATTATTTAAGCAGTTGAGCTTAAGTGAAGATTTACTGAAACACCAAATTTTTAAAAGGTTTCAAATGGCCAAGAATATATGTAATATTTTAATATTTTAAAAAATAAGTTGATCATTCATTACATTATTAAAAATAACCAGTTACACAGATCTCACAATATGAAAGATTAATAAAACTCTTAAAAGCATTTAACTTAATATTAAAATGGAAGAATGGTAGACTTGAAAATGTAATTAGCTTTATTAATCTAACATGACGTCTAAATTCTTAATAATAGAGCATCATTTCTATCTTCATCTTTTCAACGCTACATTCTCAATGCAAATCCATTTAAGCAGCAGGCAAATGTCTCAGGCATGTAGGTCAATTCCCTACATCTACATAAGAAAAGCAGAGAGAAATATGTAAGTTAGTCGATTTAAGCGGGTAGCAACTTAATTTAGGTGATGAGCAATTATTTTACAGATTTTTAGCCAAAATAGGCCTAGTTGGAATCTCCAGATTTCCACAGAATGGGAATACTCATCATTCACATTTCTACACATTTCTTGCCTCTTGTATTTTAAAACACTCAACACAGAATTCCGTAGATTTTCCTTGGTCTTGGATATAGCTTGAAAGCAGAACCTAAACTGTGTGTATCTGGTCCTGTAATTCAACACTTCAAAGTACACCAAAACTTCTCTTGCATTCTCTTTTAAGTCAGCGAACATCACAGATTGAATATGACAACTACTTTATAGTGTGCACTGCAGTGCTGGAGACTTTTAACTGTCCAAAAAAGGGACACAAAGGAGACATTGAAGCAAAAATCACCTGATGGAGTGGGAATGTGCAGATGAAGCTGAAAGTCCTACCTGATACATATAACTCTCCAGATTGGCCTGGTGAACTGCCAGGCCTCCAAACATACTATAATTTACTGCTTCCTGAGGGCATAAAAGGAGGAGAAAGAGCTCGGAGAAAGTGCCAGAGAAACACAGGAGCAAGGACAGTTTGGGAAAGGAGACACTAGATAACTAAGAGGGCACAAGGTAGCATCCACGTAGATGATCATGCTACACTTGTAAAACTAAAGGTTCCAGAAGAGGTTTACACAGCAATGCCATAGTAAGTTTCCCCAAAAAACATAAAAGTGAACAGTTCTTAAAAGATCCATTTTTTAGTTTAAAGAACACGGATAACCTAAAATATATATTTTTTCTATTATGAAGAAGCTTTTGTGCAATGGAAAGGTTCTTCATGGAACCATTAATGGCAATAATAAAATTGTGTGTAAATGCAAAAAAAAATGATCTAAAATTAGAAAATCTCTGATGATTCAATGCAGCATTGCATTGCAGCAGACTGCTATTAAAAGCAAAATCCTTCTTTTCCTTCAAAAAAAAAAAAAGAAAGAAAATTCACGGATGTTTATTACGAGAGATCTGAGGCCTGATTCAACAAGCTAGCAGTCAGTCCCCCAAAACAAAACAGGTTATAACAGCTCTTTAGCACAGATTAAGCAGGTTAGTCATTGGTCAACACAGTAAAAGCAGCCAGTCTTACCCTGCGAGGAGGCTATTGGCTCAGGTCTGGGAACAGCAGGAAGCGGTCTCTGAGAACGAGGCTGGCAGGACGGCACTGACATTTTCACAGGTCCCACATACTGCACGTACGTCCCTGGAAAGTCTCCCCTCTGTTTGGTTCGCTCGTTAAAGCCCAAGATCCAGCCGATGCATTCTGGGTGCTCCTCCTCTCCCTCTTTGATGCCCAGTGACAGCAGAGACGCTTTGTCGACCGTCAGGATATCACCAGGCTCAAGGTCAATGTCATCCTCCCAGTCCTTAGAGTAGGAGTACAGAGATCTGTACTGGAAGCAATCGGAAGCCATTTTCAGAGTATGAACTGACAACCACCCCAGGCAGAAGAGCGTTGGACTGGGGATGAAACTTTGCGAGGGTGCGAATGATGTCGTACCGTGGGACGTTTGGTTAAAAGCTAAGCACTTCTGACCGGAGCTCATAAACAGGCATGCGCGGTAGCAACGGCTTAGACCTGACCGGTGTTGGCCGAGCAGGCCACTTTTCTCAACTTGAACCCACGGTTCAACCAAATGATGGAACAGAGGGAATGCAGCATGCTCATTCAGGCTCCGGAAAAAAAGAAATAAAGAATGAAGTCCTTCACAGATTTATTTGGCCAAATCAGCTGGTGTCGTCTTATAGCAGGTTGCTCAACATTCCCTCTCAAGATGTGATCCTCCCAGTGTAACGTGATGACTGTATGGAAAAAAAGACAAGTATAGTAAGAGTGAAACACTCACACAAAGTCTTTCTAAAAGAATAACAATAAAATATTCACAACAAGTTTACAGTCGAGCTTCAGCAAGGCTTCGCATAGTCCAGTTACAGCCTTCATCTCAGTCCAAGTATACATGACAGAATGCGTAATAAAATATTCAAAGCATTAAATAAACGTGCGTCACCTCTTTCTTTCAGAGAATATGCACAACACCGAGGCCAATTGTAGTCTGATTAAACATGCTGGACAAAGACTAGGTCTGTTAATCCGACTTCACAAAAAAACAGGTAGAATTTTAGTCGGACTGATGCGTTTACATTTTAAAAATACACATTTTTTAACAATCTGACTGAAATCAAACTTTTATAAAGCACTAAACATAATGCACCCCATACATGCGATGGACGTTCGTAAGACCAGGTGAATTTTTAAACACCATAGTCTTAAAGCAAACAAAACCCAAGGAACAACCTTACCTTACTTCCCTTGAAACAATTAAAGCCAGAAATATCAAAACCGTTAATGTCAGTTAGTAACCAAATATTTCAATTTCAGCAAATAATCAAAAAGATAACTGCCTAAAAAAATTTTTTTTAAAAGATGTTCACAATTGGTTTTTTTGGAATAGCATTCCTGAATGAGCGCAGGTCACTTAATTTTTCAAAATAATCCAATATGAAGTCCATATTATTCCAATTACTACAGTACGCAGTTGATATTAAGCATATTTGCAATATGCATCACTTATATGACGGAATGGCAAAACGTATAATTTTTTTGCATGCGCATGCGCACCTTCGAACTAGGGGCTTATGCTCATATGCCAATAAAGTGGCATTTTAAAGGTTTGCCGACCCCGTGGAAAGATTGCAATCTAATAAACAATGTCAAAGTGTTCGCAGGCATTACAGGGCAACACTCACCCCACTTTGACCAGGCGCACTAGGGTCTCAGTCCGACATCCTCTGTGTGGAGAAGAGAGGTGCAAGCGCAGACACGTGGCACTGACATACCCAACCACAGCCCGCAATCCTCACACCACTGAAACACCCCCTCCGAAACACGTCATCCCCCTTTCCGCCTTTTCATCATTATAACTAAAGTATTTCATGTAATGCTACTGAACTGTACAGCGGAGTTCATTCAGGAAAAAAGAAAAAGTCCATTCTGAGTCTGAGTGCTAAAACTAAAAGTTCTGCTGAGAGAAATCCTCATGTTTACAGTCAAGCACACGGCTTAAACTGCAGGACGGCGGCTGACAGATTCGTACGCATCCTTTCCTCCCCTTTATTCAGTCTGAGCAGAGCAGTTTGCAAAACACTGTGACCAAGGCAGAGCACAAAATAATTAATGAATCGAGGCAGGAAACTCACTGTTGCTACAGAAGGGAAAAGGTAATCCTGGATTCCTATTGGGCAGCATATGGCCATGTGCTCAAGAATCACCAGAGAAGCTGGGGCAAATCAAGCAAACGTTCTAATATTAGAAAATGTATCTAGGCAGTGATCAAACCCTAAACCTTTAAACTATACTGCTTTTCTGCAGTGGATAACTTTTTTGCTCATTAAAGGAATGTGTTTATGCCTGTATGACATGTTTTAAGTATTCTGAATGAGAGACAAGCAAAGCAAAATCAAAATGTTTGTTGGATGAGGCTGGTCTAATCAGGACTATGGCACATTATTAGGATCATTCAAACGCAGGGAAAAGGACAGGATTCTGCTTGGGGTTCTACTGAGGAAACGGGATCAGGATTCTTTGTCATACTGTGCATGTCTTCAGCCTCAGGCTACCAAGGTAGGAGTTTTAATCCATCCACGAGACCCGTCTTAGTTGTAAGAAATTAGGACAGTCACAGTATTTGTTGAGAAGGAAAACGATGAGCCTGTCTAGGTACGGAAAGCTTATGCAATATTTTTTCCTCTCTGATTTCATTGGCCGAAGTACCTTGACTAATGCCCATGAGTCTGGTGACAGACAGTGTTCTCCAAACAATATGTCCTTTTAAAGCCTGGAGTGTGCAGGACTGAAGAAACGGCATACAGAACATACCCTCTGGATATATGGCATGCAATGGTTCAGATAAGGACAATGTTGCTAATTAAAGTTAAAGTGTGTATTTTTTTTATTTTAAAATACTTTCTCAAGTTAATGTGCGGCCAACTATAAGTAAGCCATTACAGTTCATTCCCATGAAAAATGTAAACACTGTACTGCTTTCAAAACATTGCTCAGTTTGTTTGAGCATCCTGAGGAGCCCAACACAGCAACACTGGCTCAACCAATGGTGTAACTCTGGGGGCGGGACTACTCGCTTGGCAGATGAGAGAAAAATTATTGCTATCTTACACTTCTTAATTTTTGTCACCTTGACAAGATGTCTGCACCTATAATTTTGATTTGCACTTTGTTTCTATAATTTGTTTTTTACAATATGTTACTTTACAAATTATTTAGAAGAGTAATTGAAAGTCAAGATGAAACAAAAGCAGCAACAGATCTTTCATATTGATTGGATTTTGAGAAAAAAAATGAAATAGAATTATAAATAAATAATTCACAAGGTGCGGTCACAAACTTTAGGTAAAATTTCGAAAGGTAAAGAATGTCCATAACCGATGAAGTGGCAATGCTTTACACACTTTCAACCTAATCAGCTTTATATCGGTAATTAACATGTTCAAAGTTTTACCAACTTGAATCCAATGCGAAATATTTCCCCTCGAAATATCAGATTACGCATATTCCTATTCAGATGACTGTATTTTGCTTTACAACGGTAGATAAGGCTGCAGCTTTATATCTATAACTTGTAATCACAAAATAGCTAGGGTGAATTTTCATTTTCATTTCATGCTGACTTTGAACAGAAATTTATCCGTTAGTATATTACTTCTTTGCTTAGCTAAAGCAATCTTAACGAAACGCGACGCACAGACTAAAGACAGTGGAACGGAGCGACAGAGATCTGCCCCCGGCTCCGGCTCCGGCTCCACTCCGGGGTTTACAGTCCCCACTCCTGGAACAATCCTGAGAGAAACTCGCTCTGAAACAGTGAAAAATCCTCGCGCTGTTATACTAAAATAAATCAACACTGCCACCGTAACTAAACTAATGTAGAACTA
Source organism: Acrossocheilus fasciatus (assembly GCA_036784905.1). Taxonomy (NCBI): domain Eukaryota; kingdom Metazoa; phylum Chordata; class Actinopteri; order Cypriniformes; family Cyprinidae; genus Acrossocheilus; species Acrossocheilus fasciatus. Next base: position 17,720,650 of record CM071939.1, on the reverse strand, counting down.
ACGGCTGTATAAAGCGTCGAATATAAGCAGTGACTGACAAATGGACACTTCAAATTCAAAAGGGTCTAAATCTGATTTAAAAAGTTGAGTTTGTGGCATGAATACTTCAGTACGTTCTCGAGTCATTGTCACGCGCTGAAGCTCTTGCAGGCTGTTAACTGTGTATCTGCTGCCTTGATCAGGCAATGCGAACATGCTTCTGCGTTATGCAGACCAAACGCATATCGGTGTGTACATTTCTGTCGCCCACTAAATCAAACGGCTTCTTCGAAATTTTGCAAAGAAATAAAACGCTGGTTTATCGTTAGAGGCAAACAAGTCCACGCTTTATATGTCGTAGCAGCACCCTTCGTGTCTTTTCCACCATTTTCCCACATTTGGAGGCTGCTAGCTAGCCATCCTGTTTAGTAGATTACAGTAACGCAATGTGCAAAACTTGGGAAAACTTACCCGTGGCAAGTCGTTGCAAAAGCGTTGACGGTTTTCTTTCGCGCGTGCGATCCTAACACTCGGCCGGATTCAGTTTTTCAATTCCCATCTACTCCCTCAACAGAGTACAGGATTGATTTCTTTTTCCTTTTCATTCCGCACGAATCTTTTCAACTTGCCGAACTGCCATTTTCCAGTGCAGCACGGAGCAGGACAGGACTGCGTGAGAACTAGAGAAAGCGGAACGGAGAATAGCGGAATGAGCCGAAAACGGCCGAAAGAGTAAATCTCGGTTAACACATGAAGCGTTCATCATTCCTGCACTCCCTATTGCGCCATCCCGCTGTGGTTAGGCGAGGTAGTGTAGAAACCCGTTCATAAAAAAAAATGTAGACCTACAAGTGAAAAAAAAATCTCAAATTACGCTATTCTTTCAATTGCCTATTAGGCTTTTTTATTTTTTATCGTTTATCAGAGTAGCTACTGGAACATTTAAGTAATTTAACAGTTTCAAACAGTATTTTTTTTATGCAGCAGGCCATTAAAATATGATGTATGTGATATATGTAACTCTATATATAAAATATCAAATGTAAAAGTTTGGGGTCAGTAATTTTATTTTAAATAAATCAATGGTTTTATTCCTCAAGGATTAAACTGATTAAAAGTGACAGACTTTTGTATTGTTACATTAAAATGATATTTCATATAATGCTATTCTTTTGAACTTTCTATTCATCAAAGAATCCTGAGAAGAAGAAAAAAACACAGCACAAACTGTTGACAACATTGATAAGAATATTTCTTGAGAATTAAATCAGTATATTACAATGATTTCCGAAGGATCATGTGACACTGAAGACTGGAGCAATGGCTGCTGAAAATCTAGCTGTGTCAGCACAGGAATAAATTATATTTGAAAATATATTAAAATAGAATTTGTTATTTTAAATTGCAATAATATTTCACAGTATTACCGTTTTAACTATATTTTTGATCATAAATAAATGCAGCCTTGGTGAGCATTAACTTAAAAAAAAAAAAACAAAGACCCCAAACTTTTAATTTGAATGGTAGTGTATTGTAATAATTTCTGGAGGTAGTTAATATACCACAGGCCGCTAGTGCTTAAATATGAAAAACATTCATGGTCACAACAGACAAAGCACTGAAACCACTGAAATATGATTATCAGCAATTATGTACACATTTAATCATGGTTAAATCCAAACTTTACAAATACACTGAGCGTGAGTGGATTTAGTTGAGAGTCTAGGATCTTTTTGAGTCCATGGCTGTGGAAAGAATTGGATCAACTATACAAATTCAACTTAAAACAAAACACTACAGTACCATACAAAAGTAAATGAAGGTAGTATGTGAACTCAAGGAAATAGTGCCACACAAATCTGAAGTACAGAAGAAGAGAAAGACAAGTCAGACTGGGAGTGCAAGTATCTAAACTTCGTCTTCTGTCTCCTTAGTTTTGATTAATGAATGAGGAAGCAATCCAGTTTAAGCAAACCATTACATAGAAAGCTCATGTTACTCGTAACTGAATCATTTCTGTGTAACCAAACAAGCAGATGTCAACACTTCAGAAGGCTACAGTGCAGATTTAAACTATGGCATTTATATAGGGTACTCACAAAAACATGCCATATGGCTGTTGTGTGAATTCACGAGAACAGGCATTTCCACAAAACACTGAAAGACAGAACCACCATTTGTTAAAGATTACATATGTCAAATGATTTCAGTTGTACAACACTGCTAGAACACATACCAAATCCAAAACATTATAAATAAAAGGTTGTCACCAAATTAGTATTCATAATCCATTTTGTTCTTTCTAAGTAACGAGAACAAGTATGCTCAGGTAAACATGATACTCTACAATGCCAACATTGGCCAAATGGCTTCTTACAAGTCATTATTTAGGTGCTGGAATATTATTGGGTGTGACTGAATAAACACAAAACTCATTTCTTATGCATCCAAATTTGCAAAATGGCAAAAATAATATTAGTCAACATATAACTACATTTTGTTGACATTACATGACAATATTACTGATATTTATGAGATATGAAAATGAAAAAAAAAAAAAACAGTAATTGACCCTCAGCAGGAACACATATGTGCAAATTCTCAGAAAGCAATCCTACTGTATGACCTTTCTATTCCCGTCTTGTATAAAACAAATGTAATAAATAAAATCTTTCAAAATCTACAAAAGTTCATTGTGCTATCTGGTAAAACAAATTTTTAAAGGGATAAATCAACCCGAAAATGAAAATCCTGTATGGTTCCAAACCTGTATGGCTTTCTTTGGTGGAACACAAATGCCAACAATATTTTAAAGGAATAGTTCACCCCAAAATGAACATTTTGTCATCATTTCTCTTTCTTATGTTGAACACAAAAGAAGATATTTTGAAGAATTTTGAAGGACCAAACAGTTGTTGGTCCCCTTTGACTTCCATAGTAGAGAAAGAAATACTATGGGGACCATCAACTGTTTGATTACCAGCATTCTTCAAAATATCTTCTTCTATGTTCAACATAAGAAAAACTCATACAGGTTTGGAACGAGTGAGTAAATGACGACATTTTTGGGGGAACTATCCCTTTAAGACAGCTTTTGTCCATACAATGAAAGTCAATGGGGTCCAAAACAACACAGACATTTTTTTTTTATGTTCTACAGCAGAAAGTAAGTTATTCAGGTTTACAACAATATGAATCTGAAAAAATGATTACAGAATTTTCTTTTTTTCAATTTTCATTTTACAGAATTTTCATGATTACAAAAATCCATTTAAAAGACAGTTTGGCAGGTGAATGACTTGTAACTTAAGAATAAATGACACTAAAAAAAAAACTTCCTACTCCTGTCTTTTCTCTGATTATGATTATGATTTTAATGATAATGGAAGCACCCGTACATCTGAGTCTCACAGTTTTTTGGACTTTTCTAAGGCTAACAGCCATCCTCTGGTTTCTTCTGTTCTTTCAGCGTGGATCCAAGCTCGTCGGTTTTCCTTGCTGAAGTCTCGGAGCCTCCCTCCGCCTGTGTTGTGCTGATCCATGCAGCTTTGAAACGTGGATGAGATGGCACTGGTGTAGATGTTGTGACCTCCTTGTCATCAGAGTCATCAAAGCTGACCTCCTGAACAGCTTCCTGCTTCTTAAATGAATCTCGTCTCTCAGACAAGTTTAGCTTCCTCATAACCACACCACCGGAGTCCCTCGTTCGTTGGCCAGCCAGGTATAACCCTTGTCTAGCATGGTCACCGACACACACAAAACCTGAGGCAATGTCACTAGTTTGTGACTCGAGTCCCTCAGCTTCACTCTGGGGAACTTCCACGGTGTGTCTTCGAGTGGAGAAGGCCTTTTTGTCTCCATGTTGGGCGCCGGAGGGCCGCTCAGATGAATGAACCCTGTTCAGCAGTGGCGAACGAGGTGATTCTGCGCTGCGGGGACACACCGTCTGTCTCACGATGGTTGGCGGGGACATCATCTTATTATGAAACGAGTGGAGGCTTTTAGGAACTCCGGCGAGGGAAGATGGAGAACACTGTGGAGACAGAGGCTGTGAGGAGGGATTGCAGGCGAGGGGAGAGGGGGGAATACTGTTGGTGGACTTGCAGCGGCCTGATTTGCTATAGCGGAGGCCAATCTTGGATCCCAAAACGTGAAGGGAACTTGGGCGACTTTGAGGGATGGGTGAATTCGGAGAACTTGAGCAGGGTGAAGAACTCTGTGGAGAGTTTGAATCTGTGGAGAGAGTACAAACAATGCTAAATCACTGACATACTACAACAAAAATTAAAAATGAACAATTAATTCAAAACAATTTGCAGTTTAGTGCTTTTATGTGCCCTTGCTGAATGAAAGCATTCTTCTCTTCCAAATCAACCCCAAACCTTTTGAACGCTAGTGTAGGTCAATGATGAATAAAAGTATCCACAATAAAGTAAAATCTAGTTTAAAACACATGCACCAAGTTCTTATAAGTGAACTGTTTATATTAATGTTTGTTTCATATGTTTTTTTGAAAAACTTTCACGAAAACTGAAAATGTCAAGTAGTGTAACCATCAAGTAAAAAAAAAAAATTTATGTTTTGCATTACCTTAGACCTTGAACAGTACTTTGAAAAGTTTTAAAATCAATTTTAAGGCAAAAGTCATTTTTAAGCAAATATCATGAATGATTAGTTATTAATTCATAAATATTTTACAAACTGAACCAAAGTCTCTTTAAGACAAGTCATGTCACTCGGCGGCCATCTTTGAAACGCATCTCAGGCATCCAAGTGCAGCTCCTATCTCAATTCTCAGCTCCTTAAATTCTCCAAAATTGTTCACTAAGTTTACAATTAAATTTCATATTTGAAATCACCAAAGAAATCTGACCACAACTGTATCATAAATGATGTTTCTAGTTTTGCTCAAATAGCGTTATAAAAAGCTTATTTTTCAGGCTAGATCAGCCAGTGCGCATGCGCAGTCCTGAGCGCACGTCTCAAAACGCTGACTGTTTCTATAGCAACCGGGACTTTTAACAGCAGCTGCAGTGACATGTTGACTTTACCGATTAGTGATTGGCTCTTTCATTCAGAAGGCAGGGCTTCCTGCGATTGAGCAGCCATATTGAGCGTTGCATTTGTCCCCATTCAAAACTATACGAGTGACATGTCTTGGGTATTCTATAGTCTTTGACTGAACTAACCCTGCCTTGTCATACTAAAGGTCAAATTATCTGATTTAAAGACACTCACAATCATGAGTGCCTGCAGGGATCCTCATATGATATCACTCAGTGAAAAATGTTTTTCAAATATTAATAAGTCATGGAACAATTTTGTTAAGAAATAAAATTACTTTTCAAGAATTATTTTTTTATTCAAGAATTTGATTCCTTGAAGGAGGGGTTATTATTTGAGGCATATCTAATTACAAACCGAAGCAGATAAGACTGTATCTGACAGTGAGAGAGAGTCTGAGTCATACCACATGACAGGTCTGGAGCTGGGCTTCTGCACGGGGTGTTGGGCCCAGGAGACAGGCTCGGCGTCGGAGAGTCAGACAGGCTGTCGTTAGGTGAGTGCTGAAAACCCGCTGAGAAACTGCGACTGTTCTGAATCCCCGGACTGTGTTTGGGCAGCTTCTTCAAAAGATTTCGCCGTTTGCTAGAAAAGTTGGGCTTAAATTAGATTTTGGATTTCAATGATTTTAACTGGTTTAAAACATTCAAGAAGACACTACATCTTTCCAACCTGTCTTGACCCTCTTTTCTTTTGCTCTTTTTACTGCGTCGTGCCATCTTCCCCTTTGAGCTGGTCTTTCTCGCAGGCCCGATTTTAATGGACGTATTCTCAAGAGGAGTCGTCTGCAGAGTCACTTTACTGCCACTCTACAAATGGAAAAATCAAGAAATCAAGCAAGTCCTTATTTAAAAAGCACATGGGCTGCCTTTAGCTGCAGATCTATTTGAGAATCTCACCTTCAGCAGAAGCTCCACCACATCGGTGTGCACCAGACCCTGGATACACTCTCCATTCACGTGAGTGATGAGGTCACCAGCTCTCAGCCCGGCCTCGTGAGCAGGACTGCCGTCTTCAACACTCTAGATCAACGGCAACACATAAAAGCGCATTTAAATAGGTCAAACCAATAAAATGCTGGTACACTGGGTTCTGAGTATGGTTAACCATAGTGATAAACCAAAATTAAATTTTTTTACTGAAACTGAAATTAAAGTTTTAAATTTAGCAAAAAACGTTAATGGCTTTCCTTGGGTAAAAAAAATTAAATGTTACGTGACATTGTTTATAGACTGTTTCAATGGCAACAACATAAACAATTGTTATTGCGTATGCACGCTTTTGTGGCCCAAACATAACTTCTGGTAGACTTCCGCAAAGAATCAATAACAAAAGCAATGTCCCTCTAGAGTAGATTATTTCTGATAACAAGCAAAATATATTTGCTGCGTAAATCAGATGGGCTTCTTGAAAATGCAAATGCATTCTCTGCCAGCAGGAGGTGCTTTTGGAGCAGCAGAAATAGAGGTTTCCCCGGTAACGGCTGTACACAAAGCAGCGCTGAGCTCACAAACACTGCTTTATCAGGCATTACAGGCAAGATGAAATAAAAATGACATTGAAAATTTTCTAAAGACAGTCGGTTTCCTTCAGAGATACAGTGATTAAAAAACACCCGCACCGGCTTTCGATTTTGAAACATGCAGTGCTCATGTTTATTCAACGAAGTCAAAGCCTTCTGGAAAATCTATTTGTGGTGGTCAGTTTTGATATTGTGGCAATCCGCCACAAATAAATCAATGTATGGGAAACACTGCATCCCACAGCACAACAACCTGAGCCCAACTTCAGTCTACTCATCACCTTAACTTTAACTACATTTGAAGTCCGCGCCAATAGCCAGTCTGATAAAAAAACACAGACCGGAAGTTAACTTGGGGCCAGGCGCATACATCCGATGAAACCGCCTATTATTTTATCTTTCTGCAGTTGAAACACTGAGTGATTACATGAAACATTTCACTAAGTTGTACTGTTTCTTTCAATAGAACTTCTGATGTTCATTTTTGTTTATTTCATGCTGTAACTAGTAAGGAAAAAGAAAAGATGTTCAGTTCACATGCTGCTTAAACTGAGGCAATGAGTTTCAGTCAATGATTTCATCCCGCCAAAGCTGTTTTTGGTGCATCACTAGTTAACCATGATATAGATGGAGTGATTCACACTGCATCCATAATACTCACCCAGACCATGTGGTGCACCGTGTAGACATCAGTGTCGCCCATGTAGACCCGAATGGCACGGAGCGCAAAGCCGTACTTCCTCCCAGAGCTGTGGATGACCACAGGAGGACGAAGACTGCTTACGTTGAGAGAGATGTCTCGGTTGGGGGAAGAATCCCGAGATGAAGGGTTGGATGAGAGTGAGTGTGAAGACATGGGGCTTGTCTGGAGCCCACCAGGGATGTCATCTACGGCGACAATACATAATCATATATAAGAGAAATGCCTCATAATAGTTACAATATCCACATATTGGTGTTAAATATCAAACACAAAGTTTGCCAAGTCATGTTTCACTTTCATCTACGTCAATAAGCTCTCTGTTCCTCTCAACTGTTCATTGTTCTCTTGAAACCACCTGCTTCACTTGTTTATTGTTGTAGTCACATGAATTTCAGTTGCCTTCAGTGTGATGGTATCACATGATGGTACAACGTCTACATGAACACATCTGAGCCCACTGTACCTGCTGTGACGATGAGGGATAGGCCAGACACGGATGCAGACTTGGGGACTTTGCATGTAAATGGTGAGCGTGGCTTCTCTGGGGTCTCCTGCTGGAGCCCGAGGCGACGCGGACCCTTGTGGTCTCTGCGATTAGTAGGTCTTGTTCCAGTAGAGTTACTGCGCAGACGAATTCGCCGGAGATTTGAGACAAGACCTTCTGAGAAAAAAACAAATACATAAGAAAACTCAAATTGAGAATGAGCATTTACAGACTGACCAATTCACATTTTGTCCTTTAATTTTACCAAATATTAGTTTAAAATATGCATAAAAACTGTTACCCTCATCTTCAGGAAAGGCAAAGTGTGGCATGGCCTCAAGGCTCTGAGTGCTGTTCAAAATTAGAGGACTAGTGCCTCTCTCAGGCTGAGAGGAACTGGATGATGCTCTCGGCCTCGGACTTGGACTGATTGAAAAGAAATAACAAATTTTGACTTCAGGCAAACAAACTAAATTTTGAAGACACAGTAACAAAAAATACCTAGAATCATGCAAAAATTATTAATGATTGAATATACCCTTTGGACCCTTTATATTGCTATTATACCCTTTTATTGCTTGCAAAGTGTTATTTTAGAATACACTATTATAATTTTATTTTTGTATTTTTTAATTGTGACTTCAAATGTTAGTTCTATATTTATTTTGTAATTTCTATTAGATTTTAAAAAATATTTCTAAATAGTTTTAATTTATTTTTATATTCATTTTAGATTGCAGTTAATTTTTTTTGTATTTCAATTTTTAAATGTTTACATTTTATTTCAGTTTTATTTCAATTAATAAAATATATTTTTTAATGTTTTAGTTAACAATAGCAACACTGATCAGCACAACAGATAATAAATTTAAAAATGATATTTGTAATTATTTGATCTTTTAATTCCATTGTGATAAATGAACCTTAAGTAGAGTGTATTGTATTGTTAAGGCTGAAATACACTACACAAATTTTTGCCCCTTTTTCCCTCCGATTTACAGTCTGGAGAAGTTGATGCTAGTTGCCGAAAGTCAAAGCCAGTCTGCAGATCTGAGTTGACAGATTTCACAGAAAATCACATACTGTATGATGGTCACAGACTCTGATTTTTTTAGCTTTAGTCTATGATTCCATCCAGTCAGAGGATCTCAAATATGTTTGATTTTTTTCAGCTGATTTTAGGGTGCATATTGTTTTCAGCAACAAGGCACATGTTTCTGCATGTTTCTTGTAATCGGAACAACTTTAAAGTCTGCTAGTTTTTTTTTTTACTGTATTATGCCCAGTAAGTGTATGATGTCTAGCGTTTTAAAATCTATTCAGATTTTAAAAGTCTTGTGGTGTATTCCAGCCTTTAGCATTACAGCATTCCTTAGAAGCTTATTCAGGTATATACTTCAGAAATATTACGTAGTGTATTAGTATGCTCTTCTGTACATATTCTTGTTCTCACCTGCCCCTGTGGGAATCCTGCTTCCTGTCGCTGCTTGGAAGCTGTCTAAGGGTTTCTACCGGAGACAGCATTGAATGACCGTCCCACCTGTCCTCCTTCTCCTCACTGCAGCTCCGCTCAGAGGAGGACAGGCTCAAGTTGGAGGGAGAAGCCAGCTGCTCGGTGCTACTGTACACCTGATTCACATGACAAAAACAAGTCATGACCTGCTCCTTTACTGTGTTAAATGCCTCAGTCTGCCTGACTGACAGGCACCACTATAAAAAGGTAAGATTGTGCACATTCAGCTATTTCACCTTGCTGAAGCGATGCGAGCAGGAAGAAAACTTGATCTCCTGATAAGATTCATCATCGTTGGTCTCATCGTCCTCCTCAGAGTGATGGTAACGGTCAGAACGTGCTGGGCGGCAGATGAACAGAAGGTTCAGTTGCATCTTCATTATATTTATGATTCAGAAAATGTCATAAAAGAGCAAGAGAGCCACCTACTGTCAAAGTAGCTTGTGTCGTCTTCAGTTTCAAGCTGTGGAATGAACTCTGCTTTCTGTCTTAACAGTCCACTCCAGTCCAGACCATGGAAGAAGATGTGATGTTTGACCTCTGCAGCCCCTCCTGTAGGTCATACCACACATGATTCAAAGCTGGCTACAGTAGTGTTGTTATTGTTAACTAATACTGTTGTGAAACAAAATGAAATAAAATAGAAATATAAGACGAAAAACACAAACTAATATAATCATTACTGTAATAGCGTATACATAATACTAAAATAAAACTGATAAGTAGCATTTATTAGGACTAAACTGGCAAAACACCCACCAGTTCCCAAGCGCTCTATGGGACTTTGCCTCAGCAGTTTTGTGATGAGGTCTTGAGACTCAAGAGGTAATGCATCATCACCCTCTGGCCACTCAATTTCATCTATGGAGGGAGATGGATGCAGACACACGCACACAACATTAGTAGCATAAAGTAGAATTTTACATTGTTGGTAAGCACTAAAAGCAAGTCAAAATATGGGCCCACTTCCAAGTCTATGATATTCTGATGCTCAAGGCCAGGACACACACCAAGCGGACTTCAAAGAACGATGTTGTCGCCTCGCGTCGAAAGCTTCTGAATTAAAAAGCTGCACTTGAACACACGGCACTGCAAACTAACATGTGCGTTTTTGAATATCAGTAACATCGATAACTTTCATCATTTTAAGTGGCTCATGTTGTTCACATATTGGAAAGCTTGGGTAAGACCACGAAACATTAGAACAGCCCTCTGTCTGTTCATATAGTTTTCATCACTTTCGTTTTAAAGGGTCATGAAACCCCAGAAGACGCGTCGCTTAATTATTCACAACAGCGTGTGTTGATTTGAGAAATGTTCATGGATCAAAGGAGATTGTTTGTTTTTGATTTGTAATAAGGGTTTGGCACAAACACAATTCGTTCACTTAGTGAGTGTAACCATTTTTACAGCTTCTTGACACAACCTGTCAAAAGGCTTATATAAACGCTGCAGAATAAGCCTTAAAAGTTATCAGAGGTGCAACAGCGTGTTCATATATGTTTTCAATGCAGAGTGCAAATGGCTGTGCATTTATTTGTGCTCTCGATGGGAGTGAAATTAAACTGTCTAAAACCGAAGTTGACTCTGTCTCCCCTCTTTTCCTCTCCGCTCGCTGCGCACCACGCCCACTTTTTTAGCGTTTTTTTTTTAAACTGTGGTGAGAACTAACCAGTGCTGACTCATTCACTAAACTGAACATCCAATCAGAGTTCTCACTCGTGCCGATGACTCCGACGCAGATTCAGCAACTGCCGCCGACGTGAGCCCAACGAGTGGAACACACCAAACAACCTAGCCGGCTTGGTGTGTCCCAGCCTTAAGATACAGCTCATGCTCCTTCTCCAATGTAAGGTAATGGGAACTTTCTCTACTCATTTATCATCCACCAGGCAGAAATCATTTCAATCATGATTGAATTCTCAGGGTTAGGGGTTAATATCCCTTGATTCTTACCACTGACCACCTGGCCAAAGAGCTCTTCTGGTGTGTCTCCAAAGAAAGGCACACAGCCCACCAGGAACTCATACAGGATAATGCCCATGGCCCACCAATCCACAGGTTTGCCATAACCTTGCCTCAGGATCACCTCTGGTGCGATGTACTCTGGAGTGCCGCAGACCTAGAAAACAACAGAGGAAAAGTTCACCCAAAATGGAAAATGTCGTCATGATTTACTGTATTAGTAAAAAGAACAGGATAACCCTCATGTTCTTACACCCCTGTATTTTCTTCCTTTAGTAAAACACAAAAGCAACTATTTAAAACATAACAACAAACATACAAATTTGAAGTCCATTTCGCATAAAAAGCTATCATTTGGTCTCTAAAAATCTTTCTGAAACTTTGCAATAATAAAATTAAAAATAATATACCTAATTTTAATTATTTGCTCAAAATCTTCCATTTCCATAAATAAATAAATACATGAATAAATGCCTAATCTAACTAGTTATTTATAAAATAAAATAAAATAAAATAAAATAAAATAAAATGCTGCTTGGACATGTTGCCTAACATTGCCTTTTTTGCTTAATGGAAAAAAGGAAAACGTGTTGTAGAAATGATTTGAATAAATTAAGACAAAACTAGTCTTTTAATGTGAACACTTAAAACTAGTACAATATTTGTGCTGAATGTACAGGTAGACTGACCTGTTTATCAATGAACTCTCTTGTGTCTTTCTCCATGTGTTCTTCATACAGGCTTGTGGTCATGTTCATTAAACCGATTTTAGACAGACCGAAGTCAGTCAGTTTAATGTGCCCCATTGATGTAATGAGCAAGCTGAAGACAGGAAACAAACACAGTGAATGCAATATTTGCAGGATGTGGAGTCATGCATAACTGCAGGATTACATCATCCAGCAGCTCTTACTTGTCAGGTTTGAGATCCCTGTGCACGATACCATAATTATGAAGATACTCTAGTGCCAGAACAGTCTCTGCAAAGTACATTCTGGCCATGTCCACCGGCAAGGGACCCATATTCTTCAGCAAATTTGCACAGTCTCCACCTGCAAAGACAATTTAATATTACAACCCGAATTCTGGAAATATTGGGACGTTTTTTTAAATTTGAAGATTTTAAAATTAAAGATGAAAACTAAAAGACCTGAGCCAATCACATGAGCCAATATTTTATTCACAACAGAACATAAAGATAAATGTTTAAACTGAGAAATTGTACACTTTTATCCACCAAATGAGCTCATTTCAAATTTGATGCCTGCTACAGGTCTCAAAAAAGTTGGCACGGGGGCAACAAAGGGCTGAAAAAGCAAGACATTTTTAAAAAGATTCAGGGAGAACATCTAGCTACTAATTAAGTTAATTGACATCAGGTCTGTAACAGGATTAGCTATAAAAGGGATGTCTTAGAGAGGCAGAGTCTCTCAGAAGTTAAGATGGGCAGAGGCTCTCCAATCTGTGAAAGAGTGCGTAAAAAGATTGTGGAATGCTTTAAAAACGACGTTCCTCAAAGTCAAATTGCAAAGGCTTTGCAAATCTCATCATCTACAGTGCATAACATCATCAAAAGATTCAGAGAAACTGGAGAAATCTCTGTGCGTAAGGGACAAGACCGAAGACCTTTGTTGGATGCCTGTGGTCTTCAGGCCCTCAGATGAGACTGCATCACTCATCGGCATGATTCTGTCATTGACATTACTAAATGGGCCCAGGAATACTTCCAGAAACCACTGTCGGTAAACACACAATCCGCCATGCCATCTGTAGATGCCACTTATCTCTATCATGCAAAAATGAAGCCATATGTGAACATGGTCCAGAAGCACTGTCGTGTCCTGTGGGCCAAGGCTCATTCAAAATGGACTGTTTCAAAGTGGAAAAGTGTTCTATGGTCAGACGAGTCCAAATTTGACATTCTTGACGGAAATCATGGACGCAGTGTCCTCCGGGCTAAAGAGGAGGGAGACCTTCCAGCGTGCCATCAACATTCAGTTCAAAAGCCAGCATCTCTGATGGTATGGGGGTGCATAAGTGCATACGGTATGGGCAGCTTGCATGTTTTGGAAGGCACTATGAATGCTGAAAGGTATATAAAGGTTTTAGAGCAACATATGCTTCCCTCCAGACGACATCTATTTCAGGGAAGGCCTTGTGTATTTCAGCAGGACAATGCAAAACCACATACTGCAGCTATTACAGCATGGCTTCGTAGTAGAAGAGTCCGGGTGCTGAATTGATCTGCCTGCAGTCCAGATCTTTCACCTATAGAGAAATTTGGCGCCTCATTACTCTTCAGGAACTCTTCAGCAGCTGGAAACCTATATCAGGCAAAAATGGGACCAAATTCCAACACCAAAACTCCAGAAACTCTTAACATCGATGCCCAGACATCTTCAAACTGTTTTGGAAAGAAGAGGAGATACTACACCTTGGTAAACACGCCCCTGTCCCAACTATTTTGAGACCTGTAGCAAGCATCAAATTTGAAATTAGCTAATTTTTGTGCATAAAATTGTAAAATTTCTCAGTTTATCTATGTTCAACTGTGAATAAAATATTGGCTCATGTGATCTGAAATTCTTTTAGTTTTCATTTTATTCAAATTTAAAAGACGTCTCAAAATTTCCGGAATTCAGGTTAAAAAACATTACAGCTGCAGACTCACAACAGTATACACGAGGAATGACGCACGTGTGTGTCATACAGTTAGATCAAGAAACATATTTGCAACAACGCATCACTGTTGTGACTCACCCTCCACATACTCCATGACCATGCAGAGGTGCCGTCGTGTCTCAAAGGAGCAGAACATGCTGACCACAAAAGGGTTCTCTGCAAATGTCAGGATGTCTCGTTCCACAAACACCTGCTGGATCTGGTTCCTCAGGATCAGGTTCTGCCGGTTGATCTTCTTCATGGCAAACCGCTGCCGTGTCCCGCGATGCCTTACCAGGTACACAGCCCTGCAAGCCAACGCTCAAATCAGGATCAAAGCTGATTGATATTCTTAAGGCTGCAATACACTACAAAACTTTTCAAATCTCAACAGTTTTAAAATCAGACACTTGTTGACTTTGTAAATGGTTAGAGAAAGAATCTGGACATCATAAACTAAATGACTGAACAATACACACAATAAGACTTATTAAAAAACACAACAAACTAACAGAAGCATGTGCCTCGTTATGAGGAGACACAAGACAAATGATAACAGTGTGTGTTCTAAAATCGGCTGAAAATATTAACCATGTTTAATATCTTCTGACGGGATGGGATCCTAGTCTAAAGTTAAAAACTGAGTGTCTTTGCCCATCATAACCTACGTCATTTTCTGTCAAATCTGTCATATCTGACTGCTCAAAATCTGGAAACTTGATATGACTTTCCACAATTAGGGAAGACTCTAGACAAAAGTTATATAGTGTATTCCAGTCTTTCGTCAACTGGTGACTTAAATTCATGTGATTCTAAAAAAGTCTATTCCTTTAATGAAAAAAGCAATAAATGTAAGCTCACCCATAAGCCCCATTGCTGATGAGCTTTATAGTCTCAAAGTCTCTTTCCAGAGGCTTTCTTCGAGGCGTTGCGGTTCCATGACGATTCTAGGACACAAAATATGACACCGAAAACTCAAGAACAGAACAATATAACATCTATTTGACAGAAATTCAGAAGTCACAAGCTAAAAAGACCATAAACTGTTCTAGATCATAAACGGTGTTTTTCCTCCACAAATAATAGTTAAGTCAACTTAACATATATATGCATGCACACTACCATTCAAATGTTTAAGGTCACTAAGATTTTTTTTTTTCCAATTTAAGACAACCTTGCTAAATAAATGTAGACATGTTACAAATGATTTCTGTTGAATACTGTTCTTTTAAACTGTCTATTCATCAAAGAATCCTGAAAAAATGCATCTCAATTTCCATCAAAATATTAAGCACCAAAAAGGTTTTCAATATAAGAAATGTTTCTTGAGCAACAAATCAGCATATTAGAATGATTTATAAAGCACCATGTGACACTGAAAACTTTAATAATGATGCTGAAAATTCAGCTTTGCATCACAGGAATAAATTACATTTTTAAATACAGTAAAATAGAAAACAGTTATTTTAAATTGTAAAAACTATTTCAAAATATTGCTTTTTTTACTGCATTTTTAATCAAATAGATGCAGCCTTGATGAGCACCTTTCAAAAACATCTTATGACCCAATGGTAGCACATTCAGATTTTTGCTTTTAATGTGACCCATCCAATCTCAATTATAATGTACTACTATTCTGAGACATTGTGAGAATCTGAAGTTGTTTCTATGGCAGACTTGAGCAAAGTAAGCAAAATGAGAGAAATTAAAAGTCAATTTTACATTTAAAAATTAAAGGTTTACTACACACGTAAGGGTTGAATTTGCACCAATATTACTGCAATGCACATTTGCGATTTCATTTTACAGCTATGCAAAATTATTCTTTTGAAACGGAGACTTGTGAAATAGCTTGCACCTTGGCTGGGAAAGTAATTCTAAGCTTGAACCTCTTGGAAAGAAAAGTATGAGACCTCCAGCAGTGTAGAGAAACAGTGAGCAATTATAAGACTTTGATTACAAGCCTTGATTTATTTTCTTACCTCTGCAGTGTCATCCAGTTCTCTGCTTGGGCTGCCTGAGTTGTTGTGCTCAAGCTGCACCATGTCTGAACCCAAAGACAAGAGAAAACTCAATCACTTTTTTGCCTAAGGCTAACATTTAATTACCCTTTACAACACAGACAAAAACGTATAATTTAAGGGTAAGGTGCTAGATAAATAATAATTATACCCTCCAGCGGGTCTCGGGTGAGACCCAGTTGGCTGATGATGTATCGGGGGATATCAGTCTTGATGCCCTGGCCAATTTTTGCATGGTCTTCTGCAACTTCAAGACGCTGATAAAACTCCTCAGGGTCAAACTCCTGGTGGTTAACAGAAACATGGTATGTCAGCATTCTACAAATGGCATTAGATTGAGTCCCAGTCTACACACTGTAATTAATTACAAAAGGTAGAATAATAGGCCACAGGTGGTTTTCACAATGCTTTTTTGAAATTTTATGTGGGGGACATTATTAAAGCTGTATCTCTCTATGTGTACTTTTCCAAACCATAAATTACAATTGGTACTGTGGTCTCTTAGACCCAAAACAGAAAATAAGGTTTCAATGTGATAAATATAAATCCTTCTTAGTACAGAATCACAGTGTTAGTCATCTTTTTTACCAGGCACTCCAGAAGTCTTGCTGGTCTGGAAATAATGATGAGAATCTTCTTCACAAGTTTGGCAATTACAGTCACTTCCTCACTCTCAGAGCGCTCGTATGCCTTTGGGTAAAAAAAAAAAACACTCAGGGCCAATGCAAATAAACTTTATGAGCACAAAACAAAACAACCTACATTTTTGCATAAAGTTTGGTTGACATTACCATGAGTCAGATCTCAAATGGTAAAAGTTACAGAAATAAGTGACCCAATTTACTGTGAAAGGACAGAGAGAAGTAATCATGGAACAAGACCATAAAACCCCCTCAAGCTCCCAATGACATTTAAGACAAACAAAGTCATTTAAAGGAATGGTTCACCCAAAAATTTCATTTGTCATTTTCAATTCACCCATATGTCACTTCAAACTTGTATGACAGCATTTTTTGTGTGGAACACAAAATGAAACTTTGCAGCTCTTTTTCATTATACAGTTTATCCTGACAATGCCATTCATTTAAAATGATATATATATAAAAAACACACCAAAACCTGCCATAAGCAAGCAACTTGGAAAGGTAAATGGAATTTGTTGCACCACGACCTGTTTCCTCTTGCTTAAGTTGATCAGCCTCTTCCCTTCATTTGCTATTCATGACTTCAGAAGCATGAAGCAAAATCTCCTCAGGGAGACAAAACAGTCTCTCACTTGCCCTAATTAACCATCCTTCCCTCCAGTGTCGACATGACTGCCTGGGCACACAAACACTGCAGATGACTAGCGTGCAGTACTGCTGCTCTCCATTCAGCCTCTTTCCAGAAAAACTTCACATGACAACAGCAGCTTGGTATGAGGAATGAAAGCTGCCAGTTTATTTTAAAACAAACACATGGTAACATGTGCCTGTATAGATACAACATATTTCCTTCAAACGAAGATACCGCAGTGATTCAGTGCAGCAGTTTGCTGAATGTCACTTTAAGATGGAATATGACAGGAACAGTGCTTATTAAAATAACAACTCGGGACTTTAGAGGTCTTATGTCTGGAGCCATAAGGCTCTCAGTCAATAATCATTCAGTAAAAATGCTTTTAGAAAGAAGACGGGCTGGGGCAATATTAGTGATTCAGCTGAGAGTTGGAAAGAGAGCATTAAACCACCCAGTATGAACTACAGCACGGTCATGTTGTTGCAAACTAGGGATGTCAAATGTACCATGTCGAAACTAGCATAGAAACGAGCACTGAAAGGAAGCTGCTTTTGAACACACACATGATTTGTGTACACGTTACGTGAAGAGAGCTTGTACCCAGCGGTGATGCAGCTGTACATGTAAGTGGTCAAATGCACTTCCAGGTCAAAAAGCAAGTCTTGGCAAGATATTCATGCAAGTACAGTTAATATGGCCTATGTGCAATGTAAACAGGCAGGACAAAAAAAAAAAAAAAAAAAAACGCCTGGATATTTTGTGTTAAAATCAAAGATTTGTGCCTTGAGGTTTAAATGCAGTCTAACACACATGCCATGGTGAATTATGTAGCTAATATTACTGAAACAACACTGATCAAACAAAAGAAGATAAAACCTTTCATTGCTTTGGCCTGGATAACTTTAGTAGCTCTAGTAAACTGTAAACTCTGTAAAAATCAAATGTTGACAGATTATGTCAATAATTTAAGTAGTTTTATTACACAATTGATACTGCCATTAGATATTATAAAACCTTGGGTATCGTTTACTTAACCTGGATATTTTTCTGTTGTTTCAGAGTTATTTTTTATTTTAGAGATATTTGTTCTGATGATTGATGATTGTTTTTTGTTGACACATTCTGGACAAATTTCTTGTTTTGCCAACTTTATTTAATTGACACATACACTACTGTTCAAAAGTCTGGGGTCAGTATGATTGTATTTGGTGCCGAAGAAACATTTATTATTATTTTCAAATGTTGAAAACAGTTGTGCTGCTTTATAATTTTTGTAAAAACTTATAAATAGAAAGTAAAAAAAAAAAAGCATTTATTTTAAATAGATTTTTTTTGTAGCATTATAAATGTCTTTAAATGTAATTTGTCCTTTCTGCATAAAATATGAATTTCTTTAAATAAATAAATATATAAAACCATCAGTAAAGATTTGAACGGTTGTGTACAGTACTGTTTTAATATAAATTATTTTCATTTGTACTTAGCCTAAATTATTCAAGAACTGTGAATGTTTTCCAGTGAAATACTAGTATTGAGTAATAAAATTCTAGTTTTTTGTGGCATTGTGAACTAGATCTATGCAAACCAACCTTTTTTTAACAGATGCAAATGTCAAAAAAACAATACATCTATCATTTTTTACTTCATTACAGGTATGGAATATATTTCTACCTCATGTAGGAAATTTTCTAATTTTTCCTGAAGTTCCACAAAGTAGCAGGATGTGATGAGCCCCTTTCTGGACTTCTCCAGGCAGTCTCGGACGAGCTCGACCAGCTGGTGCTGAATGAAGCCCAACACTCCATCAGCAAGAGGAGGAGCGTTGTCTGGGGAGTAGTCTGCAATCACTGCCAGCAAACGCCCCTCCATCTGAGCCGTAGCCTGCAAGAGTGATAAAACGCTGTGAGACTGCGTAGGTGACAACTGTCGTTTGTTTTGTTTGGACCAACCAGGCCATCAATTTTCCCACAGCCACAATTTAAAGAAAGTAAACAACATGTGATGACATGACGTGGCATCCATGTCCATGTTGAAAAACAAAATTTAAATGTCAGAGCTCAATTACCTTTGGAAACCGTTCTTTGTAGACATGATTCATCATCACAATCTCGTTATCAAAAGAGCCACATGTCCGCCCAGGGCTACAAAATAAAACAATACTTCAGTTACATTAAATTGATCATATCTACTTTTACAATTTTACACAAACAAATAACATTAAAGTAATAGTTTACCTCACAATACAATTCTGTCATCATTTACTCACCCTCATTTCATTACCCTGTCCATGACTGACTGACTTCTGGGAAACATAAAAGAACTATGAAAGTCTTGGCTGCTTTTTTTCAGTGCAATTACACTGAATGGGGACTGAATACACCATAAAACAATTAGAAAGGTTCTCAGTATGACTTGTGCACCAGTGTTGTTATATTTTTTAATATATACATTTTTTTGAACTATAAGAAAAAATAAATATTAAATATAAATAAACCTAAAATTGTAAATGCTGTCTTTATATTTATTTTTATATTTATATAATATATTTAAAAACACTAATAAAAAAAATCAAATGATAACTATATAAAATGATTAAATTATTCTAAATATTAATAAATACAATAATAGTATAGAAAAATATACTAAAATAACACTGTTGTGCAGTATATTTGAAGTCTCCAGAGATCTTATGATAATGAGGAAAATTATTAATACTTTTTCCTCCTTTTTGAAGCTTCAATCACCATTCTTTGTAATTACATGAAAAAAATCTTCCAAAATTTCCCCAATAAATTTAGAAATGAAGTGATACAGGTTTTGAAAGGCACAAGGGTGAGTAAAAAATAAATAAATATCTACTAAAGTAAACTTTAAAATTTTATTGTGTCATATTTTTGAAATTCTTACCAGTTTGCCAGAGAAATTAATCATTGTTTGAAACATTAAATCTGTATAGATTAGCCATGCCAAATGTGTCGAGCAGAGCGGATTGTTAAGCATTAGCTAATTAAAGTACGGCATTAGCAAACTTTTCCCCCTGACTGTTTAAGAGCAAGTAAGTGAGTAATACCCTGGCACGTCCAAGCCAAACTAACCTTTCATTCTTATTCACTCAAGAAATTCAAAAGTTACAATAAGATCTCACATTTTCTATGCCAGCGAACATATTTCACCAGCTAACAAAATTGCAATCTCTCTATGAAAATGCTGCATCTCACATATTAGCGGATTTTCTCTAAATCTCGTTTTTTTTTCTACAACAAATAGAGACCTAAGGCTCCGTGAGCGAGGCCGGAAAGGCGAAGGCTGTCCATCTTCGTCTGCCACACTCTCTGAGCTCCTGAAATGCTTGAAGAGGCGATGGAGGTCATCTGGGGTGGGCTGGGAGGGCAGCTGGTGCAGGAGCTCCTGTGAGGAGGAGGAAGACTAATGCAGAAGAAAGAGCGAGAGAGACAGAAACACAGCCAGATTCAAACAATAAATCACATTTACACACGTGCCTGTTGTGTCACCCTAACATTATGGATGTAAAAATGTAACAACAGTTGTTTAGAAATGAATATACAAAAATCTGCATAGCAAGGCGGGGCGCGTATGCTCAGATTGCATGAAACACAAGTGGTGAGCATCTGTCTAAAGTCTAAAGCTGCTTATTAGTGTGTGCAATTATGCAAGACAACTACAGGACGGGACATTTTCCATTCCAGTTTGCAGTTGCCTGTGGTATAGATGGTAATTTAAGACTGAAAATCTCGGGGAAAAGAGAATGAGCAGAAGAGCGCATGACAGGACCAGTGCTGGAAGGAGGAAACCGGAGAAGCTTCACAGCTTCCCTCTGAATAAAGTCTTCACTGACACCAGCTCAATAGGACATTGTTAAACAAGGCTGACCTCATCGCATGAGCCATGAATGGCCATATATCATTTCAAATCTGAGAAAGAGGCTATTTTTTGTATCATTTCCTTGAAAATAAATAAATGAAATGAATCAATTTTCACTACTGAGAATTACCCACAATGGTCAACCCTGTAGTTAAATAACAAAAGTTCAAATTACATAAATAAAATTACTACACGAGGTTACCAATTACTATTATGATTTTATCATCATTTTATAGAAAGCAATATCTAGCCAATTATATTTTAGAACACAACCTATGATGAAAAAAAGGTATATTAATTATCAAAATTCCCTATCATTTCCCATGATTTTTTAAAATGCTATTTATTTCCATGACACTTTTTCAGGAATGGAAAAATCACCATATTTCCTCAATTCATATTTCAATGTTACTGTAGACTCTGACTACATTAACACTGAAAAGTGCATCAATATTAATAAAGAAATCTAGCATGCTGTGTACTTGTTACTCTCTTTTTCAACTAGCTGCACTAGTACTGCAGTTAAAGTGCACTCCAAAAGCAAAATCAAACAATCTACAGAACATTTAATATATGATGGTTTAAACACATCTGCTCTGTGCATTATTTGATTACATAAAGAAAAACACTGCAGATGAACTGGATGGCTCAAGAAATGGAAAACAAAGAGGGTCTTTTCAGAAGTGTTGAGAAGGGCCCACTCACTGAAACAGCAGAACTGGGTGGATTGGTTCCATATCCAGAGGAGACAGACGCCACAGACCACCTTCGTGTGTCTGGTCTAAAATAGGACAGATATACAACAAAACATGATGGTAAGGAATTTCCATTCAGATAGTTAAACAAACTATTAAAGTGCTGGTTCTTTTAATAACTGAACAACAACAAAAAACTTCAATCAGCCACATTAAATTCAGATACACTACCATATACACTAAAATTTTCATATACATAAAAAGTTTGTGGTCACAAGATTTTTTTTTTTTTAAAAGAAGTCTCTTATGCTCACCAAGGCTGCATTCATTTGATCAAAAAACAGTAAAAAAATAGTAATATGCTGAAATATTACTACAATTTAAAATATTTGCTCTCTATTATAATATATTTTAAAATGTTTTTTTTCCTATGATGGTAAAGCTGAAATTTTAAGTAGCCATTAATCCAGTCGTCAGTGTCACATGATCCTTCAGAAATCAGTCCTAATATGATTTGCTGCTCAAGATACATTTCTCATCTCAATGTTATCTATTGTGCTGCTTAATATTTTTGTAGAAACTGTGATACGAACAGTGATAAGAACAGCATTTGTTTAAAATGAAAATCATTTCTTTCTTTTATTACATTATAAATGTCTTTACTGTCATCAAATTAATGCATTCTTGCTAAATAAAAGCATTAATTTCATACTGAGCCCCAAATGTTTCACAATAGTCTATATGATTTACAAGTTTGTCAGCAACATTAAAAATGCTATTTTAAATACACTAGTAGAAAATTTCAATAAAACATCAAAACTTGAACACATTTCACTTCTTCCAAGAACTTATATGACCTCTACCCAGTCCTATTTATCCACAAATAGACGCATGATTTTAGGGCACATTAAAGACACAACCAAAAACAACTCATTCAGCCTTCATTGAGCTGTACAAGGAGGCTGGTAGGGTCCCATCATTTCAAGCAAGCATTAATAAAAGTGGATGGAGCCTCAGTACATAATCATGGCAGCGTAAAGTAATGAGGCTACACGCTGACTTCACTATAATTGCTGTGACAAATGCCAAGCTTCCCATCCACGGTACAGCCTTGAGGGCAGCTACAGCGAACGCAGAATCTTATTGGCCAGCTAGAAACCTTTCCACTCGTTGCTTGCTCTCATACTGCCATTATGAAAGGGCAGATATAAGATATAACACAAATGACTAATGTGAATACATTTGGACATGTTTGTAGTACGCAGTCTCATTCTGCTGAGCTCTTACCTACGTATGAATGGAAAATTGACTGAAGGGCTGCTGGAGACATTTCTGGGACTGTCCAGCGGACTGCTGCCTGTAGGAAACACACCTTCTATGATCAACATGCACATTATGGTTGTTTTACAGAGTTAATGGATGCCAAAGTGGTTCTGTATTGCCTGGCACTCATTTGCCAGGCTTTGTTGACAGAGTGTTACTGGCATTGGCGTATTCAAACAGTGGGCTGGATGTGCAAGCATGTTATGCTACCCTGTATTTATCATCAAGCACAGTGTAAATCAAACATCATTATCATAATTGAGAGAGAAACAAAAATAAGTAATTATAGCTACCAGTTGGCAAAGGAAGGGGTGACAACGGTCTTGATAGAGTAGGTGAGGGAGCCAAACTCTTCCTCTTGTTCCGGTTACTGTGGAAAGAAAACGCTTGTTCTTGTTAAAGGCAAAACTACTCAACTTTTCACAACCTTCATTGTTATGAAAGCCATCAATAGGGATGGTCTGTTAATGTCTCTAGTACTGGAACACAACCTAACAATGTGAGTTTACAAAAACATTTCGTTAGACCTGGTGTAACTCAATCAACATTGAATGTCTTCGGTGTCTTTGAACAGGCCTGTGTACATTTATTAGATTGTAGAAATGATTGTTACAATTGTCTTTAAAGGCTCTGAATTTAAAGGTAACTCAAGTAAGGTTTTGTTTAGCTGGCTCTTATTCATCCCAATAGTATTGTTTTGGGCTTTATGTTGACACATTTTAATCTGGATGCATTAAAGGGTTAGTTCATCCAAAAATGAAAATTCTGTCATTAATTTACTCACCCTCATATTGTTCCAAACCCGTAAGACCTTTTTTCATCTTCAGAACACAAATTAAGATATTTTTGATGAAATCCAAGAGCTTCCTGACTCTGCATAGACAACAACACAACTACCATTTTCAAGGCCCAGAAATGTAGTAAAGACATTGTCAAAGGGGTCATCAGATGCCCATTTTTCCACAATTTGATATGATTCTTTAGGGTCTTAATGAAAAGTCCATAACATACTTTGGTTAAAATTTCTCAATGGTAGTGTAATAAACACCTTTTTTTCACCATGTCAAAATCAGCTCTGTTTTTAGTAGTCTCGCGTGGAATCTATGGTAGCTTTCATTGTCCAAGGCCCGCCCATGAAGCCGTTTGACCAACATGTCAAACAACCAATCACAGCTCGTTTCGTTCAGCGTCACGTTTCAGGACATTGAAATGTCGCCACAATAACAGACTGGTGTGTAAAACTCTCGGATGTATTTTAAAGATTCTATGCCACAAACTTTAAATATTTCACATACTTTTGAAAATCCAGCGTTTATTTGACCCTGATAAGCATTTGTCATCACAGTTGTAAACACAATGGCTTTCTTCTTTCGTGAGGGATTTGGCGTCACAGCATCTTTGTTTCCAGGCAGAACGTTAAAGAATGCAACACACATGTCTCCCGGAAATCCTGTATAATTCAACCAATCCAACGACGACTTTGAAACTCCTGAAGTGTTTCCACTTTTGTGTGCCGTATGCATCAGACGTTTAGCCAACGTTCCGTGGGCCGCGTGACATCTGAGACTATGTTTTTAGCAAGCCATTCTAGTCCATGTTGATTTAAATGCTGATGAGCTTTGCTGACTCCGCCCCTCACTTCCGTGGGGTGACAAGCAGTTCTGTTTGCTTTAGCCGTGAAACCAGCTAACTAGCACATTACTAGGAAAGGCGATTCGGGGAGCGGCGCATTCCCTTCAAAACGAACGTAACATTAATCCTCTGCGTCTTCAGTGGCTCAGATGTCACGAGTAAATGACAACTGCTATGTTCATCATTATTACATCAAAAAACAAAACACCTCAATCGCTTAATCAGAAACATCTTGTCTTCCCCTGCACCAGAGGCAGACAGCTCAAAGCTCACTCAGGGCGGGTCTAAGGTAAGACGGCCTTGTCAATCAACTATCGTGGGAGCGGCCTGTACAGAACCATGTCACAGGGTGAATTTTTATCATTATAGGATGGATGTGTACACACTTCCAATACACATTTATGTTCAGATAACTTGTATTTTGAATTTTGCATCCGATGATCCCTTTAAAATAGTCAAAAATAACTTAATTTAACAATTTCTTCTCTTCCATGTCAGTCTTCGACACGCATTCATGAGAGTACCACAATGCCTACTTACTACCTTTCTGGGTCTTTAACATGTCAGTTGCGTTCTCTCGGTTTTCATCAAAAATATCTTAATTTGTGTTTTGAAGATGAACAAAGGTCTTACAGGGTTTGGAACAACATAATGACAACATTTTTTTGAGTGAACTATCCCTTCAAGGTTTTGTTTCATTCTATTTCTTCTATGGTTTTCCATGGCAGTTTGTTGAATGAAGGCAATTTGACAGCACACTCACAATGTTTATTCTTGGTCAGTGTATAGGAGCTGCAGGTCGTCATTGATGGTTTTAGGTAGTAAACATGTTATTAGTATAAGCAGTTACCCACTCAAACAAGTCTGGTCATGTGATATCAACATGGCAGCACCCATGAAGGGGCGACCCTCTCTATGCAGAATAAAACAGCTTTTTCTTCATCTCACATAAGCATTCATCAATTTAATTAGATACTTACACATATTAAAGCACGGTTTATTTCTTAATATGTAAAACTTTTTAAATTAGCAAATATTTGCACCGTTCAACATTTACACGCTTTTTAACTACACTTTTTCTTTAAAATCATTTAATACATTTAGTTCTGCTTATATTAAAAATAAGTATTAAAAATAAACATTAAAAAAAAAAATCTGACCTCAAAGCCCTTATAACTTTTGACAACAAATTAGCCTACTATTGAGTACACTAACTTTACTTTGTTGGCAAAGACTTCAAAACGAAAAATAACAATGACACAGTCATTGCAGACCCTCCATACAGACGGTTAAACTGTATATAAACATTATGTAAAGACTAGACGACAGAATATGACCATCCACCGCCAACAGGACAATGAGCAGCAGAAGCTGAGCCGTACACGGGCCACGTTTACTATCGGAAACAAAAACGGGCAGGGTGGAAAAACAGTGTGTATGCTGTCCACAACGAGATCGAGAACGTTAAAGCAGATATTTTCAACCATCACAGTAGTTATGAGGGATTTTGAAACACCGACCTAGTTTATCAAGCACATTTCTCGCGGTTGCGCCTGTGGGATTTTCCAAGTTAGAGCAAGTTTGGCGGACCAACCTTGACGATTAATAATCAATCACAACAAAAACATACAGTAACATGCTTAAACTCGACGTTACCTCTTGGGTCGTTTGACTAAACCTCCAGAAACGAACTGACTTTTATAACTCGGACACACCGTCCAGTAATTCCGATCAGACATGATGTCGGTGTGCTCGTCTTCGTCGTCCCCGCGGTTAACAAATCCTCATCGATGATACACCGCAGCATTGCGACGAGTAAAAGCAGTGAAGTCTAATGCAATTCCCAGGCGAACTCCATACTTCGACACAGACTCCATTGCATGCAGTAACGTTACGGGGGAGTAGACAGAAAGCGCCTTAAGTACAGCAGCGCGATGCCATCATCGCGTTATTTTCTCACAACTGACACATTGCCACATTGGTTTGGAAAATGCCATCGTCTGGTTATACTCAAGCCCCGTCACCGCTAAGCGGATGCTGCTCCCGGGTTTAAAGGTATAGCGACAAAACTGTAACGATTACAAGTTTAGCGCAACAATAAAAGAAAAGCGGGTGCGCGGAGTGGAGGAAGTTGTCATAGAGTCAGACTGAAAGAAGGGGTCATGGTGGGGTTTGAACGTCACCGTGCCGGGCAACTAAACCCGCCTCCTTTAACTTAGCATGCAAAGAGTGTCCCATACTGGTAAGCTCGTGTAATAGATTAGTGTTGAGGATAATGTCTCGACTTAAAAAACAAAACTTTCAGAAACCCTCCTCTGACGTGGCTTTAAGACAAATTTTCATATGAGCGTCACTGTGACATAATAAATTAATTAATTCCCCAATCCCAATGACTACTGCATGCATGTAAATATTGATATTAAACATATTATACATTATTCTAAATACATTCTTAAATAACCGAATAAATACCGACACATATAATATTACCAAAAAAAAAATTAAAATGTAAAAATTAACATATTGCAGACAGATAAATAATTAACTCATGTCCTGTTATTGTTGTTTTGGGTTTTTTTTTTCCTGATAAATTATTTCTTATAATGGTTAAAAGTTAAAAACGGTTAGTATATATATGTATTTTGAATGCATATGTTAATAGAATAAATATAGGCTAAATACTAAAAATGTCAATGTTTGTTTTTGATATAGCTTAACCTGTTTTATTTTTTATTATGATATCTAGCTATGCAAACAGGGATTTCATTTGCAATGCATGCATACTTTTTAAATGAATTTTAATTTTTCAAAGATTTTAAAAAAATATATTAATACAACATAAATACTAGAATTGTCAAAATTGAAGGAAATGAATGCATGAAAGTATAATGGAAAGTAAATGGAAGCTAAACACGACAGTGACAAAATATTATATTAGAGTAAGAAGCCTACTCACATATTTCCTCTGCGTGGAAGGCTCAGTTCCTTCTGGAAAGTAATACAGACTGAGTTAATTTAAATAACTGAAGTCATGCGTATCAAAGTGTGTTTTAATGGAACCACAAATTTTGCATTTAATATCGCATGAAAATAAAAGCATGAGTAAGAGGGGTCGTGGATTTCAAGAGAATCAAATAAGCTGGGGAAAATTAGGCCATGATCATACTCACACAACAACAGACAAATATTGAATTTTAAAGACTACACTACTTATCTTTGTGACATTACTTTCAATTCTTTAAAACCCTACATGAGTTCTGAACCAGAAACAAATCTTCCAGTCCACTTAGAGCTCAATGCTGAGGAAGATGCAAACATTCACATTTTTCAGTTCAACACACTCAAACTAAACTGTAGTCAACATAACGTTACACGGCTAATGAAAGCAAGTTTAGTTTTGTATTTCTGGATCCAGTTTTATCACTGACTCTTGATTTAATGCTTATAAAGCTTTAAGGTCCTAATTCATAATTAACATAATCAAATGATGCTATATCCTCACAAAATTCCTGTGTAGTGGCCAAGTTCCTAGCCAGTCCTGAAAACTGAAGCTTTTCAATGTCTCATTGTCCCTTTTTGGCTGGAGAATCACTGTCAGTGTGCTCAGGCCACTGAATATTTGGATGGACATCAGAAAAATTCATCAGGAAATATGAGGCCAAATGAATACTTCATTAGTTGCAGGGCTGGAGTGTATAATCTTAAAACTCCTAAAAGAATCCTTAGTACAAAAGCTTAAGTGCTTATGTGGAGACACACATATGTCATCCCCTTGCTATCTCCTTTAGCTCCATTACAAATAATCCTCAAACCAAAAGCAAAACCATTTCCGTAAAACCACTTGTGATGGAGGAATGACTATCACATTAATCAATACATGACTAAGATCCAAAGCTCAGCCTTATGGACATTGCTCATACCCTTCGGCATTTAGATATATTTGCCAGCCCTCAGAAGTTGGAGATGCTTGTGCCAGCTAATTTTATTTTAACCGGGCCAGCTTTTTTACTAGGCTGTTGTGTTCCAAGGGCACTGTCAATGTAGTGTACTTTGTCGCTTTGAATGAATGTCTTGTAGATGACCAATTACAAAGGTTGTCTTGTTTAGTCTCCACCCGCTGTGCGCCTAACTTTTCCTCAAGGATGCTCTTTATTAGGAAATAAACTACTCTTTCTCAAAAATGTGCTTTTAAAAAAGCAACTGTATTTCTTTATATTTTTCACAGTACTTGATTTTTGCCAAAGTGAAGCCCAGAAGTGCACTGAACTTAAGTAGCGCTTCATAAAAAATAAAATCATCCCGTTTCATAGTAAACAAATAGGATATATACTGATATTGCACAATGATAGGTGTGAAACTGTAATAAAACTCTAAAACATAAGTGCTGTGCCAAATTTTGTGTCACTATATGTTCTGTTTTGCACAATCACACACTTAGGTTCATGCCGTTGTGGATTATAAGTCAGAAATTCAGGTTTACCTCTGTGTAACAGGTTAGACCTGACATGTGTGGGCAGAACATCAGACAGCCCATTCACTCATAACTTACTGCAGGGGGTGTTGTAAATTGGGTGAGCCGAAACATCCTCGCTTTAACCATTTAGAAATGAACTACAATCATACATGACCAACATGCTCCCTCAGTGACAGTAGATGTTGTAATTCTGTGTAAAAATGAAAAGGATTTATACATGACGAAAGAATATATACATGTCTGGCTTCAAATGTTATTTTCATTCATTGATGATAATGAATGTGATTTTCATTCATTCATGATAAAGAATAAAAAGTAGGCCTACAAAGCTGACCAGACAGGGAAGGTTGCAACTGCACCCATAAAAACAAAAAATTAGACCCAGATTTGTGACACACAAACACGTTTACTTAGCTAATGGGGACACTGCAGAGACTTCTTGTTTTTATATTGAGCTAAATACTTTAACCTAACCCACATAATCTTAAACCCCAGGAACTTTTCCATACTTTCAGCAAAATAACTTTATTTATTTTATACAGTTTTCACAAATGAAGACTTCCTTAAAAGGATGATGGGAGATTTTGTCAAGTTTAGCTCACTTTTGGATACAAATTTGTCCCAAAATATGGTTCAGTAGGTACACACACACACAGAGAGAGAGAGAGAGAGAGAGAGACACACACATACACAACGTACAGATATTTACCATTTTGAATTATATTTACTGCTTGACATTCATTTACACTGTTTAGGGGTAATTGTAATTGTTAATTTGTAACAGGCAAAAATCTGAATTTGAGATGCATGACTTAAATAACAGAATTGCATTATTAATATGTTTTGATTCATGCACTCTTCTGCCTCTACAGTTTTACTGTCACTCTGGTTTTCAGACAAATCACAAAACACCTTTTGAAGAAGAAATCCATTTAGACATAGATTAAAAACACTATTTAATCAGGGGGGAGGGGGGTTCAAGTCTTTCTATCATAAACAGATCGGAGCATAACAAATGCCGTAATCACCATGGCAACTGCTGATGAATGTGTCGACTTCACTGAAACGCGCATAAAATCAACAGCTGCTGTTTTTTGTAATGTCGTCAATATAAAAACACATTCAGTTAATGTTATATTGCATATTTACAAAGTATGTAATCCAAAAACCCTTTATTCCCAACACTCCCCACGTCAAAACAAGCCATTCACTATTCATTGTATACAAACAAACGAACGCGAGAAGTGGGATTAGGTTGCAAATATGCAATGATCGCGTTACAAAAATATAATAAAACATGCTGACTGTGATGAACCACTTAAATTATGTTGCTAAATTAATAGAGATATATTCTATTTTTTCAAAATGAATAATACTGCTGTCTGAATCACTCATGCACACTTACCTGCAGACCACGCCGCCTCAGTATATTTGGCTCATCCATTATGAATATATTTTGTAGCTTTATGGTTAATTTAACCCATACTGTAGGGATGAAAGTCTTTCACTCGTGAGATATCTAACCCTGTTTCCTAGTCACCCAATCCATCCCTGAAACAGCGAGCACACTGTCACCTGACTGGAGGATGAGAGTGTCCGTGAGGAACCAATCAAAACACCGAATCTCTACAATTAAGGCGGTAGTGAGTCGTGAATCAGGTTGTTGTGCTGAGGAGCTTCTAGGAGTGCTGCCTTTCATATTAATGTAGGGTATGTAGACGGTGTAGTTCTCAAAGTAACCTTAAAACAAATGTAGACATAGCCTATGTAGCGATTTGACTGAGCACTGTTGTGTCAAATTAACCATAACTGTGTAATGTTAATCAGGGATCTGTGTTTAGGCGTTTGTTTATTGGTTGATTTGTTAGGGTTAACTTTAGCTGAAGATCCGTAGAGGTCATTTGCAGTTTTCTGGCTGGTAGCTATTCTTGAAATTGGTGTGACAAAACATTTATGTATGGTAGCCTATCTCTTCATATCCATTTTGCAATGCATTTGTTTTGAAATTTGCAAAACTTTTTCAGATGAAAAATATATTAAATGTTGTCCCTTTCCATGTCATTGGTGCATACAGCTTCATATTTGTTGCATTTTGTCTTTTGATAAATGGAAAAGTTTTGCTAATGAAACATTCCCATTTTTGTAATACTGGAATAATTTGGGCAGTTAGCCTGGCACTGTCGGTCATGGGATATTGTCTGCTGATTGAGTATTGTCTGTCACCAAGTGGCACCACAATGCTTTGATGTAACAATGCAACATTGATTGAAACAACATCACAACACAGCATAAGTCGCTCTTTGTCCCCCTCTGCTCTCCGTTTATGAACAGAACACAATCTTTAATGATTTTTCAATGACCATTACAACGTGACTTATTGGTTGTTTTTAATACCCAAATGATTCCGAGTGCACTTTATTTATTTCTTTTATTTACTTTTTTTTTTTTCATTTTAAAGTTGTATTTTAATGAACCAAATAGTTTCCTTTAGTCATTTTATGCACATTATTTATTTAGTTGTTTTCTGTGGAGTTATTTGTTGTGGTAAATCAAGGGGAGCGAGGTCTTTACAGTCCACTGCTTATTGTCCTTTCCATTTACTGTGTGTGTCTGATGCACTGTGTTCCTGGAACAAAGACAGGATCGTTTGTGCTTGTTAGAGTTGCTTGAGCATGACAATTATTATATTATATCCGGCTTTTGAGGCTGAGCTTTTTCATGCTTCCTACCCAATTCATAACTCAAGAAATGTATCAATGTTATGAAATTGTTTATGTATTAATTTTTAAGATTTTAGTACATTCATAATAGGTATAAAGATTTTTGTGATTAGAATTTAGAGTTGTGACTCTCTTGCAGTGATTAAGGGGGTTTGGGAATTTTGTCTTTTATTGTCTTTCAAAGCATGTCTTCCTGTACCTAAAAACAAGTAACGTTTTAATATTTTGGCACTTTCAAAAATAGGCAATGTATCTAGCTTTTTTTATGTTCAGTTTTTCCTATTTTCCACAGTAACCACTAGAGGGACTCATTTCTCTATATACATTTTAATAAAGGCCAACGTCTGACACCAAAAACTAGATGTCAGATAAATGGAGAAGCTCTTTCTTTATCACCCCCTCTCTTTATCCTGAAGCTGAGATTTGTGTCACTGTTGCTTACACACACTTTTACTAATGTATGGACTGCAGGGGAACAGGT
This sequence comes from Acrossocheilus fasciatus, assembly GCA_036784905.1. Lineage (NCBI taxonomy): Eukaryota > Metazoa > Chordata > Actinopteri > Cypriniformes > Cyprinidae > Acrossocheilus > Acrossocheilus fasciatus. The sequence goes on along the minus strand of CM071939.1, from coordinate 17,688,253 downwards.
GAACAAATATTTTCATTTCTTTATGAATAGCAATGTTGCTATAGGTGGGTGTCCTACAGAGATGGAAATGAATGGGGGCTTGAGGCAAAAATGCCCCCAAATTCAACATAGCAATGCAAAACAATGAAGCCAAAACGATTCTGACTGTCGCGGTTAGTAAAATGTGAAAATGAATAAAACTTGTCGATTGCGGCTTTACATTTGGATATGCACTAGATTTCCTTTTACCGTTGTTTATGCAGCGTTGAGCGCTATAACCAATCAAACACGTATTTGTTGAGCACGTGAATGCAACTGCCAATCAGAGACGACTAGATTAGTCATCGGTGAAGAAGAAATGCTGGGATTTTGTTTAGTGTGCGCTCCAACAATAATTTTCAGTTTTTCAATAAAGTCATAAAAAAGAAAGTGCATATACGATGTAAATAAGAGCTTTACTGATTATAACGGGAGTTGTTGCGAGATCGCTAGTGAGCATGAGATGAACTCACTGACCATTGCAGTGATGGGAACGTTATTTGCTTGCTGTCTGTAATTTATTCCCAGTTTGAATAATAGTTTTGTTTTTAAGTCTACTAAGATAACCAATGTGAAGTCCTACTGTTTCTAATGTGTAAAAAAAGCAATGAACTAATTTGATTTTCATCCTGTTTTGTTGCCTAACTTAAATTATTCCATTTCTCCACAATCAATTAAACGATTGCAGTGTATTCTGTTAATCGACATTATAATAATTATTACAACATTAAGGGCAATAATCTCGACCATGAGGATTTTGTCATAATATTGCAACCCTACCCGAAGCATTACATTTATGCCGCCTTTAAGCAATAGTCTGTTTAATGTCATGACAGGCTTTAGTAGGCCTACCACTTTGTCAATGTAAAGATGGCTTTTGTTAATGCTGATCAAATTTTATTGGCAACAGAATAAAGTACTCTGATTGATTGATTGATTGATTGATTGATTGATTGATTGATTGATTGATTAAATGTAAATATTTGACATAAAAAACATAAATACATTAATAAAAATTGCCATTTGTATACAAATGTAAAATAAAATTTAAAAAAAAAAATGTCCCAATAAATCATTTCCAGGGTGCAAATATATTATGTAATTCCACTGTGAAATCATAAACTACAGAGAAGGCTAGTTCATCTGTGATCTAAATGTGGCGATGGCTCTTAGTTTACAGAGTTAGGGAATTCAGTGTGTGTATTTTTGTAATTTAGTTGTAAATTAACTGAACGAGTTTGACGGCAGGGCACATTCTAAACACTCAAACGTGCCCTTTAACCTGTTGCAGTGACACTGGTGAAACACCAAGAGTGTTTGGAGGTTGGAGTGAGGAGGATGATTAAAAATGATATATTTAGGTCATAATTTGTCTGGTGTAACATATGGTATTCATTGTGGGTGTGTATTGAGTGCGTGTGACAACTTTCCCTTCATGTTTTAAATAGAGCCGTCTTTTTGTTTGGCTTCAAACGACCAATTACTCAATGCAGTACTCTTGGCTTTCTGACGGCATGAATGCCGCAGTGTTTGTTTGAAACATACCTAAAAACCTTTCACACACTTTTTACCTCAGAAGAGTCATCTGAGCATGTGATACGCAACACGTGACGCGTAAGCTTTGGCACTTGTACAAATTATTCCACCTTTTTTTTTAGTTCAGTTTTGTTTAGATATATGTCTTGCTTTAATTTACTACTGCATGTGGCTCTTGTTCTACTGCCGTCTGTCGTTCAATATCTAAACAGGTATGTTGTGTCCTACATGAAAACAGAAAGGAATTTTTTAAAAGAAACATATAAATGTCATTTATTAGATAACAATGCAAGTTTAGGCAAGACCGCACACCATGGTGGTCCCATAATTACAGACTATTCTTTGTTGTTATGAATTTGACACACAGAGTATATGGTCTTAAGATAATTATGAATATACACATAATTCAGATCTGCTGAAATGTAGTATGATGAAATATAGGAGCATAATACAGTAATACACTGAATTTAAATGCGTATCCTTCTTGAAGTATATCCTGTTGTTACATCATGATTATGTATTTCTATCCAGTATTTTTTGAAAATGTTATAGTAAATAATATTGATGCCAAACAAATGCATTCTGCGCGTGTGCGTGTGTGTGTGTGTGTGTGTGTGTGTGTGTGTGTGTGTGTGTGTGTGTACAGCTCCAAAGTCCCAAGTCCTAGACAAATTTTACTTTGGGGTGACAGTATTATTCTAAAAGTCATATTGACATGATGTCATTGCGCAGGGGACGGTTACTTGTACGCGAAGTTTCAGTGTGGGTGTAGATGAGCAATCGTCTCCAGTGGGGCGTGGCCTGTACCTGTATAAATGAAAGCATGTCTGGAATGTCATTCAATGCACTGACCAACACAAAGACAGCTCAAACAAAACGAACTTGCCATGCAGAACTCAGTAGCACAGTGCTTTCTCCTTTCTCTTGGGGCTGTTATTTTTAGCTCTTGTCTGAGAGAGTCTACAGCTCAACAGGAGCATGAGGAAACGTACAAGGGCCTGCAGCTTGAGGCTCTGAAGAGCATTATTCTGGAGTACCTCGGGATGGATGCGCCACCCGGGCCTGGTGGAAGAGCTTCTCATCAGGACCTGGTCAGGATGTACCGTCAGTATAGGAGAATGGGATACTTGCTTAAGGGCAACTCCAGTGAGGAACAGGAGCTTCAGCCTGCAAGAAGAGCCTCTACGGTGCTCTTTCCCACAACAGGTAAGCTGTAAATACAGTTGTTATGTAAAGTATAATGAAATTGTGAAGACTAAACTTTTATGTGTGGACTAAAAAAATGGATATATTATATTTGATTTTATTCATATTCCTTAGACTCAATTAGTTAAAAAAAATAATAAAATATATTATTTTTTTTATACATTTATATTTAGTTTGCGTTGTCTAATTTCAGTGTTTAATTTTCTTTATTTTTAACCCAATTTTAATGTTATAGATAGAAAGACATATAGATTGATAAATAGACAGATAAATAGATAGATAGATGCACACATAATTTATATATAATAAAAAATAATTCATTTATATTCACATGTAATTTATTTACGTCAATATGTAATATGTATTTGCATATATATATTTATGTGTAGTATATACTTGGTTTGCATTGTCGAATTTCAATTTTTTTTTTATTTTTAACTTAATTTTAATGTTTTTTTTCACTGGGATGAATTTTGTAAAGTGTATATATATATATATATATATATATACGTTTATTATATATTATTATTTTATCATATGTCACATATATGTGTTAATTGTCTGGTTTACATTGTCTAATTTAAGTTTTTCTTTATTATTTTTTAACAGTACAGCTTCTGAATTCTTCCATGGATTCCCGGCAGCAGTGGTTCAGAGCTGCTTTCTACAAAAACTCACGCATTAAAACTGCAGTCAACCTTAAACATGCAAGGCTACAAATTAAGAGACCACACATGGACAAAATTACACCAGGCCAGCCGTGGCTCTCAAAAGACGTTGTGGTTAGAATACATAAACCTCCTGGTTTTCATACACAGACTGTATTTCACACAGGCGACTTGAGCTCTCGGGATGTTACATTGGATTTGACAGTTGTGGTTAAGAGGTGGCTTAAGGACACCAGTGCTGAGCTTTTAGTTGTTGAAATTTGCCTCCTTAAAAAACAAGAAGTGAGTACACAATCCACGCCTCAGCTTGTTTTACAACTTGACCAAGCAGTGAGGAGAAGAAACAAGAGAGCTCTGTCTACTAGAGAGGAAAGCGTTGAGGATGAAGGTCACTGCAGGCGAAAGTCATTGAATGTTTCCTTCAAAGACATCGGCTGGTCAGACTGGGTTATTGCTCCCTCGGGCTACACTATGCACTACTGTGATGGTTCCTGCCCGCATAATTATAAACCTGCCAGTATGCATACGCAGGTGAAGTCTCGTCTGCATCTCTTGTCCAAGGGAACAACACCCGGGCCTTGCTGTGTACCAGCTGCATATGAGCCAATGGTTCTCATGCACTATGACAGCCGTGGAAAGTTGAAGCTCACGCCTTTCAACGATTTGATAGTTACTAAATGCCACTGTGCATGAACAACACTGGCACTAGCACTGGTTATCCACTGAACATTATACTCTTAAAAGAGAAGATGAAAAGAAGGCAAAATATCTAGCTGATTAAATGCAAATCAATGTTCTCACACTCATCTGGTTACATTCCTTTGGTTTATGAAATAGTTTGGCTTCTTAAGGAAACCAGATGCCTGCTTTTCTGCATTACACTGAAATGTTGATCGGCTACTGTATTTCCACATGATTGACTTACTGGAATATCAAGTTATTTATTGTAATTTATTTGAAAAGTTTTTGTACTCACTTGTTGCTGTGTTGTGAATGAATCAAGAAACCTTTTGTATTTTTGAAAGAATGTTAATAAAGTATATTGCTTTAAGGAAATGTATATATTCAGAATGGATGATTAATGGCTGAATCGCTGATCACATTTCAATTCAACATCTCTGAATATAAGATGAAAATCCTCACATGCAGTATTTTATGAAACCAAATCAAGGTTGAGCTGCTATAAAAATTCCGGATGTTGTTAAAAAGCTTGTTTAAATACTATGAAACTGTGGAGAACAGACCATCAGAATGAATCATCTGTGTATGACTCACTCATATAACAATGAGCTATATAAAATACGTTATACATGCGTAAGTGTAAACTTATAAATTACAGTCTTTTACAATAATATTTTACAATATCCGCTCAGTTCTAGATAATATTTCAAGGTGAGATCATGCCATAAATATCCATAAAAGGTATTTATCAATGTCAATCAATATCTATAATTATCCTATCTATAAAGATAGGCCAGATCTAACAACCTTGAAAACACACATAGGTGTCACTGGCCTTGACCAGAGAGTGAATGTCCTCTGAAGCAACCACAGCAGAGACATGAGTTCATTTGTGACTCAGTATTTATATAATACTGTCACTGGTGTCACTGTAGTCCAGAAATATTTGTTGTCTATTGACCCTGCAGGATTTTGCTGACTATAAATATTTTTGAGATGCATTATCTGATGTATTGTTTTGACATATATGATGTATTGTTTCGACATAATGTAATAATTCAGTTGCTAACGATAACAATAATAACTGCAATCATCACACAATGAACAATAAACCACTCCTTGTACTTCTGATATCATTTTACTCACTTCAAAGATGTAGTAATGGCTCATGTGTCAATAAAACTGTTTTAATAGGTTTAAATGTTATGAATCATGTTTGATATAAACAAGCATTCGCTCTCTACTTCTTGCGTATGAGGGTACAGTAAAATTACAATAAGGAAATATAACACAGTATATCTGGGTGTGTCAATAGTCTGCTAACACAGATCAGATTAAATGTGTGTCAGTAGTCTCAAACGACTGAAAGCCCCTTGAAAGTCACTAGCAAACGTTCTGCAGCCAGGACTGTGGTATCTATTTTGAGTGTATGAAATTTGATAGGCTATCTAAATTTTAATCATACTTTTCACATTTATTATTTAATATTATTTAAAAATGTCCACGCCGATAACAATGCACCAACATATGCGCCATTGAGTTCGAATCTGTTTTTTTTTTTTTTGACAAAGACATTTTTCAATAATAGCTTACAGAAAACACCAAGACAGTTATAATTTCATAACCACTTTTACTGAAAAATGATGGCATACATTACATTAATGATTAGTTTGTGCTCTTTCTAAAGCTACACTCTCAGAAAAAAAGGTACTAATATGTACACTTCATGTACTATATACTTAACGTACTACATGCTTTTACTAATATGTACTTTTAAAGTACTAATATGTACCTTCACAGCACTAATGTACCAGTTACGGGTAAATAAGATACAAAGACATTTTTTTTCTGATAGTGTACCAGGACCATCACAAGTCATTCTCACTTTGTCTATGTCAACAAATTACATGATCTTATCTGGCTGACAAGTTTACAAAGTCCACAAGCAGAATTCACAAACCAAATGTTTAGGTTTGTAAAAATAAAATGCACGTATGCTTTAAAATAGACATATATACATACAGCGCAAGTGACTCAAGCTTAAGCCCTGTTTTTGAGCCCTTATGAAGGCAGTAGTGCCATCCAACGTAGGTTAATGGGACTGGGTCAATGTAATGTTTAAATTCTGTTAAATGGACTTCAGCTGACTGTAACTTTGAGGCAAAATGAAAGCATATTTTAATCAGTAATAATTTCATCTGAGATCTGCAGTTGAGAAATATAACTAACAAAGTCACTTCTCAACATATGCAGCAATTTTAAGAAACCACGTATGTTATACATTTTCAGAGAGATGTGTATGATTAACACTTAGACAAACAAGGGCAAAGAAAGACTGAACTGAATGCCTTTGACTGAGACATTTCTGGCAATTTCACAGTGTCATATCAAACCGCCTGCTTGTCTAATGTTCCTCTTGTTTCATTTAGTTGTGGAAGTGGAAAAGACACTCTCAGCTAATTTGTAGCTAATCGCTGAGAGAGGAGATATTTCAGTAAAGATTTCAGTGAGTCACAGTGACAAAGAGATCATAAGACAAGCCAAGATGGATAATTATTGCCACCCTCTAATTAATATGAAAGCTTGAAGAACAAGTATGAGCATGAACATAATCCACATGAACTACCGTTCAAACGTTTGTAATGTCTTTGAAAGTCTCTTACACTCACCAAGCCTGCATTTATTTGATCAAAATACAATAAAACAGCAATATTATAAAACATAATCAAATTTAAAGTAATGTTTTTCAATTTTAATATATTTGAAATATAATTAATAATATTCCTATGATTGCAAAGCTAAATTTTCAGCAGTCATTACTCAGTCTTCAGTGTCACATGATCCTTTACAAATCAGTCTAATATGCTGATTTGCTGCTCAAAAATTATTTCTTATTACTATCAATGTTGTGCAAACAGTTGTGCTGCTTAATATTTTTGTGGATTTTTTTTTTTTTTCAAAAGAACAGCATTCATGTGAAATAGAAATCATGTGTAATATTATAAATGTCTTTACAGTCACTTTAGTGTGCCCTTGCTAAATATAAGTAATAATTTATTTCTTTTTAAAAAAAACCTTATTGACCACAAACTTTTGAACAATAATGTACAGACATTGACCAATTTAATTAATTCAGGAAGCAAATATTTTTAACATTAAAATGTGTGAATGTCCACCCATCCTTGCTGAAAAGTCCAGCATATGAACCAGCATCTCAACAAGAACTTGGTTACATTGGTCCACCAAACCAGTACAAAGCAGTCTGTACAGCATGGTACGGTCACGCTGGTCTAAACTGGTCTTTTCAGCGGGGATTATTTACAATCGGCAGAAACACCTGTTAAACTGTGATCGATGAGGTCATGAATATATTTTGCTGTCTCACAGTGTGCTCAGTCAATAAACTACATTGGCTCATGTAATGTTTGTGAGGGCATTTGAATCGCCCTTGATTTCACCCTTTGAAAATAAAGACTTGCTATATTTCACATCATGCCAGTACAAATGATTCTACTGAACATTTTGGGGATTAATACTAGACAGCAAAACATATCAGACTTTCAAGCATCTGGCATGATGTAAACATCCTCAGAGAATTCAGCCTGATCTGGATGGAAGAGGGCAGGATCATTGCTGTAGATTGCATCATGTGGATCACACTGCAGGTATGCTTGATGGTCTCTAAATGGGGGCAAAAGTGAAATTCAGTTCTTGGAAACTCAATCAAATCCTTATAACAAGTTGAATTGCACCAGTATATAACCCAATAAATATTGCTACAAAATAAAAACTCCTTTAGTGTAACTCTCTCTGACTGTTATTGCCACACATTCAGTATGTCACTGTGATCTTGCAAAACAGATAGCAAATAAAACGTCGCAGGAAATTCCATTTCTACTGTAAAGACTTTTCAGCCTTCTCATCACCCAGTTTCTAATGATCTACATTACCCCAGTGGCTTACACACGAATACAGATTTGACTTTGTACTTTACCTGTGTGTGTCCTCACTCTGTACACTCCTCTGAAATTCGTGCTGATTGGACTGTCCACTCTGAAAGTTCTCATAGATTGGGCTCTGGGGTGCGGGCTGATGTCCTCCGGCGCATCCACTGTATGGAGACTCCCTGAAATGCCCATCGTGGCTCTTATCTTGGCTCTTAAGTTTGTTAGATAACTCAATATCCACTGATTTTCTGTGTCGAAACCAGAAAAATGCTGCTATCCCCACCAGCAGCAAAGCCACAAAGAATATAGGCAAACCAACAGCAAGTCCAAGTCCTGTCCTGCTGACAATCGAGCAACCCTCTGTGCAATTACTAAATGTGCCAAGTGTGCTATTTACAACCATTGTCTAAAAAAAAGAAAAAATAGAAAAAATATATTATTACATCTATAATGAAAGCAAACACTCAAAGAAAACATTCACATCTATGTATTTCACAAGAGAAAGTGATTTTAGTACTGTGATGTACACTGAAATTCATCAAATTAACATTGAAACAATTATTTGTACTTATGTAACTCAAATGAATCTTTCATAACGGAAATAACCTTACCGTATCGTGTAGGTGAAACTGTATCACCTATATCTGTATCACGGTGACGGACAGAAATGGTCAAGCTGCCGTTTGCCGTTTCTTTTTTGCAGAAAGAGCCCGAAAGTTCCTCTTTCATTGCAATAGTCATGCAACCTGGAAATTCACACCCCCCCCCTAAATCATCCTTCCTGTTGACTTCCTATAAAGAGTTATACATCTGCTCTGAAAACGAGATTTGTGGGTTCATGTTAATAGGAGCTTGATATGCAAAAAAATGACTGATCATAACCTCTCAAACCTTACCAGTAATCCATAAATTATGGCATATATTTTAGCCTATTGTCATCCACCATTGCTCACAAAGCCTTCAAAAATAAATAGTTTAAATCATGTTAAAAGCAATTACATGAACAATGCTTGCTACACATAAGTGTACTGCCAGAAAGCCACTAAATGTGACAATCTAGAATATACAGAAATGAAAGCAGATTTTCCAGACCAACTGAAGCTCAGTAATAGAAAAAAGAAATAAAGAAAGAAAAAAATGAAAGTAGCTCAGATGTTGTGGGTAATGCTGACAGACATTTGAACATCCTCTGTGAAAAGGAGGAACTTAGGTTATGCTAACATTGCAAGACCAGTAAGCACAATAAGGCTTGTTTTTCTCATAGTTTTTTTGCTGGCACTAATATACATTGTATACATTGTGGCTTCAAAAAGAGGGCAAAACAATGGTAATAAAGGTCAAGTTATGGACAATGTCCTTATCTTTTGAGCTTATATCACCCCCTGGTGTTAAAAATAGTGCATTTGCCCTAAAACTCGCATATGTTTGTATGATTCTTCATTTTTGTTAGTGGGCAAACGGCTAGGATGAAATAGGGTCATTTTGTTTGGAAATAACTACATCGTTCTTGATTTAAAAAACGACACTGTTTAATCACTTGGTGTGTCACTTTGAGGCCCATTCTCGTTCTCGATAATGTTGACTAGGATCAACAGCTGGAAAACCCCTAACTCCAATCCAATTTACATCCATGATCAGGGGAAAATAATTCCGGTTTCATTGGAAATAGCTTTTTAAAGATGTTGTATTAGTAGGTTACACAAAACAGACAGCTTTGTTTGACTACTTTGCCTAAACTAGTAGACAAAACTTTGAAAACAGGATTTTCCAGTGTTAGCTTTGCTCTAGACAGATAAACAGAGGCTAAATGGGTTCTTAACTGTAGTTTATTAGTTAGTCTGAGAAAACAAAAGCTCCATCTTCAAGTCGAGGATTTCACTTCTTTGTATCTGTTTCCATTCTCAGGACAGTGATGCAAAAAGATCGCTTATAAAAAATATTTAATCAAGAATCGTGAATGACTGTCTGAAGTGAAACACAGGCCTAATGAAGTAAAATGATGGCTGCAAGCCTGCAACTGACACTGACATCCACTGCACATATTGCACATCTCAGTGATATCTTGGTGAGGTGTTATCTCGACTATACACAACTTCTCTTTCTCTTTTAAAAATTCCCCAGCTGCTGTAAAACACTTCCTTTTTACATGCACCATGCTTGCTGTGGTTCTGTTTAACAGCATTTTACAGCAAACAAACAAAAAACAACAAATACTTTAAACAAGCATGCATAATACACTGATATCGTGACATGTCTGAGTGGACCTGACATCCTACAACATCAGTGTAAATTTGCAATATTTTCTTCATTACACTCTAAAAAGATAGCAGATTGTCGTTCTTCGGCTTGCAACGACTTTTATTTTTTATTAACATGGGAAATAGCCAAAATGATGCATTAACTGAATGCAGAAACACACCTGGAAGTTTAGAGTTACAGTGTGTCTCTTTTTTTTCTTTTAGTTCACCCAAAAATGAAAATCCTGTCATCATTTACTCACCCTCAAGTTGTTTCAACCCTGCATAAGTTTCAAGGGGGAAAAGCTGATGGTCCCCATTGACTTCCATAGTATTTTTTTTCCATACTATGGAAGTCAGTGGGGACCATCAACTATTTGGTTACACATATTCTTCAAAATATCTTCCTTTGAGTTCAACAGAAAAAAAAGAAACTCATACATGTTTGGAATAACTTGAGGGTGTGTAAATGACGACAGAATTTTCACTTTTGGGGGAACTATTCCTTTAAGTAAAAACACAATGTTTGAATGTTTATGAAGGCAGAAATAGTATGTAAGCCATTCACAATGTTAAAAGGAACAAGTGATAAAAAGTGTTTTTTTCTAACACAAAGAACCATTTTAGCATAAAAGGGTTCTTCATGATGATATGGTTTTAAATAGAACTGTTAGAACATGTAAAGAACCTCTATAGAACCATTCTTAAGAGTGTAGAATTCAATTTAAAATAAATATGGGGATTTTGTAATGACCTTTCATTATCAACACAATTGTATCTACAATGTGAATTTAATATATCTACAGTGTGACCAACATAGTCTTATTGACAATTCATATGCCTCAAAATAATCTCATTCCACCATAACACTGGCAACAAATTCTCATTCAGAAAACATACATTGCCATTCATAACACACTGATCTAAAAAACACTAACAACAGGAAGAGTTACATGAACTGTAATCTTTGAAGTGTGAATGATTTTTCACACAAGTATTTCAGTATAGGATAAGAGCATCATTTCATTTTACTGACTGAATAAGAAAATAATGAATGAGAAAAGCAGCTATCTTCCCCTACATCTTTACATACCAAAAAATATAATGAAAAAAGGGCGAGATTACTAAAGCAATAATTACAAAAAAAACAAAAACCCATCGACATATACAAAATTTACCTGGGAAAAATAAAAAATGAAAATAATAATAACAACAATAATAATAATAATAATAAAAAGCTAAAAACCCTAACAATTCTGAAGCAATAATTAAAAAATAAAATAAAATACTGGAGTCCCAGCTGCACCAGTAGGCCTTTCTGCGTGTTTGTTCTCTCCATGTTGATGGTTTCCTCTGGGCTTCTCCCACAATCCAAAGATGTACTGACAGGTGAACTACAGACTGTAAGTGAGTGTGAATATGAATGTTTGTGTGATTGTCAGGAAAGGCTCCAGCCTCCTCATGACCGTATAGGACAAGCACTAGGAATAGATAGATGGATGGATGTATCCTATACTACAGTATGTGAGGGTTCTAGTCCTCCCTCTCTGCCACTCTTTTTTCTCCACCAATGTGTCTTCCTTGATCCATGTTTCCAAAGAAAATCATTCTAAAGCCATCCATCCCATTTGTTTATAAAAAGATCACAGAGAGAGGAAAAAAAAAAGACTAAAAATAGGACACCCGGCTTGGCTTTCAGCTGAAATTGCAGTTACTGTGTTTGGAATAATTATTATTCAATTTAATAGTAAATATTCTGATAAGATTTTATATTTCAGTATAAATCCTGCAGAAATGGACCGTTTGCCGTTGTTCTGCTTTGAATGTGCTTTTATCAGTTTTTAGAAATGTGGTCATTGAATGCATTTAAAAGCAATGAAAAATGATTCAGTTTGGCCCGCATACAGAATGTGTGAAGAGTTCTGAAAATGTGGCTTCAGTACTGACAGATGCTTGTTAACAATTAAAAAAAAAATAATAATAATAATAACTGGGTTAAATAAACTAGACAACCTGTCTGCTCTGAATCCCGAACAAACGACTCACATGAACCGGCTCTTTTTGCCGAATGAACAATAGCGACCAGTGCTATGAATTTATATGATCTTATAAAACGGATATTTTAGCGAACCAAAACACTTATAAATTAATCTATAAACAAATAAGTTGAAATCTGATAAAATAAATAAATAGGTTAAATAAAAATAACGAACTGTAAATGTTATGTTAATAAAAAATCGACTTTTAAAAAACTGATGTTTCCACATTTTTATTTGTTATTTTATATTTTTTATAGTGAAGACTGAAGTATTATATTATAGCCTATAAAAGTCACGCCTTTGCAACATTTTGATTGATTTGTTATTCTGTAAAATAATTCCCATTATTTGACAACAGAAAGTGCAATAACTGCATTTTCCCCTAATATTAATTTCCTCATTTTCCATGTTGTTGAATCGAAAGAATCAGAATCGCTAATTCCTTCTCATTTCTAATCTTCAATCTTTGCGCGCGCCCCAGATGTGCGTGTTCACTACGCCCACGCGCACGGACGCGCGCACGCAGCAGCGTCTCATTGAAGCAGAGCGGAGCCCAAGAGGAGCGAAACATGGCGACCTCGAATAATCCGCGAAAATTCAGCGAAAAGATCGCGTTACACAACCAGAAGCAAGCGGAAGAGACAGCTGCGTTCGAGGAGGTGATGAAAGACCTGAGCATTACTCGCGCGGCGCGTGTAAGTGTGACAGTTTTCTCTCTTCTGACAGCGTTGATCAGCAGAGCTGCTGGGCAGGATTTGTGTTGATACGACACGCACTGAACCCGCCTGTCTGGACGTAAACAATAACAAACGCCCCTCTCCAGTGCGCCTTTATCTTTAGCGTTGATTTATAGGTCGCCTTCCAATGGACGCCATTGAGATATTTGATAATAAACAGACGGTCACGACGAGGCCTTATAAAAGTTGCCGTGCTCACAGCTGCAGTGGAGGAGTGTGAATGGACCGAGCATGTGTGTTTGACAGCCACAGTACTGTCTCTCGCCATTATAGCTGACTGCAATCAAGGCCGTATCCAGTGCATTTTAGCATCTAAATATTAATTTCAGGCGTCATTCGTTGCCCGAGGCTTAAATCTGAATGTTACAAGCACTCAGTGAATAATTAAGCCATTCACAACAATGTATTTGCTCAGTTCAGCATTATTGTTCAGTGTATTTATGCCCAAAACAAGGACTCCAGCAAACTATGATGACAGGGTTGTGATTATACAGGCAGTGCTCTACGGACATCCCAATCCAGATCCAGGCTAAATACTGCCCATTTCAGAGCTCGCAATTTTCTTTTGATATCTGTTTAATTCTTCAGTGTGTTCTTTTACAATGTTGGAACTTGGTATCAATCATTATGCTGTATTCCTCATTTTGAAGTCCCATTTGACAAAAGTGTTTGCTAAATTAATACATGCTTTTTTCTTTTTTTTCTTCAGTGAATTGCATTTCTTAGTTGTAACTCTCCATTAACCTTTGTCACTTTTTTCCAGTGTTTAAATCTTCAATTTTTACCATTATTTATATATATATATATATATTAACTTGTGGCATATTCATGATAACATATGCCTGCCTAGTATGGTTTATTAGTGCATCTATAATATAAAAGGCTGTAAAATCCAGATTCCAACTGCTTTGATTTTTGGTTATATAGCCACTTATCTTTGTATGTTTTGACATCAGATGTAATTGGAGAGAGGGCTGTAATAAAAAATCTAAAATATATTGAGCAGCTTGTTTAGGACTTTTATTTGGAAGATTTTTACACCTATTCCTTCCTGTTCATACCAAGGATGATAAAAATAAAGTTTGGTCACACTTTATATTAGGTGGCCTTAATTACTATGTACTTACATCAAAAAATAAGTACAATGTACTTATTGTGTTCATATTGTATTGCAAAACACCTCTGCTGCTATTGAGTTGGGATACGGGTAAGGTTAGGGACAGGTTAAGTGGTATGGGGGGGTTTAAGGGTGGGTTAAGGTGTAAGGGATGGGTCAACAGTGTAATTATAAATGTAATTACAGAAATTAATTACAGATGTAATTACATAAAGGTATTATTAACAATATAAGTACAATGTAAGAACATGTATGTACACAGTAAGTGCATTGTATCAAATGATTAATTTAAATGTAAGTACATAGTAGTTAAGGCCACTTAATGTAAAGTGGGACCTAAAGTTTTAATAATACTAGGTCTAATTCTATGAAAATAGTGAAGTCCACATGACAGCTATAACGATAACGACACAGAGGAACATATTTTTTGGAATCACATTCTTTTTCAGCTGTTGAACAAGATTGACAGCTGATAAGAATCCACATGACTTTAAAGAGTTTGAGCATTTAAAGCGTAAGCTGGCATAACTGTGTACACACTTATAATAAATAGAATGTTATCATGCTTTGGTGTGGATGCTAATACAGATATCGTTACAAGATTTCCCTTCTTGTGTCCTTACTTAATGACGCAATGGTGATTTATAATCAGAAGCCCCTTTGGGTAATTTTACTTATATATTGTCTCACAGTTTTTGGTTGTTTTCTTTCTTGCAGTTACAATTACAGAAGACTCAGTATTTACAGCTCGGTCAGAACCGAGGACAGTACTATGGAGGCTCTTTGCCAAATGTCAATCAGATTGGAAACACCACCATTGACCTTCCCTTTCAGGTAAGGAGCACTTTGACAGGTGAAATTAAGAATGCATATGTGGAATGTAAGTTGTGTACTGACTTCTTCAAGTTTGTTGGTTTTCATCAGACTCCTTTTCAGAATTCGGGATTGGACACAAGCAGAACAACTCGTCACCATGGGCTGGTGGACAGGGTCTACCGGGACAGGAATCGCATCACGTCGCCACACCGCAGACCTCTCTCTGTGGACAAACATGGCCGTCAAATATCCTTGATGAGTCTATTCATGAATGCAGACAGATATTTTGGTCTGTGTGGCCTACGAAAGCATATTTGTTTCAAATGTCTGCAATTCACTTATTCTGACATTATGAAGTCCTTAATGTTGAATTTCACATTGATAGCTGTCCGTACGCCTCTGTGTATCTGTCACCCCCACCTGATACCAGCTGGAGGAGGTGAGAGTTTATACTCGCACAGTCTGCTTGCATGTGTTGAAGACTGTGCATATGTGCAGGAGTAGTAGCTGTTGAAATTGCATGTCAGTAATTATTCTTCATAGCCAACGTTTACTAATGTTTACATAACAATTTCTAAGATGTCTTACTAAGTTGTAGTTTGAATATTTTATGTCAGTAATTGTCTAAAATTTCTTGATCCATTTGTGGTAAATTTTAAATGTTTAATTGTAGTAAGGGGAGACTGTTGCCTTATGTGATTCTTTCATTTCTTTGTGCTTGTTTTGTAGGACCAACTCAGACTCTGCCCTGCATCAGAGCACTTTGAACCCAAACCCACAAGATGCTTTTGCAGGAGGGTCTCAAGATTTTCAGCCAAAACAAGGTTAATAAAATGTTTATTTTATTGAAAATTTGATCTATTAAATGCTTTCATCGATAACTTTAAATTGCAGTGAACTGTCAGATTTTTCCTACACTTGTTTCAGTGTATGATTTCATCCCTCTCTATGTACTAGTTCTTCTTCTCACTATGCCAGGGACAGGGGAACCTGAAAGTGACATGGACAAAGAAGGTCAAAAGCAGATATGGGATCACAAAAAGGTACATTTAAAAATAGATTTCTTTCATATGAATTTTGTGGAATCTTTTATCAATGAAGTATTTATTGTTTTTTCATAGACTACTTCACCAAGGCCCAAGTCAAACAAAATACCTGGAATCAAGTAAGTGTGGTCTCATGGGATTTTCTTATTGACACTAGCCACGTTTACATGTACACGTTGTTGTCATTCTGTTTAAAATAATTCCGATTGAAAGATTCGGTGGACTGTTTACATGAGACGTTATCTAATCCGATATAGTGTTTACATGTGCCTGTGCTTTCAATTTTGGGACACACTAAGTAGGAAAAAATGCCTGTATTTGCACTTGCTTAGAATAAACGGCTAATATTTGAATCCCTTGCGTTCATTCGAGCGCTAGTCATGTGGCCAGAACACGAAAATCACGAAATCATACAAAGTTTTACTGTACTTAAATGGAACAAATACACAATTTTTACCAAGAGTTGCTGAATGTTGCTTTATGAACACGGAGAGTGATCGCAACGAGCTATATCACATAACATTTCCAAGCGTGTTTTCGTACACTATTGCGTGAGCACTTATAAATTCAAGCAGATTGGAAATTATGACTCTTTTTGGTCAAGTTGTTTATTTTCATTGAGCTATATGAGCTTTCATATCATCATTGTGTTGATGATAAGTTGAAAAGCAGAAAATTGCGCTTCATTCAGATCCGTTTTTCACTTCGGCCATGAGAGCAGATAGTTCATAACACAGCAAGCATTCTCCATTCTAATGTGTTTTAACTGTATAATTGAAATTTTAACTTTATACCTCCACTATTACCCAGTCTCTACTGTAGTGTCGGTGTAATCGGTAAAGTAATCGGTTTAACGCGTTTACATGGCAGGATTTTAATTTTGTTCGGTTTATAGAAAGGTTTATCCCACCCCTCTCAAACTGATCACAATTTCATTCGGTTTGGACATTTTTATTCCAGTTGAGGTGTTTATATGGAGCATTTTCATTCGGATTGGTCTTTTAAACCGATTACAATGCTCCATGTAAACGCACCTACTGATATTGTAAAGTAGTGGGTAGGTGAATGGAAGGCCTATGCAGCACTTATCATTTGGAGATTGAAGAGTCAAGGTCATTTGAGCAAACAATTACCAATTTATTATCTCAACCCAACAGCCATCTGGTCATATCTACTCCTTTATAACAGCCATGTTTAATCAAAACATAATCGGTACAATGGCCTCTCTCTGTTGACATCTATTTATCCCAGTTCCTTCTAACGTCCTTCTTGTCATTTCCCCAGCATATTTCCATCTCCAGATCAGGAAATGACTGTATCTCTAATCCCAGCGGCACACAACACGGGCGGCTCTCTGCCGGACCTGACCAACATCCAGATTCCCCCTCCTCTCCCCACACCCCTGGACCCTGATGACTCCTCGTCCTCTCTCAGTGCCTCCAACAGCACTGGCAACCTGGCCAACACTCACATGGGCCTCACGTCTGTCAGCCAAGGTGATTCTCACAAGCATATGCATTAGGGCAGTGGGTCTCAGTCCTTTTGACTCCAAGGCCCCCATGTAGGTTAATAGGTTTCCACTGATACATCTGCTGTAATGACAAGCTTTGAAAACTAACTAAAATATTTATAATTTATATGATTCGGAATTCCACAAATTTTAACGTTTAATGTTTTTCAGGGACTTTCTGAAAACAACTTTTTCTAACTTATGAATTTACGTGACTTTTCTACTTTCAAGCTCATTTATTTCTGTAACACATTTAAAACAACATTGGTTGACCAAACTGCTGTACATAACACATGAACATAGGTAAAATAAGTAAAAACCACAATAAAAAGATGAGTTTTTAGCATTGGTTTGAACTCCAAACTTTAAGTACTGAGTAATATTAATCAACTAAGTACATTTAACGTGTAACAAGGACACCTTAAAATAAAGTTTTACCGGTAATGGTTTAAGCAATCTAGTAAGATTGTGAATAAGGATTATGTTTGAGCGGTATTTGGGGGCTAAATTATTAAGGTCTTTATAAACAAACAGCAAATTTTGAAAAATCAATGCGGTATTGAACCGGTAGCCAGAGATGGAAGCTCAAGTCTGCAACTTGGACTCGAGTCGCACTTAAAGACTTGGGACTTGACTTAGACTCGCAAGACTCGTAAAAAACACAAGTCATTTGGTATGGGAGTTTATATGAATGTATCTCTGAGGGGAACTGGCTGTCTTTAGAAAAGTTTAGATGGTGTTTTCTTTTCATCTTGCCTCTGTATAATGCATATTAAAGTAGTGTTCATAACCACAGCTGCTTTGTTTACAGCGGCAACCAAGGAAACAATGTTTAATTGCTGTTCAAGCGCCACCTGCTGGCAGAGAGTGAATCTGCATTAATTCAGCCTGTCTGCTGTTTTGTTTAGTACAGATGTTTTATGTAGAATAGTTTCACAAAACTAATGTCAGACCATTTTGTTTTTGCTTCAAATTTCGAAATTATACAATCCAATTTAGATTAAAAACTGCTCATGCTCATGTATGCAGCCTCTTTGTTTGGATTGTGTTGTGTTTAAAACACAGTGGTTGCCTCTAATTTTAAATTGAAAAAGAGCACAGACAAAGCCTTAGTTTCTTTATATGAGATTTATTTCATTTGTGTTTCATTTGATAGAAATTTCAATTTAGTTTTGTTATTTGACATATTTCAATTTTACAAAGAAATGTGCAGCATTTTGCTGGACAATTAATAAATGGACACCTTTTCATTTCTACGTTTTTTTTTGAGAAAATCATATTTTGTGAAATCAGTATTTCAAAACCAATTTAGCCTCAATTACTATCTGAAAGAACTGTTGCTAATAAATAGAACAAAGACTTGAGACTTGACTTGGACTTGGACCTCAGAGACTTGTGAACATGTCTGCTGGTAGACAATGCAAAGTGTGTAAGATGGGCGTAATATTTCCGTTTATTGCCCATAAGCAAACAAGCAGCCACATTTTGGACCATTTGAAAATGGGAAATGGAAGAGACAGGCAACCCATAAAACAATGAATTACAATAACCGAGCCATGACAAGATAAAAGCATGGATAACAATTTCAAAGCCTTTTCTACATAAGAGAAAAGGGATTGGCTAGGGATGAAGGTGATAAAGCTTGAGATAACAATAGCATTAATTTGCTACCTTTAAGATAAAATGTTTGTAATTTACTGGAGAAAGATTGTTTTAAAATATTATTAATATTAATATTACTTTTCTGCACAGTAAAAAAATGTAGTGCTTGGCATAACTAGAAAAATGTATGTTGTGTATAAAAAATGCCCACAGTGTTTTAAGATTTTAATAATGTTATATAGAAATGACAATTTTGAAATTAGGCTACCTCATATATCCAGGTTTTTCTAGACTGTGGAAATTCTGTTTCTTCAAAGAAAAAACTACACTTGTTGAGAGGGTGAATTAATCTTGAATTATCTCAAATATCTTGTTGCTTTAGCTTAATTTAATGGTTGTTTGTGTTAATTAAATTTATTTTAAGTTATCTTGAGGCCCCCTTTGAAATTTGCTGAGGCCCCGTCCCTCTGTTTGAGAACCACTGTTTTAGGATATGTATTTGTGTGTAAAGATATCACTGTTACTGTAATAACACTCTGATTATGAAGGCTAACTTTGGACATTTGTGGGCAACATAAGCCCAAATATTGTATTATATATGTATTAGATGCCACTTTATTCTCTCTCTGGTTAAAACAATCTAATAACTCTTGTCTGCTAGCTTCTAACATTTCATCAAATTTGATATCATCTTATCTACATGGATTTGAAAATCATTAGTAGCTATTTATTCAACATCTGGGAAGGGTTGCTCCATTCATAAGTTCTTACATAAATTGGAAAATAAAATCCACACTAGAGGCTTAGTAACTACTAGCTGAATGGTAACCAACTCTGTACTGAATTCTGTTGTTAGTAGGTTGTACATTTTTTTTTATGGTTGATTTTATTTGACATGCGCAATATGTACCGAAGCACACAGAGATGCTGTTTAGGTCAGGTTTGTGTTGAAGAGCTGCTGACAAAATCATTTAATAACATAATGTTCTTTCTCTTAAATTGTAAATGAGTGTGAATGTCTAAAGTATTAAAGTCTGTCATTACTCTCATCATGTGTGACATCAGCCCAGCCCACAGCGACAGTGAGCATTCAGCGCCGCCATGAGAATGTAGTTCCCCTGATCCTCAACACAGACTCCCAGCAGCACCCAAGTCTTCAGCAGCTGTCGCCCACCCTCTCTCCTCCGCTCTCTCTCGCACAGGTAACACTGCTCTAATTCCTTCAAGTGTTGAGCTGGTCTTATAGAAGGAATATCAGATGCTAATCTAATCACTCAGATGCTAATAGAGCTTCTCAATCTGGATCTGTGTTGAATAGGCGGTGGCGATAGACGCCATGTCGCTGGAGCAGCAGTTGGCTCAGTATGCGTTCTTCAGTCAGCCGTCCACACAGACACAGGGGGTCGGTGGGCTTCCTCAGCTCCAGCAGAACACCCAGCTGCCACCTGTCTCTGGCAGCCAGACGCAAACCTCTGTGGGCATTGATATTAACACGGTAAGATCACATCTTAACACTTACCTCCATGTACGGTCTGTCAGTCAGATCATACGGGGCACTAAATGGTTTAATTTAATTTAGAATGATAACAAATACTGTACCAGTCAAATATGTGGGCATACCTACTCATTATACACAAATTTAAAAATGAAACGGGTAATTGTAAGATAAAGTTTCAAAAGAAGTGGCAATCTCAAGTGGCAGTCTTTTTCTCACAATGACTTGCTTTATTTTTAATTATGGGTAAATTAAGAAACGTGATATAAAATCACAGCTGCGAGATTTGACTTTAATACGTTCTGGTCCATCTTCAGCCATTTAAAAAAAAAAAGAAAAGAAAAATACCACTAGCATTCAGAAGTTTGGGGTAAGTAATAAAAAAATTAATTTATTCAGCAAGGACGCATTAAATTGAACAAAAGTGACTGAAGACATTTATAATGTTCCAAAAGATTTCTTTCCAAATCAAGTTCCTTCGAACTTTGTTTATTAAAGAATCCTGATAAAAAAATCTATGATGGTTTCCACAAAAATATTAAGTAGCACAACTGGTTTCTAGGGGTGTCCCCGACTAACGATTTTCATAGTCGAATCGGGATTTTCGAATCATGCTGCTAGTCGACTGATAGTCGAATCATATATTTGGGGGCGGGGCAAAATACATACCAAGAGTCAAGTCAGACATTCAACAGTCATAAATACTGAAGTTAACACACACGGACAATAGCCTAACGGACGCCTCGCAGATACAAACGGTGTAAATAATGTTTTATGTTTTGATTAAAAGATAGTTAACATTAAATGTCAGCGAAACCCTAAGAATTCACAACATTTTTTTACAACATTGTAACGTTATATATATATATGGCAGTAGTTATTAATGTTCTGCATTTCTGTTTTGAGCCGCGCGCGCTGAAGATGACCAGTAGAATGAAGCATTTGATAGAGGGTTTTTAATCAATGGGATTTAACTCACTTATCTCATATAGAATACGCTTCATTATTTATACAACATAACGTTAATATTACGACTTATAGGCTATCTGCACAAAATGTCCCGAATGCATGAACATAGGCTATCTGCGCAGCTCTGAATGAATTACCGTAGTACTACAATGAAGCGCTTTACTGCAGTGTAACTCAACCAAATGCTTTTTATACGAGATAAAGAATATATACACGATATATATATAAACCGGCTGAAATGTTTTGAAATCACTTCTACCCTACCTGATCGAAAAAATCCAGTCTTTCACTCTGCCTGTGTCAGTTTGAGTCTTGTTAAAGATTTAAATCCATGCCGCCAAGATGCTTCTGTCGGTCACGCATGGAAAGTGAAACTTACATCTATAACTGCGGTCAGGCCAGCCTCCACTTTGAAAAACACGGTCATTCTAGCTGCCACGTTATTTTGTGGTGCGTGCATATACTACGCGTTACGGCAATAGCGTGTTAAAACAGATCAGAGGAAAAGCGATCTTTAGCTTTCATTTATTGAGCCAGTTTCTCTGTCAATGAATGAATTAATGAATGAATAAATAAATAAAGTTTAAAACGGTCTGATATTAATAAATAAATAGACCAATTACTATGAAAAAAACTGTCTGATGAGAAATAACAAAATAAAAGCCTTTTACAACTTGCATACAACCATTTTGTATCTGTAAATTCACATAGTTATAAAAATAAAACACCCTGTCTCCACAAAAAGGTTTCACTTTAGATTACAGTACACCAGCCCAGGGTGTCACTCAGTCAGTTTTAGGACTATCTGATGTAGCATTAAATAATAAAAACTCATATTTGACCAGATTTGTCTGATTTTGAAATGGCTCTAAAAAGGAAACTCCCTGTTTCCACAGGCCAGATTGAATTCAGATTGTTGAATTCAGATGATTGAATCCAGGGTGTTACTTAGCCAGTTTCAGAACGGTCTGATGTAGCATTATGTAATAAAAGCCCTCCAAAAACTCATATATTCAACCAGATTTTTCTGATTTTTAATAGATCTAAAAAGGAAACGGTAACACTTTACTTGAAGGAGTGTGCATAAGACTGACATGACACGTGTCATAAATATGAAGGAGGTTTTATGCATGTTTATGACAACTGTCATTAAGTGTCATTCACTCAGTTCACTCAAAAGATGACATTATTTGACCTAACCCTAACCTAACCCTACCCCTATCCTTACCCCTAACCCTAGCCCATAACAAAGACATCTCAAACAATGTCATCTTTGCATTAACTGAGCGAATGAAACTTAATGACAGTTGTCATAAACGTGCATAAAAACCCTTCATATTCATGATGTGTCATGTCATGATTATGAAGGTGTCATGTCAGTCTTCAAGTACAGTGTAACCAAGGAAACTCCCTGTTTCCACAAACCACTTTCAATTCAGATTAGTAGTTCACAACCCCAGGGTGTCACTTAGCCAGTTTCAGGATGGTCTGATGTAGCATTACAAAATAATAGCCTTCCAAAATCTCATATATAACCAGTTTTGTCTGATTTTGAATAGCTCTAAAAATGAAACTCCCTGTTTCCACTGAACACATTTTCTTTTTAAATTCAGATAGCTCTATTAGAGCTATTCAAAATTAGACGAAACTGGTTATATATGGGTTTTTGGAGGGCTGTTATTATGTAATTCTACATCAGACCATCCTGAAACTGGCTAAGTAACACCCTGGGGTAGTGGGCTGTCAATCTGAAATAAAACTGTTTTGTGGAAACAGGGAGTTTCTTTTTTTAGAGCTATCTGAATTTAAAAACAAATCTGGTCATATATGAATTTTTGGAGGGCGTTTATTATATAATGCTACACCAGACCATCCTGAAACTGGCTAAGTAAAACCCTGGGGTAGTGGGCTGTCAATCAGAATTAAAACTGGTCTGTGGAAAGGGAGTCTCAATTTTAGAACGCTTCAAAATCAAAGACAAATCTGGTCATGAGTTTTTGAAGGGCTTTTATTTTGTATTGCTACATCAGACAGTCCTGAAACTGGCATATTTTTAAAAATATGTAAATTTACAGATACAAAATGGTTATACGCAAGTTGTAAAATTTTTATTTTGTTATTTCTCATCAGACAGTTTTTTTCATATTAATTGGTCTATTTATTTATTAATATCAGACCGTTTTAAACTTTATTTATTCATTCATTCATTGGCAGAGAAACTGGCTCAATAAATGAAAGCTAAAGATCACTTTTCCTCTGATCTGTTTTAACACGCTATTGCCGTAACGCGTAGTATATGCACGCACCACAAAATAACGTGTCGGCTAGAATGACTGTGTTTTTCAAAGTGGAGGCTGGCCTGACCGCAGTCATCTATAGGGGTGGTTGGATTTATTCACGCACGTTAAAATATTTATTTAAAGCTTCTTTCTTTTCAGATTCTTATTTACAGCGTTGTCATAATAGGCTGTATATCAGTTCTAGTTCTATGTGAAATCAGACATTTGAGCACCCCCATATAGCCAAAATGGCATGATCATAATACCCCGCGAATATTCGACTGTGAGATTGGGAGTCGAATCAGGCTCCTCCTATCGAAGCATCGAATCGTTGACTATTGTCTATCGTCACCTCTACTGGTTTCAACATTGATAATGGTAAGAATTTTTTCTTGAGCAGTTCATCAGCATATTACAATGACTTCTGAAGGATCATGTGACCCTGAAGACTGAAGTAATCGCTGTTGAACTCTGCCATTACAGGACTAAATGGTGTTTTAAAATATATTTAAATTGAAAACAGCTATTTGTAATATTATTTAATATAGATAAAATAACTATTTAATAAAAATAATGTCATTATTTCACGATATTACTATTTTTACAGTATTTTTTATCAAATAAATGCAGCCTTGGTGAGCATAAGAGAAAATTCTTACCAACCCCAAACTTTTGAACGTTAGTGTATGTAGATGAACTTTATATTATCTGTAAAATTCATTTCAAGCAGACGGGCATTTAGATCAAACATTTTATAATCATATAAAACACAATTCAGACACATCAGACATTTGACTGGTAGAGTAAGTAATGTATTCCTTCTTTCTTAGTTCTCAGCTTGTTCTGTTTTTAACACCTCCACAGTCTTGACAGAATGAAGAAATCTGAATATCATACTACCAAGTAAAGACGGGAAAAAAAAAATTCCATTTATAAAGAATCAGTAGTCTTATAATAACAAGGTCCTAGTAAAATATCCTATTAAAAATGTCCTGGCTGAAAAGTTTACATGACAAGAGACATTGTAAATTGTTGAGAGCCACAGGCCACATACCCTGAGTCAGAGGTCCCCTACAGGGGCTCTGCTGGTCTAACTTGGTGTTGTCCCATATAGGCTGCTTCCCTCCAGCAGTACCGCTGTAGGGTGGGGTCTTCGGCCAATCAGTCTCCAACCTCTCCGGTCTCCAATCAAGGCTTCTCTCCGGGGGGCTCGCCTCAAGTAAGGGCGAATCCAGCAGCCGCTGCTTCCTCCTGTAGTTTGTTTTGTTTGGAGCCGATCTGGAGCCTGTCCCTTTAGCCGCTCTGTGTGTCCAAGTCCAGTCGTGTCTCCCAGTCTCTCTGATCCCGGCTGCTTTGCTGTGTGTCTGAGCACCACTTACTTGTTCTGTGTATCATGCTGAGTAGCGATTTATAGGCCGATTTTAATGTACGCCATACTCAAAGTGCCATTGTTGTTATGCGTCCTTTCACCGGATCATGTGCATATTGTGCATTTTGAGCAAAATTGATGGTTGCGTCAGTATGACAAAAATTATTGTCTTTTGATTTTGATTAATTATTGTAATGTAAATGCTTTGAACCATGAAATAATTACAGACTTGAGGAGTAATATTTCAAAATGATAAATAATGAGGGCTTCACTCTGGGAAAAAAGAAAGGAAAAAAAAAAGTATGTTCTAATTATTATTTTGGAGTAGGAATGTATAAAAAAATGCTGCTTCAGCCAAAAGCCTTCCTAACGATTCATAGAAGAGACATTTTTCAGAATGCAGACCTCTCCTTGTGTTTGTGAAAAAAAGAAAGAAAATGTTGTAGAAATACAGAATTTCATTAAAATTGAAAATGTACAAGTAAATTACTTTATAAATCAATAATGGCTCTGCAATCTAAACAACATACATTTTATAAATTAATATTGTACTGTATGCATGTAATTACATGGTAGACTAAAATTCAACATTGAATTTTATATAGTATGTATCAGAGGAGCTCTACTCTGTCCAATAATGGACCTGAAAAAGGTTAGATATCCTAGTTGGTATTGTCAGACAGAATTATATAGTCTTGTAGAAAAAAAAATTTTTTTTTAGTCACTTTTCCTTTGGCCAGGAGTGTCCAATCCTGCTCATGGAAGGTCAATGTCCAGCAGAGTTTGGCTCCAACACACTTGGCTGGAAGTTTCTAATGAGTCTGAAGACATTGATTAGTTGATTCAGATGCGTTTCATTATGCTTGGAGCTAAATTTTGCAGGACAGTGGCCCTCCAGGAACAGGTTTAGACATTCCTGCCTTTGACCCGAATTCACTGACTGCTGCAATGGATGCCACAGTCTGTGTGGCACATTTTCTTTTAACAAACAAACAAAAAAAATCACTGATTTTTGCTTTGTAAGGATTCTGTTAGAATCCAGATGGAACATTTTAGAGTGGGAATAATGGTGTGCAACTCCTTCCTCTTGGTCTCTAAAAGCCATTCTGTGTGATTTTTTTTTTTTTTTTTTTTTAATTAATTAATTTATTATTATTATTATTATTTTTTAGATATTTAGACTTAGGTTTTTGTTCATCTGTTGCTTTAACAAGGTGTTACATTTCTGTAGAGTACACTTGCAACATATTTCTGTGTTTGAAATGAGCCAAAATGTCTTCATGTCAAAAATGGTGATGCAGAATTAGTGTTGTCATCTTGCATCATGAATTGTGACGCAGAATTTTTCATGGATTTATATCCTCTCCTGGGCTAAATATGTTGTTTTAGGGCCTTTGTGAGTGATTTGTAGTCATTATCTTGAACCTCTTCGTGGATGGTTATTTGTAATGTGTTCTTGTTTTAGCACTCATCCATTCTCGGAAGTGTCTTTGGTGATGCCTTTTATGACCAGCAGCTGTCCCCTCGGCAGACCAGCGCTTTGTCTCAGCAGGTGAGCTCATTATGCCTGTGCTATAAATTACTAGAATTGTACCTTAACTACTTTAGCCCATCTGGAAGCCCATCTTCAAGCCGCTGGTCACATGAATATAAAATTGTAGTGCATTTCTATCTGTTCATAAGAAGAATGAAGCTGTCTATAAACAATTCATTCCTTGCTCCTTACACGTACAAGCCACTAGAGGGCAGCTGAAAGCTTTGAGATGACAGGTGAAGTGTTTTCTGTCAACTATTCTTCAATAGTGGCACAGTGGGAGAAGCACATGCTTACAACACAAAAGAGTCGTACAGGGACATAGATTTGAATCCGCCCTGCGTCATGTTCCAGTCCCAAATCCCCCACTTTCCCCCTTAACGTTTCTGTCTGCTCTTCTGAGTAATACAACAAAGACATGCTTTACCTGCCGTTAGTTTTTAAAATGGCAACACTACATTATTACTAAATTACATTAAATTATAACATTATCCCTCATTCCCCCTAAAACCGTATATCCTCCGACAATACCTCAGTACTTTCATATAGATTATAATATATTGTAATATATAATAATGTACATGATAATAAAAAAAAACCAGAATATAAATAAATATATTCAAAAGAACCATTGCTGCTGACAAATAGAAAAGGTTATGGATTTCCATATTGCAATACCAGTTTTCAAAGTCAGACTTGATCCCAAAGGGCTTCTTGCAATATTTAAACTTAGGCCAATAGGCCAAACAGGTTTTGGTAAGATAAATGTGTATTAAAGGTATACGTGGTAAGGTGTGTATATATACACTACCATTCAAAAGGCTGGGGTGGGTACGGTTTTTTTATGTTTTTGAAAGTGTTTTTTTTATGCTCAGAAAAGCTGCACTTATTTAAAAAAAAAAAGAAAAGAAAAATACGGGGAAAAAACTGTACGATTGCGAAATATTACAATTTAAAATGTTCTAACTTTTCTGTTTGAGTATCTTGTAAATTGTGATTTATTCCTGTGATGCAAAACTGGCGATTACTCCAGTCTTTAGTGTCATATGATCCTTCAGAAATCATTCTAATATGCCGATTTGCTACTCAAGAAACATTTATTATTATTATATTGTCAACGTCGTGCTGCGTAATATACAGAAAGGATTCTTTAATGAATAGAAAGTTCAAAAGAATAGTGTTTATTTGAAATGGAAATCTAATTTAACTTCGTAAATGTCTTTACTGTCACTTTTGATCAATTCAATGCATCCTTACTAAATAAAATGATTAATTTCTTTAAATAAAATATAAGTAAATTCTACTACATGTGTGATTGTATCCAAAATTAGTTTTTGGTATGAGTATCCAATGACAGGAACAGTATTTTAATTCTTCCATTGATTGTCTCTGTCAACCTTTACTTTATAGTCATTGAATTTGTTTTGATTCTTTAGCTGGAGCAGTTTAACATGATTGAGAATCCTATCAGCTCAAACAGTATGTACACTGAGGGATCCACTCTAAACTACTCTCAAGCTGCGATGCTAAACCTCACCGGGAGCCACAGCAGCCTGCAGGACGCGCAGCAGCTAGGCTACAGCAGCCATGGGAACATCCCCAACATCATTCTCACAGGTATTGCACCTGCCCGGTTACATATTGCATAATATTGCATGTACCTTTGCTACACGTGTGATGACGATGCTGCCGTGAAGCCAGGCATCAAAGAGGTCCCTCTAAAAGTTTAGCATGTTATATTACCCATCTTTTAGTTGCAGGAGAATCTCCCCTGAGCCTATACAAAGAGTTGTTCAACTCTCTGACAGGTGACGTGAGCTTTGACGCAGATTCCCAGTTCCCTCTGGACGAGCTGAAAATCGATCCGCTGACGCTGGACGGTCTGCACATGCTCAACGATCCAGACATGGTTCTGGCCGACACTGCAACAGAAGATGCTTTCCGGATGGACAGGCTGTAATCTTTAGGTATATGATGTTCATTTGTCCTTCTTTGAGATTGGTGTGTTTAAATGGGAGAGAAGCAGCATGTCTGGGGGACACTTGACCCTGTTTCTCAAAGCCCATCCTCTGGGAAGAGATTGCTGAGAATGCTGCCACAGCATGCTAGGGGAAAAATGGGAAAACAGTGCTGCCACATCTAACGAATCAACCTTTTGAGCAAGCAGCCCATCGTTTCTTAGGATAATACACTCGCACCTCAGCAATTGTGGTTCCTTTAACTCTATAGAGAGAATGTGACACTACATAAGATCCCTCAACGTTCAAACATGTGTTCTTCCATTTCATTTCCTCCTCCTTATGCCTGCCATACATGCCTGTTACTTTCCTTTTTCTTTAAATACGAATATTTAGTTATGCACTTTTATACATGCATATGCCACCAAAAACATTGTTTATGATCCGTTTTTAATTTATTTTCCTATACAAATATTTCTTGCTTGTAAGAGCATTAATGGTTAAAAAGGAGTGTTAATCCTCCCCATTTTAAGGGCAGCTTTCATGCACCTGCAACATGTCAACACTAATGTACTTCAGTGCAGTCTGAACATAATGATTGTAATGTTTTATAGATGTCTAGTTTTGTCACATTGTGCTCAGATAGTGGTACAGTGCTAATGTGGCTCAAAATGATCAAATTCCATCTGGCTGGAAAGTGTAAAACTTAATATCAAAAGACACATTTACACGTTTAATGGGATTATTCATTCAAAAATGAAAGTTCTGTCATCATTTGCTCACGCTCGTGTTGTTTCAAGCCTGTATGACTGATTTATTTTATTTCTGTCCATACACTGAAAGTCAGTGGAGTCCAAAGCAAACCATTTGGACCCCATTGACTTTCATTGTTTTGGAAAAAAGAGGAATTTTTTGTGTTCCACAAAAAAAGAAACTCATACAGGTTTGGAACGACATGAGAGTGAGTAAATCATGACAGAACCTTTCATTTTTGGGTGAACTATCCCTTTAAAATGTGCAGTATATGCACACAAACAATATAAAAGGCAGTAGCTGGTGAACAACTGCCGTGCAATTTGTTATGCATTAGGAAACCTTTTCATGCCAGTAATATGGTGTTTTAAATCAACGGACTTGTATATTAAATGTACAGTATGTAGTGCTACAGTATGGCCTATAATCTCAGCCATGGTAACCGGTACAGTCAAAATGATGCTACAAACTTTACTTGTTAGTTCCTCGGTTTACTCTGAAAGAAACACGAAGACAGTATGTGGCCATGATGATCGTTTGCATATATGTATCAGAACTATTCACTGTGATAACCAGATTCTGCCTTACACTGAAGATGCAGTTTTTGTCCGTTTTGTTCTCCGTAGCTGAAGGTGTTTTCTGGTACTGTAAAAGTTGCTGTAACTCACAAGGTTGTCCTGGCACACAGTTCTCATTCGTCTACTGGTGGCTTTGTGATGTGATATATGCCCAAACGGGGAGGTTTACTACTCTTTTTAAATCCTGTCACTTTCATCTTTTTCTCATATTTCTCAGACTTTTATACTCTTACCAGTTTTGTAAGTGTGAGAATTTTGTTTACAATTTGAAAACATTAATACGATCTTAATGTTTAAATGATTGAAAAGCTGAATATATATATATATATATATATATATATATATATCTATATATAGATATAGATATAGATATATATATCTATATATAGATATATATATAGATATATATATAGATAGATAAATAATATATTTTAAGAAATTTTGTTATGTAAAATTTCTCTACGTACAAGGGGATAATCAGATTTGGATTAATATCTATGCAAAGCATAATCAAACATACTAGATCGCAAAAATACTAAAGAAAAGGCTCGAACAGACGTATGGCTTTTACAGCATCTGTGGGTTCTGAGTCCGTGCAGCTGAATTTTACTTGTTACTTGCTTTGTCTGTTGTCAGCAAAAAGGAAAAGAAAAAAAAAAACAGGAGCAGTTAATGCATGATAACCGTTTCGATTCTCCATAAGGGATTCTTCTTGTAAGGGATCTGATTGCACCGTGTAAATTTCCTGTATAAAAAAAGCATGACCTACATGTGCTTTGTCTCTGACAACTGTTTTCATGAGGATCATGCTTCATGTGTTCAAAATGTAAAGTAATTGATGGGAAGGATGTGTCAGGTAATCAGTTACTGTTATATTCTTTTACTTGACTGCCTCATTGAAAAGAACAGCGTTGCTGAAACCAGAATGTATTTCATCACTTTTATGTAGGACCAAACATATTACTGAAACTAGCATTATTTTTGTTACTGTGATGTTTGTGTACCTTACCACGTGTTTAATAGTTGCCCTCTGCTTTGTTGTGGTATCTCCATTTCATTTGCAAGAGGCTGTATTGTACAGAAACTCATAGCTATTGAGCTGTGAGCGATTTTATTTTTATTTTTATTTTTATTTTGCATGTCTGACCATCACAAGTATTGGTGATTGATAAGCTGTGCACTTTTATCTCTTTGATATTTTATTTTACATCTCTATATATGTGTTCTGCATTTGTGAACTTACTACATGAAATCACTTCCTACATTTACTTGGCACTTTAATCGATACCTAATACATTTTTTTTGTTCACCCCTCTGAGTGACTGTTAAGTGCACTGGGTCTATTTCCCCCTCTGTTTGGCCGACTTTGCCTTCTAATCTAAGACAAGTATTTTTGAAGAGGAAAAAAAGTATCTGTTGTCTATTTATGATTTTATACTTGGTCAATGCAAAAAAATAAAAAATAAAAAAACTTTTTTATGTAGTGTTAGGAAAAATATGAAAGCTCCCCGATATTAATGAAATGCATTTAAGAAGGCAGGTTACCTTTCTGCATCTCAGTTCACCATAGTAGACCATTTTACCTTTTATAAAGCTTCATCTGTGGATCATAGTGTATCATTACCATGAACTGAACCAATCCAGAACATTTCTGGTCCTGAAAGGAGAGCATGCAGACAAGACAAAATCATCATTGTAACCCATAACTTATTCAGTATCTAATGTATGCACAGTCTACATGTATATAAATGCTACACTTATACATTTCTATATTTTAAAAAGTATAAGTAGATCATAAAATATCAGGAGTATGTAAAAAAAAACAACAACAAAAAAAAACTATATATATATATATATATATAAAAAACATTAAATGAACAATATGGAACTGTGTGTTTTTACATTTTAAAATGCTTGAAGTGGACGCTATACTGTCCCTCCGTTCAGGGGTTTCACACTTTCCTCAAACTCATGGTTTAAACACTTCTAGCCAAATCATAAAAGAATCCCTGCTGCAAATGTACATGCAGTTTTGTTTTCAGCCTCTATACACTGAACCTTGTTGAAGCTTTGTGAAATAATATCCTCTTATGTCTTTGTTTTGTAGTATTTGCAGTAGAACTATTCGTTTCTGGATGATATTCTTTTATTTTGTGTTTTGTGTGCGTGTGCATTGGGAATTTGATGTTTAAGTACTGTAAAAGTTGTCTTCACATGCTCAAGGTCTGTTTGCTGCAGTGTGTTGTAGTTTTGTGATTTCTTTGCGGTGGTTGCTTTATCCAATCAGTTCCTAGATTTCCAAATATCTGACTTGGCCAGTTTTCTTTGCGTTCAAAAATATTTTCACAAGTGTCCTAATAATGCAGATAATAAGAGATCCTTATTTTATAGGATGCCGTTTAAAATCGATGTTTTAAAAAAAAGTAAAAATTATTTTAATCTGAAGATATGCTCTTTAATAGATTGATATGAACAGAAATATTAAATATGCTGAGTGTTCTGTAATTCGCACCAGTGAATACACTTTAAATTTAAAATAGTTTATTTTTGTCCCAAACAAGAATAGGTTTTTAATTGAGCAAAAAATGCTTATTTTTGAGTGTGCCAATAGATTTTTAACCATCTTTGACCTATTCAAAAAAGTTTTTTTTTTTTTTTTAAAGATGAGGCCTATTCATAGTTAATTCTTTTAAAATTAATTTCCATATCATTCATTTGCCAAAATGCCCAGTTCATAGGGCCAGAAAAATAATAGTGCAGAAAGTTTGCTTGTATACTGTACATGCATTCTTTCTCTATAATTGACAAGCCATTGAAAAAAAGCCAAAGTATGTTGTTTGTATTTTTTTAAATTGAAGTTATGCTTGGTCTGCTACTGTTATGTCTTCAATATAAAGATGCTCTTGTGCAATTGTCAGTTTGCAACAGCGACTACCTAGTGTCTTTGTTGACCAACGGTAAGAATTTTCTTTGGTATTTTAGGACAACCGTATATAAAAATGAACCTTGATGTATCTCTCCCAGGGCCAACCATTTACATGAGACTCTATATGTCTTCAGCCTTTAACACTGAAAACCTGCTTTATATTGGGTGAACTTTTGCTGCATGGTACTGAATATTAAAATACCCGCAAGTCTCGATGTGATGTCCTGCTTTTTCGCGGTTATCAAGCTCCGAGTATATCTGAACTCTGCTAGTGCATTACTAAAACTTTTGCAACTGGAAATATCATTTTTGATGAAGTGGTTTTGTATTATTTTTTCCTTTATGTACAAAAAAAAACAAACAAAAAAAAAACATTGTTATAGTGCTAAAGAGACAACTTGATAATGCAACCCAGTGGAACTGAAATGCATACATGATGAAACTTTAAAATTTACAGTATGTGCATTTAATGAATGTGAACTGTCTCGGTGGTTCATATCTATACAAAGGCAGCTAATTTCTATTTTTTCAATGTATGATAATTCAGATGTTGCACATACATTTGACTGCAAAGTTCAGACGTTAATCCAATTTTTTGCAACAAGACGTGACTCTACTCACCAAATATGCAAACCTAGCTTTCAGGAACATAGCTTTGCAGCTTTGTGGTTTGGTTTATCTGACCCTTTAAAACAAAAGGAAAATATGTTCCTATTACTATATGTTTTCTATGAAAAATAGAAAACAAAATAATAAAAAAAGAATATAAAACATTGTGGGCTTCGTAAGTGTGCTAGTTATTTAAAACAAAATGTTATCAAGCTTAAATTCCATTGTCCTTACTGTATTTTTCTGTGTGGAAGCTTAAGTCTTTGTACCTTTGCATTAATATTTGTTTATTGAATTGAATAAAAATGTTAAAAAGCATATTTGTTTGTATGATTTTCCTCTGTGCTCAGAGACATTCAGACAGAAAAGTTAGGTCTGTGCTTAACTATTTTATAATTATAGACTCAATACATAGTATAGTAATATCGCAACAAAAAAAAAATGCGTTATAGAAAATAGATTCATAAAGAGAAAAGCAAATATATTTGCTAACTGATAACCGTAGGATACAAAAATAAAAGTCTATTGGTAGCACTAGTATTAGGGAATCTTAACTTGTATCTTAATTTACATTATTTTTTTAATTATAGAATTGACAAAGCAATACTAATGTTTGCAAGATATTAGAAGGCTATTAGAAAATTTATATTCTTCAATGTGTTGATAGCTTAGTGAAGCGACAAACTTTTCCTCTTTTCTTTTATTTATACGTTTTAGCTGTCGTCTAGAACCTAAAATGTTTATCTACGGTTTGTATAATTTGTAACATGTTCATTGTGTATTGTGGATATTTATCATGGTGCTGATACATGATTTATATCATGTGCATATATTTAATGTATCAAACTTTCAAATTTCAACACATTCGTTAAAAACAGCAAATGCTGCGTTGGTTGTCATGTTTGTCTGGCTGAATTGATTTGAACCTGCGTGATGGCGTCACGCGGCGTCGCGCTCTCCCATAATGCAGCGGGCCTGAGGTTTTGATCCAGTGGAGTTCATGAGATCGGTGAGAGCGCTCGACGCAATGAGGCGGAGAGACACGACAACCGTCGAACCTTCATCTCCCAACTGAACACACACATACACCATTTCTCAAGCCAACAATCACATCAGAAACATGTGGTTCCGCCACTTCTCGATCCTCCCGAGAGGTCTGTGAGTTCCTGCAATCCATTAAGCCCTTGAATCCGGAGGATTTTTCCCCCGTCGGCCGATTCGCACCGAGCAGGCAATGACAACGGCCTCCGCAACCCCGCAGCAGATGAGAGACCGGCTGCTGCAGGCCATCGATAGCCAGAGCAATGTGAGTAAGCCGCTCACTCTCCTGCCGACCAAAGCTGACTTTCTCCGACACGACACAGTTAGAGCCTTATTTCGAGCCGCCAAACGCCGCGTCGAACGTCTGAGTGTGTGGCAGAGCAGATGTGGAGCTCCCGTTAGCAGTCCGCTAACTGACGGGAGCCACATTTACCCCGCGCTACGCTAACGGAACAACCGGACAGGCGCGGGATAACCCTGCTTTTCAGACAGTAGCGTACGTTAAGAGCTTTTATAAAAACAGCCACCTCGGTTTAAGCTGCATGTTGCGATCAGACACAGATGACATGTTGTGGGAAGCCTGTTGTCCGCTAGCTGCTTCATGTCAAGCTATCAGCTGTTGAGCTTTGGAGCAGATTTAAAGAATTCTCGGCTCGTTTATCGCGTTTTGTAAGTTTAATAGCATCTCTAATTCCGCCAGTAAACACTGTCTGTTGTTTCCTGCTTATACACGGCATATCTGGGCTAATATGAGCTCGGTATATGCGGTTAGCTGACACAGTGGCATTAGCAATGCGCTAGCATTTGAATTCATGCTGAGAGCAGTGAGTTAGCTTGATTCTGAATCACCAAGAGAGATTAAACCTCTGTCGATGGCTTCAAACAGTCATGTATTTGTGGTCTTGGCTGTCCTGGGTGTTTGTGAATGTGTGTGAACCGACCTGAGCACACAGCTGGTAGCTGTTCCGGCTACGTTGCTGTGCTAACTGGGCACGCAGACCTAACTAGAGCTATCCTGCTGGCTGACTGGAAAATGTGACAGCCACATTGAATGTTGTACTAGGCTAACAACTCGCCATAAAAATGAGGAGCTTGAGGGAAATAATCAGTTTAAAGGGTTTAGGAACTAAACAATCCGTGTAATTACAGTCACAATAAATATTCCCAACTTTAGGGTTTTAGTGAGTTTGCCTTCACTGGAGGTTTTATGGTAAGTAAACACCGGGCGGCTTAAAAGATATCTGATTCTGAGTGCATTTCCTACATACTTTGATTATATATGTATTCTCTTGGGTGTTTGGCATACATCGTTTATTGCATTGTTACTAGTCTCTTGGGGTTAAATTGGTAGGTTATGGTCAGGAGTGTCAGAACGCTGCTCTGGACTAAATGGAGGGTAACCATGTTGATTGAAGTGTTCATGAACAGTTTCTGCTTCCACAGATTGAAAGTTGTTCAGACTTTTTCCACACTCACTGTAAATGAGAGGTGAGATGTCTATGACACACCATATTGTAACTGATAAACTATAGTACATCAGTTCTGTTTTAATATTTTATGTCTGACACAAGAGTGTGGAAACATAATTTTGGTTGTGTGCCAAGTGTCAGTGTGTTTTTGATTTCTTTATATTAGACCCTGAGCAACTTCATGCAATATTCTTTATAGCTAAAGACTGGAATACACTACACTTCTTTACAAAATTACTGCAGATTTTAAAACCCTAGGTATCATACTGATCGTTAAAGAATAAATTGGGTATAGTACTCTAAGGCTGCGTTTCTACTGCAGTTCCTTCGGTTTGTTGACTATATCTGATCTTTTCATGACCAGTTTACATCTTCTTTTAAAAGTGACCCATATCTGATATCATCTTATACATTACACCATTGGCAAAACAACCCAGGGTAGACGTACTGACAGGTTGCCAGGTCTGCGGAACAAAACCAGTCCAATTGCTATTCAAACCTAGTCCAATCATGTTTTTCCATAGTTGAAATAGTGGGGGGAGAGATTATTTTAACCTGCGGCGACAGTGTAAATCTGTGGTGTCACTAGACTTTGAACATGCAAAATTTCTTCGTTCACTGCAATGGTCGTGTTATGACACAGCTTCTTTTTAAGAACTTAAATTCAACACACAAATAATGCATGTAAAAACATACAATCTACTGCACTTTACTGCAGCGTTGCAGTTTTCTTTTAATTCAGTTATGAGGCCATGCTGTGACGAATCAATCTGCTGTTGGTCACACAATTTCACATGATGCGAATTCACAGGTCAGAGTTCAGCAAGCTTGAACATTGGAACGCAGTGAAATGCGAAACTTTTCGGACGAGCTTGCGTTTCTGGCACATTCAAATGCGTATGATGTCAATGGAACACACCGTGCATTGTGACCGCCCCTTAAAAGTAGCCCAGTTTTGCAGGGAAACCACAGACTTGGCAACACTGTGTAGTGACCTGGAAAAGCCTTTACCTGAGTTGAAATATCTCGCCATCATCGCTTTTTCAATGACGTATGACCCTCATTGACGGGGAATATCCAATCTGTCCACTTACATGGCAGATGCAAATGCAGGTGTCCGATTCATATTTATCTAACGATTTATTTCTACACCTGAATGAGGCCTGAAACTGATCCTAGAATACTGGAATCAGTGCTTTTTTTTCCTGCTTACATGTTCATGGGTCATATCTGATCTGTGCCACATGGGAGGAAAAATTTGAATTGGGTCACTTGAACCATATGTTGTAAATGCAGTCTAAACAACTGTGGGTCACTTCAGAATTCATGTAGAAATATGCACCTCATTGCGAGATGCATGACATTAAAATGTGTTCTAAAATCTTCTCAAAATATTAATTGCTTGATATCCTCTGACTGGATGGGATTGTAGTCTGATGCAAAAAAATTGGAGGCTGTGCTAATCATAAACTGATTTTGTGAAATCTGTCAAAATCTGGAGGCGGACTGACTTTCTGCAACTAGCATTGACATCTCCGGACAGCAGACAATGTAAGATTGGAGAAAAATTCTATCGAAAGTTATGTAGTGTATTCCAATCGTAAGTTTGAACACTTCCTGCCTTTAAAACATGATTCCAGCATTCCTCTGTACTTATTATCTTACACAATATTTTGTTGTATTTGTCATATCGGACTTGTGTGTTAAATTGTCTGTCTTCCTGAACAGATCTGTAACATGGTTGCAGTTCTTGATGTTATCACCAATTTGGAGAAATACCCTATCACCAAAGAAGCACTTGAGGTTGGTAAAGATGTACACTAATCATCAATAATATAATATCAATCTGCTTAAGTTGTGACACATCAAATACTCTTTCCGTGTCCAAGTCGCTGCTGTATTTCAAGCTTGAATTCCATCTTTTTAAGCTAAGCTTTCAAAAACTTGTGGTGTACACTTTATTTCTGGGCTCACAATTTCCCAGACAACAATATTTTAACAATTCAGAAAAGACAAATCACTGTCTGGCTAACTTAAGATTTTGTTACGGAGACAAAGGTTTTTCAGTAGTATAAATGACCCCATGATTATGTATTACTGTTGTTTGCTCTTGGGATCTGATATAGCATCTGATATAGCATCAGAGTTATCAACCAGATAACATCTTGTCTCTCATTACTCTTCATTAACACTTCTTGGTATTAGTTTGACAAAATAATGCATTTTATGTTATAAGTAGGGGTGTGCGATATATATCGTCTGCTATTAATATCGTAATTAACTTAATGATGTGCAATTTGATATTATCGTGTATTTTGCAATAACTAAACCAAACAAAACACCTACGGAGTGCATGCATACATTAACCCACCAACGTTAGACTTCATCACGTAAACAGTGCATGCACGCATTTAGTGTGTTCTTTCACTGCGTGATTCAGTCTATTAAAAAGCATTAAGAAAGATCACAAAATTCAAGATATGAAGGCAGAAAATATACACATTTATATAATTTCATATGGTTAAAATCACACAAACAGTGCCATTTTTTTTCTTCAAAAATAAGCATGATTACAAATCTGATACTGATTTTATACAACAGTTCAATAAACAATAAGTTAATATTAAGACACCATATTTCCTGTTTTTGCCAACAAAAATAACTCCAAACAACCACCCCAGAACAGTTTAGCGTCTCTGAGCAACATGAAGGTGTTTCGTTCCTGAATGAATCAACCGTTTAAATGATTCGGTTCAGTCGCAATGACTCACTTATTAACAGTGACTTGCTGCCACCTATTGGCAGTTTTAATTTCACATTTAAAGTATCTTTTCATTTTTAAAATAATTTCTAACATCAGTATTCAGTGTTTTGTGTTTAAAATATCAAAACATTATGCATTTGTAACTGCAGGTTAAAGCACCCCA
This sequence comes from Acrossocheilus fasciatus, assembly GCA_036784905.1. Lineage (NCBI taxonomy): Eukaryota > Metazoa > Chordata > Actinopteri > Cypriniformes > Cyprinidae > Acrossocheilus > Acrossocheilus fasciatus. Next base: position 17,649,186 of record CM071939.1, on the reverse strand, counting down.
TTTCCTTCTGAGCTGCAAGAAATAGTGTGTAAATGCATCTAAATGCCATTCAGATGCAGATTTCTGCAAAGATAGATTTAGTTGATACTGGTTTCATTTGTTTGGTAACAGCCTAAATGTTTTTGACTCATAAGATGCACACTTTTAGGAAAAAATGGCTTTATTAAAGGTAAAAATGCCCATAGAAGGTAAAAATCAATTTGAACGAAAAGATTAATTTCTGTTCGCTGATGTGAACTGACCACACAGAATGAAGAATATCAAAAACTGCAACTGTCCATGGTAGTCAGATATCAGCACAGTAGCACACTCGGCAACATATCCTCTAATTATCATTATTGATAAAAATCCCAAAAAATATCGAGTGAGTTTTTTTTTTTTTTTTTTTTTTTCTCAATATCGCACAACCCTAGTTATAAGCAATTTTGAGATTTTTCTTTAATTATTCCTTTTCAATGCAGGAAACCCGCTTGGGAAAGCTGATTAATGATGTGAGAAAGAAAACAAAGGATGAGGACCTTGCCAAACGTGCCAAGAAACTCCTGCGGAACTGGCAGAAGCTGATCGAGCCCGGCCAAAGTGACACTCCAGCGAGAGGAGCGCCAAATGTCCCGGGTTCTGCCAATGGCGGTGCTCACCCCTGCCGGACAGACACGCCTCCAGCGGTGCCCCCTCCGAGCAAGGTCGCTCCCGAGCTCAAAACCAGAAATGACATCCATAACACATACTCCCCAAAGGCGGAGAAATCCAGCAGCCGAAAACGGCGGGGGGAGCAAAGGGATAGTCCGCATCTGCCGGCCAAAATGACAAAGACGTCCCTTTACGAGCCAATGTATTCCTCTTCCCCACCATCAAATGGAATTAGGGGGAGCCCCGAGCCACTCCCGGATAAAGAGGACGATGTACCGTCTGACAGAATCCGCATGGAACACCTTGAGAATGACAGGCACAACAAAATCCCTGTCAATGCTGTGAAGCCTCATCCGAGCTCTCCGGGGCTTACCAAACTACCTAGCACTTCCTCCTTACTCAAAACATCAGTGTTACAGCAGCACGCGAGAATGGATGGAGGTGGGCAGCATCAGCCCAAAAGCCCACGGTACTCCTCGAGTCCGCGCAGCGTAACGCATGAAACGATGGCCAAGAGGTCTTCAACATATGCACCAAAAGGGACTCTCTTGAGCCCGGCTCAGAATTCAGCCCAAGTGCCCTCTCCTTTGCCCACGCTGCAGCCTTTAACGTCGCCGGCCCAGGTGTGCATCAGCGACGGTCCGTCATCTGTGGGGTTGGAAGGCTCGATGCACTTGCACAGATCGGCGGATAGACTCTCCCAGCCCCCACACAGCACTGCAACACTGGAGCCGCTTTCCAACTCCCCGCTCGCCACACACAGCTTGGAGGGTGCGGAGACCAAGGGTGAGCGGGAGGGAGTGACCTCCAACTCGGAAGGCAAAAAGCGGAAGAAATACAGACCCAGAGACTACACAGTAAATCTTCAGGGGCAGTCCTCGGAGGACAGGACCAAACCGGTGAGGTTAAAAGAGCGTAGGTTGACATTCGACCCAGTGACCGGACAGATTAAGCCCCTCACTCCGAAAGAATCCCACCATGACGTAGAGTGCCAAGGCCCACCGATCGCAGAGCCTTCGGTGAGGACTGAGATGCCGCAGCAAAAGACACCTACGTCAGTTCCCAACCCCTTTCAACAGACGAACTGGAAAGAGCTGTCCAGAAATGAAATCATTCAATCGTACCTTAACCTTCAGAGCAACGTTCTCACATCCTCTGGAGCACAGACCCACGGGGCGCACTTTTTCATGACTGAATATTTGAAGCGAGAGGAACATGACGTCAAAGAGTCCCGGAAAACGCACGCTTTAGTACCGAGCAGCTCCCCGACGGAACTACCCGGGGTGACTCGGGACGTAACGAACGAGGACCTTCTCAGAATACACAACGAACACTGGCCAGGCGTGAACGGTTGTTATGACAGCAAGGGAGCCTGGTTTGATTGGACAGAGTGCATATCGTTGGATCCTCACGGCGATGAGAGTAAATTGAACATCCTGCCATATGTTTGCCTAGACTGAGAGAACAGGGTTTGGAAAAGTTTTCAATGTTCCCACTGTGAGTCGAAGGAGGTCGACGCAACTCTCCTCGTCACTCTGTACTAGGTTCATCTTACAGGTGTAAAGAACGAACCAACGGCGGTTGTTCCGAGTTCAGTTTTCCACAAGAAGGAGCTGAAGTGGCGTCCTGTTTGTAATGTGCTGCTACCAACAAGAATTTGCAAACAAGGGTTGTATATAATGGCTCGCAGGGATTTCACTGGGCCAGTTCTTGCACAACGTGTGAATAGGAGGGTCTGAGCAAGCATTGAGCAGTACAGATATGTTTAAAAGCAAGTCGAGAACATTTTTTGGCAGTTACAAAAAGCTTTATGTGACAAAGAATAAATTATAAAAGTTTCTTATCATGTATGCATCTATTTATTTGACCATTTTTGTTTTCCATACCTTTTTTTTTTTTTTTCTTTTTTTTTTTCCTAGCAGAAGGTTATCCACTAAGATGTGCAGATATGTGCAGGCTTTTCTGTTCGCATCACACATTTGTCCCCTTATTTGTGATGTACATTAGGCATATATAAATACACTTTTTCCCACAGCGGTTCTCACGTACGTGTGCTAATTGCAGTAGATACCGACATTCCATTCCGTCACTTCTCGCTTGACGTTTCTTTCTCGATTTATTTAATATACGTGATTTTCATATCAGAGAAAAACGATCTATTTTTAGATGTGTTAAATAAAACAATATTTTAAACAAATCTGTTTGCCTAGATAATTGTAAAAAGAGAAAAATGGATAAATGTCGAAAAAGAGAAAGTATTCATGTGCTAGAAGAAAACGCAGCGAATGGCCACAGAGGGTGCTACTTTTCATCTTCATATTGTGAGGACAGGAAAGCAGGAAAATGATAATATGCTGGAAATATACTTGTTACCATTCCTTTAGATATTGTTTGCCTTACTGAAACCATTCAACAATGACTTTCTTATTTGAAGAGCCTTAGTGAATGTATGGCATTTAGACTTTTGTTTAGGTGGTACAGAAGGAAACGCCTCTTGGCTTCTGCCATATGGTCTTTTTTTTTCTCATATGGACGCATTGTGCTATAAATGTGTCAATAAATATGCGCATTATCCTGCTTGTCTGTACATAGTTCTTGCAATCCATGTAAAACCTTTCGAAGTCTTCATATTTTTTCTTTAAGTGTGAATGTAATTAATTTGGGAGGAAACAAAGCATTTTGAATGAAAGACCCAATCATTTGTGTTGCTGTTCACAGGCATCTATAGACCTAGATTTATAGGTTGTGGTCCTATTATTCATTCAGTGTTTTCAGTTTGACGTTATTGATCGCGTTTTGTTTTTTTCCATTCAATATTATTTTAAATGCCTTGCCATTGTTTTGAAGACAAACGTCTTGTGAAGGGGGTGAAACCAATTTGCTGCCGACTTGCAAACACTGTGTGCTCTGCTACCTTCGTCCTACCAATGTGCCTTTGATGTAAAAAGTTTGGAAAAGGCTTCCGCTAGCTTCACTTGGTTTCAAAAGTACAGCATATGTTTTCTTAAAACCATGTCAGATATTCCAGGGATATGCATTGTTTTTGAAGCAAAGGCCATCTAAGAGCTCAACACTTGGTTAGGGTATTGCAAATATAATTTGCAATTTAAAACTAGAGGAGAGACTTCTTTGATCATTTTTGATCAGTATATTTGTTCAGTGTTTAACATCACTCATTTGTTCGAAAAAAATAAAATGATCAAAACTCTTTGCTTCATGGTACCCTTTTTTCCATCAAGGTTACTTGTCCCAAACCTACATGATTGGCATGTTCATGAGAAGAAAATATATAATTTAATGTTTTATTTTTATTTTTTTTTAACAATTTGTATTGCTAAATGAATCAATAGTAAACAACAAAATGCGTTGTTACTTATGTAATGTGCTATTTGAGTCTAATTATTGTAATCTATTTGCTTGCATGGTGTCATGGAAACCCCCTTTAACTGAAGCTAACCGAAAGTGGTTGCAGTATGCACACATACTCAGCCTAGTCTTAAAGGGATAGTTCCCCCAAAATGAAAATTATTTCGTTTACTCACCCTCATGTCATTCCAAACTGACTAGTTTACTTTCTTCTGCTGAACCCAACCGAAATTTAAGGAATGTTTGTTTATTTTCAGCTTACGTCAGTGTGGTTCAAAACAACACTAGACCCCTTTTAGCAGCTTTAGCTACCATTCACACAGAACACTTTTCTTCTTTGAAAAATGGACGTTTGACTGTTATGCTTGCGCATTTTTCAACATCTTGCACTTGATGTAAAATCGTAAAAATGCATTGTTTGAATGGGCCCTTACACATCAAATTTTATACCAAAGATGATAACTATAATTATCTTTCTAAATCTTTGAGAATAAGGAATTTCGCACCGCAGCTTTAACAATAATGTCAATGTCATAGTAATAACTTTCAGAACATTTTTTTCCAAAATTGAAAGAGCTTCAGCATTTAAAATAGCAGATCAACTGCAGCTTGCTTATAACAAAAATATTATGGAACCTCGGAATGCACACCCGTGTAATTATGATTACAGTTATCTTTAGTCAACATTTAAAAGAATAGTTCACTCAGGCCATTTTAGATGTAGATGAGTTTCTTCATCGCAACAGGTAAATTTCTGATGAAAATTAAAAATTTAGCATTACATCACTTGCTCAGCAATGAAGCATCACAATAATTCACAAGTAATCAGTTTAATTACTGTCTTGTGAAGTGAAAAGCTGCGTGATTGTAGACGTTTTTAAGCAGTCGCTTTCAGTCCTCCAATCCAACTTTTACTTTCTGCCTTGAAAAGGTTCTATTGACTGAATCAGGAGAGAAATCTGCACAGATCAAGCACAATTTACAAGCAAAAACAGTCCAGTTCAGCTCTAAACAAATATGTCGGTTAGATTAGGAAGCGAGATGGTAACAGGGGATGGACATTTTCACTTGGGGAAGCTTTAAGGTTAATGGACTGGTGTTTTGGCCAGAAGTGTGATGGTATAAAGTTAAAATGCTTTAATGGTGGATTTGTATTTTTACACACAGTTTTCACTCCAGAGGACATTTAATAATGGATTGACTTGAGTTGTGGATTATTGTAATGTTTTTAACAGCTGTTTGGACTCTCATTCTGACGGCACCCATTCACTGCAGAAGATTCATTGGTGAGCTAGTGATGTAATGCAAAATTTCGATGAAGAAACAAACTCATCTACATCTTGGATAGCCAAGTCTTTTATTCCAGTCTTGCGTTGCTTCCTCAGCATTTCAGAGAAATATTTTATGAATGCTAGTGACATCATTCAGTAGCCTGCCTTATTCCCAGAGGTGAGCCATTCCTCAGCTACCGCGAGTCTGGAATACCAGGATGGACACAGGGATACTCCCATTGTAAAGGAATTTGGTACTTTAGTGCCATATATGGAGTTTTTGATATCAATCAGGGCCAAGAAGGAAAAAAGGAGGCGGAGTCTATATAGAGCGCGCGTTCTCATTGGTGGCGAGGTAAACGAAGGGAAGTTCTGTATCTACTTAGGCTAAAATAGTAAAGCAGACAAAACTATCAAACTTTATCCGAAGTCTTTCTTTCGGTTCCCGACAATCTGTTTTGCAACTTTGACTGCTCTTGTAGCTGACACAATGTCTTCGCAGTTCAACAGAGGTCCAGCATACGGGTTTTCAGCGGAAGTGAAAAGCAAGGTACGTGGAATAATTAACAAACTAGTTTAAAACATTCGTTATAACATAGACATGTTTTGTTTGTCATATTGTAGCTCGTGTGCAATAGAAATCGCGCCGTCTCATTCTGATGAAAGTAAAAAAAACAAAAACAAATGTTGTCTAAAGTGTATACTTCCTGTAGTGTTAACATGTAACACACGTGCTGCGATACAAGGTTAAAAATCAGTCGTGCTTCATTTAATGCATATTGCACTATATTGTTTGATGGGAACTAGTTGTCAATTTAAAGCAAGTAAAACGCAAAAGAAGTCGCGGAAACCGCAAAGAAAGTTCTAAGAACTCTTGGGGCGTTGCCTCCAGTGCTCAAATATGTCATTGTAATCTGGCCTGAAAAACGCACAGCTTGTGCTCACAATAAAGCTGCTGCTAGTTCACATTCCTCTTCCTGATAGTGATTGATGTGATTTTAGCACTCTAGTGTCAGTTAGCAGTCCTGGCGTTAACTAGATAGACAGACAGATTTATGGTGTTAAATAGGCCTTTGATTTCCTTGTTTGACTAAATATTAAGTCATACATGTAATTATATCACTCACCTACATATTTCTTCAAAGCCCCACGATATATAAAGAAGAAACTATATTGTAGATATTGTGTTCTTACTGAAATGAGCATAGAGCTGTATTATAGTCTGGTTGTAGTGTGTGTGTTGTGTTTTTTTTTTTTTTTAAATTAATCAATGTCATATATATATATATATATATATATTTTTTTTTTCCTTCCACAAGATTGCACAGAAATATGACCCCCAGAGAGAGGAAGAGTTACGAGTTTGGATTGAGGATGTTACTGGGCGCTCAATTGGAGATGACTTTCAGAAAGGGTTAAAAAACGGTGTCATACTGTGCGAGTAAGTTTGTGTTTCAGTGTTTTCAATATGGCCTCACATCATGTTTTCAAAGGTAATTTCACAACATAACCTTGCATAACCTTGATGTTTCCTTAAAGGCTCGTAAACAAACTTCAGCCAGGGTCTGTGAAAAAGATCAACCAGTCATCACAAAACTGGCATCAGGTGAGCTGACCATTTTAGAGAAGTGGAAATGTTTATTCCTGAATGTTTTCGTAAAAGCTAGAGACATTGAATTATTGATGTTCTGACACTGAACTTTGTTTTGTTTTAACGTAGTAGTTTGTGCTCACTTAAACTGCTGATAAGATTGTCTCTTGTTGTAGAAGGTTATGTTTTGTCTGTTGCATTCAGCTATTTTATTCTGTTGCAGTTGGAGAACCTGACCAACTTCATTAAAGCGATCACCGCCTACGGACTCAAGCCTCACGATAGTTTTGAAGCCAATGATCTGTTTGAGAATGGAAACATGACACAGGTTCAGACCACCCTCCTGGCTCTTGCTGGCATGGTAAGCCCTGTTGGATCATATAATTTCGCAGGAGAACAGCTTAACTCTGATATTTCAGTCTGTAATTATAGATTCTCTCTGTGTGTACAGGCTAAGACCAAGGGCATCCACTCAAGTGTAGACATTGGAGTGAAGTATGCAGAGAGACAGGAGAGGGCATTTGATGAGGAGAAAATGAAAGCTGGACAATGTGTCATTGGATTACAGGTATGAGTAAATTTTTTTTTTTTTTTTTTTTTTTTTTTTTTTTTTTTTTTTTTTTTTATATATATATATATATATATATATGACAGATATTCAGATGGTTTAAAATAATAACAGAAACTGAGTCGCAATTACCTACAATTTGTAATGCAGAACTGGCTCAACCTGGAAAGTACCATGGCAGTTTTTTGTGGTTCAATTGCATATCTTTTAATAGATGGGAACAAATAAATGTGCAAGTCAAGCTGGAATGAATGCCTATGGCACCAGAAGACACCTGTATGATCCCAAGTCACACATTCTACCACCAATGGACCATTCAACCATCAGTCTGCAGATGGGCACCAACAAGGGTGCTAGCCAAGTAAGTACCACCCTCCCTGTGTCCCATGATATTGTTTACTCCTTTTGATCAGTGGTGGTGGTGTTAACTGAAACTAAAACCACTAAAAAGTACTTTTGAAATAAGAACCAAAAATACTGAAACTAAAAATAAATTTTATATGTGTTAAACTGGGGGAAAAAAAAAAAATAGTACAAACTAAAAGTTTTGGAACCGTTACTAAACTAAAATAACTATTTAAGTTGAAGTACTAAAAGCTGAAATAATATAAATTAAAGTTAAATTGAATAATAAAAATGACAAACTCGTAACATTTTATATTGCTCCATTTTTCTGCCCATCTCATTCGTATCAGTGTTAAACCTATTAAAAAGTGTTTACATTAACTGAAATCTAAATATAGATGAAAATGTACAACATTGGAAATTGTGAAACAAAATAAAAGCTAATTTAAAATATCAAACACTGTAATGGTTTATGAATAATAATAAATCACTCCCATTTGTTTGGTGTAGTCTGGTATGACAGCTCCAGGAACCCGTCGTGCCATCTACGACCAGAAATTAGGCACTGACAAGTGTGACAACTCCACAATGTCTCTACAAATGGGCTATGCTCAAGGCGCCAACCAGAGCGGGCAGAATTTCGGGCTTGGCCGTCAGATCTATGATGCCAAATATTGCCCCAAAGGTGCACCCAGCGCAAGCGGAGAATCTGACACTGGCTACACGGATTACCAAGACGAGGGCTACCAGGGTTATCAGGATGACGGTCAAGATTACTGAATCAACCAATAGCAGGCATTGAGTCTCAAGAAGCTAAAGGGAAGTTGATACTTCCTTGCAAACAAAAGACCCAAACCATTCATTCCCTTACACCAGAGTAAGCGTGCCATCTGTCGGATAGTGGTGAAAGTGACCAATACGAAACATATCACTTACATTTTAAATATAAACCTGTTCTTTTTATAAACGTTATGTTTTATTAATTTGAAGCGAGAGCCCTACAAAACACATCAGTTATGTGTATTGATGCTTGTATTTTATATGGTTCAAGTGACGGTCATTTAATTGCACAACCACTATAATAATATTTAGTATTTGCTTAATTGTTTAATGTACTTTTTTCTTTTTTTTTTAAATCGTATTTTTAATTCTTGTTGGAAATGCTGATCTCTACTTAGATGTTAAACAGGTATGACGGGGGTTATTGTAAAGTTATTCACACAATCCTAAATAAGTTGTATTTTCTGTTTTAATGAAGCTGTTGTGAAGAAATTTGATATTAAGTATGTATGAGAAAGAGAGCATTACGTGAGCCTGATTCATTGTTTGAATATTTGAACATGCTCAGGGGTTTAAAATCTCTTTTTTTTTTTTTTTTTTTTTTTTTTTCTTCTTGTCAATGGAGCATGTGAAGGTGAATTATTGCTGTTACAGTTGAAAGATGCAAAGTTAAAATAGTGAGGGTTTATATAAGGTGAACCTTTACTGTAGTTATGTGGTCCATTGTGTTAATTTAAGAGCTTTTTTTCCCCCAGTAATATTTTGTTATTGTGTTTTTAGGCTGGAAAGTGAGAACACATTCTTGACATGCACAAAAAGGAAGGGTTCATCTATCATTTCAGCAGCTTTTTTTGTGACATTTCTGCTTTTTACATTCGAAATATACTTCCTCACTTGATTAGAGGAGATGAATGTGGTTTATGTTTTATAACACACTTTACTGTTGCACACGCAATCTGTAATGTGTTTTAAAGAGTTCATCTTTCTATTAGTGTTTCATATTCTCAAATATTTTACAGTTCGCCTAGCCAGAACAACTGGAGCTTGTCTTGTTTTCTTTGGGTTATAGTATTGTGAAAGGAAATTGAAGTGTAACATTGTGAGCCTTGAACATTCCAAATTAGGAACTGGATTCACTACTTTTTTTTCCGCAGTATTTGTTCTCATTCCAAATGACCCTTTGTACTAGACATTGGAAATTTTAGGTATGCTCTGATAAATCACATAAATGGATATATCCGTGTATGCTGTACACTTGTTTTTTTTACTTTTCTTATGGAATAAGATTGTTAGTTGGATGTAGTGAAGACTTGGTTCATAATAAAAGATAATGAACAACATTAATGTTGTCATGGTTCATTCAACTTGCAAACTTTTGCTTTCTGAAAACTTGAATATGAAACAAAGCATGTATGTTTTGTGTGTGTGGTTTTTTTTTTTTTTTTTTTTTTTTTTTTAAATCCCGTCCAAGAGGAGCATTTGCAATTTTTGAAACCACATGCTTATTTTCCCAATCCTGGGTCCATATTCGATGAATCCATCCAATAATCAAACAGTGAGTCAGCTAAGCATTTATGAATTAGTACATACTCAGATACTGGAGAAAGGACTGCTAATATCTTTCTCTGGATTTGAGAAAGAGAGGATTCTCCTCAAAAACTGTCTAAAAGTGTAAGTAAAATACGTAATACTGCCATCATCTGGTAATGAGTGAGAATGACAGCATGAGATGCACATCTCATGATTATAATTTTATAAAAAAATAATATATATTTGAATAGTCATTTAATATTTAACTTTTCTTTTTATTTTGTTTAACAAATGGTCTGTGAAAGGTGTGCAAAAAGAGTATGCAGGATTTTAATAGGAAATTGCAGATGTAGCCTAAATTAAACTCACTCAGTAAGGGTTACCCTTGTAATAGAATTATAAAAATTCTAAATATTACAGTTTTTATAAATAAATTCTCATATTTTACTGCAAACTACTCAATGTCAATATATATGACTCTGGACCGCAAAACCAGTCTTAAGTCGCTGGGGTATATTCGTAGCAATGGCCAAAAATACACTGTACGGGTCAAAATGGTTGATTTTTGTTTTATGCCAAAAATTAGTATATTAAGTAAAGATCATATTCCATGAAGATATTTTGTAAATTTGCTAGTGTAAATATATAGAAACGTCATTTTTGATTAGTAATATGCATTGCTAAGAATTCATTTGGACAACTTTAAAGGTGATTTTCTCAATATTTAGATTTTTTTTTGCACCCTCAGATTCCAGATTTTCAAGTAGTTGTATATCGGCCAAGTATTGTCCGTTCCTAACAAACCATACAGGTGCATCTCAATAAATTAGAATGTCGTGAAAAAGTTCATTTTTTCTTGCAAGTTATTTCAAAAAGTGAAACTTTCATATATTTTAGATTCATTGCATGTAAAGTAAAACATTTCAAAAGTTTTTTTTTTTTTTTTTTTTTTTTTTTTTTTTAACGTTTTGATGATTAGAGCTTACAGCTCAAGAAAGTCAAAAATCAGTATCTCAAAATGTTAGTATATTTATATTTGAGTTTCAATAAATGACCATCCCTACAGTATCAATTCTGGGTAACTCTTGTTTTTTGAAACCACAATAATAGAGAAGACTGCTGACTTGGCAATGGTCCAGAAGACAATCATTGACACCCTCCATAAAGAGGGTAAGTCACAGAAGGTCATCACTGAAAGGGGTGGCTGTTCACAGAGTGCTGTATCAAAGCATATTAAATGCAAAGTTGACAGGAAGGAAGAAATTGGGTAGGAAAAGGTGCACAAGCAACAGGGATGACTGCAAGCTTGAGAATACTGTCAAGCAAAGCTGATTCAAACACTTGTGAGAGCTTCACAAGGAGAGAACTGAAGCTGGAGTCAGTGCATTAAGAGTCACCACGCTCAGACGTCTTCAGGAAAAGGGCTACCAAGCCACTTCTGAACCAGAGACAACGTCAGAAGCGTCTTACCTGGGCTGTGGAGAAAAAGAACTGGACTGTTGCTCAGTGGTCCAAAGTCCTCTTTTCAGATGAAAGTAAATTTTGCATTTCATTTGGAAATCAAGGTCCCAGAGTCTGGAGGAAGAGTGGAGAGGCACAGAATCCATGTTGCTTGAAGTCCACAGTCTGTGATGCTTTGGGCTGCCATGTCATCTGCTGGTGTTGGTTCACTGTGTTTTCTGAAGTCCACAGTCAGCACAGCCATCTACCAGGAAATTGTAGAGCACTTCATGGTCCCTTCTGCTGATAAGCTTTATGGAGATGCTGATTTCATTTTCCAGCAGGACTTGGTACCTGCCCACACTGCCAAAGGTACCAAAAGTTGGTTAAATGACCATAGTGTTGGTTTGCTTTACTGGCCAGCAAACTCACCAGACCTGAACCCCGTAGAGAATCTATGGGGTATTGTCAAAAGGAAGATGAGAGACACCAGACCCAACAATGCAGATGAGCTGAAGGCCACTGTCAAAGAAATCTGGGCTTCCATACCACCTCAGCAGTGCCACAAACTGATCATCTCCATGCCACGCCGAATTGAGGCAGTAATTAAAGCAAAAGGAGCCCCTACCAAGTACTGAGTATATATACAGTAAGTGAACATACTTTCTAGAAGGCCCACAATTCACTAAACTTTTTTTTTTTATTGGTCTTATGAAGTATTCTAATTTGTTGAGATAGTGAATTGGTGGGTTTTTGTTAAATGTGAGCCAAAATCATCACAATTAAAAGATCCAAAGACTTAAACTACTTCAGTCTGTGTGCATTGAATTTATTTAATACACGAGTTTCACAATTTGAGTTAAATTACTGAAATAAATGAACTTTTCCACGACATTGTAATTTATTGATATGCACCTGTACATCAGTGGAAAGCTTATTTATTCAGCTTTCAGATGATGTATAAATCTCAATTTCGAAAAATTGACACTTAAGACTGGTTTTGTGGTCCAGGTCGTCGCTTGCACCAGGTGGCGCTGCTTAACAAGATCTCTTCTGCTTCTCTAGTTCGCTCCAGTTTTTGCTGCCTGAGGTTGCAATTTGTTTTTACAACTTCACTTTGTCTTCACATGTGCAGATTTGTGCTTTTAATATTTACTTGTGCCTCTTCTCAAACAGGCCTGCTGTACTTGTCGAAATGAATGTCTTCTTGCTAATGAAATGCTACATTCCGTGTTGACACGCCGCTCACCTCCTCAAGCTCCAGATTGATTTATCTTCATGACTCCTGTTGAAGCAGGTAGACTGAAGCTCAACCTGCCATATAGACAATATTATGCAAACATTACACTACACATCCAATCTGTACACTTTCTTACACTACTGTGGAACGCAAAAGAAGTGTTATGAAGAATGTTTAGAACCAAACAGTTTTGGTTGCCATTGACATCCATTGTATGGTTTAAAAGCCATTTCTCAAAATATGTTTTGTGTTCCACACAAGAAAGAAAGCCCTATGTCTTTTTTGTTTTGACTATTTGCATATTTTTGGTTTTAAATATTTAAAATTTGTTTGAACCATTTAAACTTTTTTTTTAGTATATTATATTTTCACCTAAAATGCTTCTTAATCAGATGTTGGTAGCAAATTGTGCAATGGCTTTTAGTGAAATGCAAAACAGATTTAAAATAAAATAAAAATACAAAAACAGTAAAGGGTGGGCACTGACCATGCTCATCAGGATTAATGATAATTAAAGGTGTCATATAACTGAATAATATTTGTCAGTTTTCTTGGTAATGTTCTGCTCCAGTGGTTCTTAATACAGTAACAATACATTAATGGTATTACTGGCAGGATGACTGTTGAATGAAGCTTTATGAACCATAATGGCTGTTATATAATGAAACATGTCTTTATGTTTGTGCAATGGCCTAGTTTTCAGTTGGCTATAATGCACTTAAAAACTTACATATTATACATGAAGGAACTATATGCAGTGACCTTGTTTCATAATATCATTTCCACTTGACGTGGCAATTCATATGCCTTTGTCAATATAAAGTGCATAATCGTGTTGCCTCTAAGCCTGTGAAGGTCAAAAGCAGCTGTAATTATTATAAAGCAGGATTTCCCTGAACACATTTCACTTTGTTTCTATTTGTCTACACAATATCTTGTCACAGCTGAAAAGATAACTCTGATTAGACAGCTGTTCTTCTCTTAAACCGTAAAAGCGTTTGACTGTTAAATACACTAAACTCATCTGGACGTAAGTAACTGAAAGCACATTAGTGACGATTTGGCACGTTAAGAATTTCTCTCAGGTGTGAAACATTGAGTGTGACACTCAGAAGCCAATGCAACTTTAGTTACTTAAAGTCAAGTCAGAAGAATAAGCTGATTTCCGTTAAGTAAGGTTCACGTGTTGTTAAGACCATATGGCACCACTCCTTTGAGAACATTCAAGGACGTAGTCATTTTTACTTTTTCTTCAAGTGTTTTTGACTGTTAATAGAAGTAACAGCAGTTCAACTGTATGCATGACTTCTACGTATATTTGCAGCCATCTGCTCGATTATATTAGTTATCATGTTTCTTGTCTCTAGGGCACTGAGCAAGCTTGAGCACCGTCAGGACATTCCAGCATCACCTGCCGTCTCATGAGCATGTAGATGTACTTAACCCTCAGGTCTGAAAGGAGCTGCATGTCTGCTTGACACTTCATACTGATCTGAACAAGCTCATTCACTTTGCATTACATTTGTGTTTAATGCAAGAACTTCACTGACACTGACAGTTTTTTTAAATAAAATCAGTCTTTATTGGTCTCTTCAAGACCAAACATCTTTTATAAAAACAATAGCAAAATGCTTTACTTTTTGGAAAACATAAATTATAAGCAAAAAGATAAAGAAATACATAATGATTTTTGTACAACACTTAAATAATATGGAAATCAGAACATGACCTTTTAAAGTTGGCAAGGATACAGCGGTAACGCTACAAAGAAATTGTATATTTCTGTTATTTACATGGATGTGACAGCTATAGACATATAAAGGCAGTCAATGTGACTGAGAAAATGAATCTCCACAGGAACTCCTCATTTGATTTCAAAACAGGAAAATACACAAGTAGTCTCAGATCATTTAAGCTTTTGAAAAACAGCATGTGCGTACCAGAAAATAACTTCCAAACTTAGATACTTGAAATGAATTGACAGGCAATGAACTTTCAATGTTCTTTAGATCTACTAATGCATGTCTGTGGATAATGCCTTAAGATAAACAGTGCCTTTACAATAAGCATTCTCAAAAGTACTGGCTCAAGCTTATATAGCTTATTTGGTCCGTATTTTAGTGACAAGGTTGATTTCTTCCCCGAGCTTTTTTAGCTTTGGAAAGTGCTTGCAGTGGTGCTTAACCATAAGGTCTTTTGACGTCACCCTGCCAGATTTGTCTAAACATGTAGCAGATCCTTACAGTGGCCTGCTCCATCTGAAACATGCTGCTGCTTGCAGAGCTCCAGGCACATTTAGTTCTAAATAAAAGAGCCTATTTTTGTGCAGACTGGGATTTGAGTGTCCACCACATTCATGTTTCAGACTTCGTCTGTTCTAACAAATACACTCCTAATAGAGCTTTAGACCTTTTCAGCACCAAGACGTTATTTTGGCAGGTTACGAATGGTGGTTTCTCCACCCATATCATTGGTTAAGCGGAGGTCCTCTATGACTTGTTCTCGATCTCGGCGGGCGCAATCATCATGGTGGTGGTTTTCAGCGGGTAGTAGCGGCCACGCCAGGTCTTCCAGAACACTCCTTGCTTTCTCTGGTGCCTTTGCTTTGGTGCAGGAGTAACAAAATACCTTCCATTCAGGTTTGAGCGACCGCAATTGCTAAACCACCAACCACCTGGAAAGCCAATAATAGAAACCAATTAGAACCATAACATCACTCACATAGAAAAACCTCTTTTATGGCCCACGGCATCATGATGTTACCTGATAGCTGTTTGGCACAGTTGAGGTCATTCTTCTGGTCGTTGTCTTTGTCGCGGGTGGAGAAGGGCACTCCAGATGTTTCTGTGGACAGAGAGCTCTCCAGATTCCCGGCGGGACTCCCCAGAATGCGCAAGGAATAGTTGCTCTCCTCGCCGTTCAGACGGAAAGGGTAGTTGATGGTCTGAACTTCATCCCGCCAGTCAGAGAACTGCACCTTGAGGATGTAGTTGCCGCCCTTGGACACAGAATGGATCTTCTCCAGGCCGAGCCAGAACTCACCTGAAAGTGACATTTAAGAGAGACTGTGTACTCTGGTCTAGGAATAGGTCAGGAGATTTAGTCACTCTGCAGTTAAATCATTTAAGGGCATTAGGGATACAGGATTTGACAATGTTTCCTCTCCAGCCAGGATTGATCTGATCCTCTATCCTTAATCTGCCACTCTTCAACCCTTATTAGTGGGTAAATCTCTATGCCTTAATCAAAGTGTACTGACAGATGTGGTCTGTTGGTCACATGCTAAACGAAGTCAGTTCACATTGGATTCTTACCATTTAGGCTCCCAAAGCCAGTCTGGTATGCCTGCCAAAGTTGATTGAAGTCTACAGATCCATCTTGGCGTCTCTGGATGACTGTCCATCCTCCTTCTGTGGATACACGCACAAAACAAGAGGATTACAAGCTGTTCTAAGTGACGTTTTGGGGGATGGGGTGGTTTATGAACAAAGAAGCCAAAGATGCTCTTTTAAGAGGGCATGTGAGATAAATGGACAAATAAAAGGGGCAGAAAGTTTGCGCCACTTACCAGGTGTCATTTCACAGAAGACCTCAAAAGGCTCAGAGTCAGTTGGCTGGATGGTGTACAGCCCGCTTGTTGTCTCACCCCTCAGGAACAATTCATGACAGTCAGAAGCCATAGCTGAAAGACACCAAAACACCACAAAAATGTTCACATGTCTGCAATTGACCTTTACCCAAGCCTGTATCCAAACAGGGATTTTAAAGTTGGCACTAAATGGAATTTGCTCACACCAGGGTAAAAGTTTATCACATTGTATAATGGTGAACTAAACTTTATCTCCAACACAGAAACTTGAACGTGCCACCCAAGAACCCAAAAGCCAACATGGAGTTTGTTTTGAACTCCAGGGCAATAGTCCAAGTCATCTGACCTGTTGTTATTAAACAAATCTCACACTGGTCCAAAAGAGCATTCAGTGTAATGCTATACACACTGACATATATTTCTCAGACAAGTGTGGCAAACATCTGCCAAACAAAGGCAGTTTCACATGTGAATTCTGACCTGGCTGAAACAATCGAGGGTATAAACATGACCTTTCCCCCAGTTCCCAAGCAGAGACTTCCCTCAGTAGAGCTACAAGCATTCCTTCCCCCTGCCCCCTTTAGTCCAGCTCTCCACGCCTGCTTCACGTGCACAGCACCCCTCTGCTGACATCACAATGCATGCGCAGCGAGTGATCCGGGAATGCCGAGGCTGCTGCTGCTGCTGCTATTTGAGGAGCAACTGCACATGCCCTCAAGGGACTATCTGAGATGTGAGTCAGATGCCAAAAAAAAAAAAAAAACAGACAGTGCTTGGCACTGTCTGTCCTGTTAAAAATTGGATGCCCTGTATTAACTGACAATGAAATAAAAAATGAAAATTTAAATTTGTTATACATCTATCTATCTATGTGTGTGTGTATATATACTTAAAAAAAATAATGCAACATTTAAAAAAGCTCAAAGGATCAAAGCATATGGTTTTAAGTGAAGTGGTCTTCTTTAGTCTGGCACACTTCTCATTGACTACAATAAAAGGAGTGGTCTGTGTGGATGAGTAGAGGCGGGGGTCTGAGGGGGATAGTCTGGCTCTGACAGATCTAGGGTAAAGGTTACACGTTTTCTGAGAGAAATGACGTGTGTTTTTGGAGTGATCTCCACACGACAGGGAAAATCTGTATAAAGTTCATGGTCCAAAAATATGCACTCTGTACATGGTTTTCAGTGGATTAGAGCCAGGAAATCTAATCTAATGCACAGGATATACTATATGTGAAAAAATAAGCCCTCACTTTGCTCTTGGCCAGATTTGAAACAAATCTCTGCATGCTTGTGACCGTCCAAGACTGATGAACTCTCACACAATTGGAAGGCATCCAGGGAAACTGTTTTTTTAAAGCATTCTTTGGATCCCACTGATGTCAGAACTCGCCATGAGAGGCTTTATTGTGCTCGTTTGGATGACTGTTCTGGCCCATGTGTTTCTGCTAGGTTCACCTTTCACCTACTTAGAAGTAGTCATTGCTTTGAAATGGAGTTTACATTTCCAGCCCTCACACACAGTATTAAAATACTTCTAAAAATCTCACAGTTAAATGTTTGAAATGCTGTCTTATTTCCTTAAGACATTTCCCATATTATTTTCAAGATCTTTTCCCTAACTGGACATGTTCCTTCAACATTATGCAGCACATAACTTAACTAAAGGAGCAAAACAAGTGGCACAAGTCACAGCATGTTTTTGATAAAGAGCAAAACCTCCTCTTGTATGTTTTTTTTAGATGCAATTATATTATTGTGTGAGTGACAGTGTAATAAGGCAGAATCATAATGGAACAATTCGACTTAATTTCGCCAGCATATAGATTTTACACTCTTTACAGAAACACATTTTCAGCATATTATTATATGTAAAAAAATAAAAAATAAAATTAGACTTACCAACAGGTGAATCTCGCTGTTCAGAGCTCGCGTTCAGATGAACATCATCCTCCTTCCGTTTGAGAGAAGACCGCTCGCTCTTCATATGAATCTACATGAATATTATGGTAAGTTTGCAGTCATAGACTTAATATATTGATACCACACTACTTCATAGTTATATTATATTTTATATTGTACTATTCTTACCTGGTTTTGGAGGGTTCGAATGCGAACATTTTGTTTATCTAGTTTTTCTTGCTGTTGCTTGATGCGCTCGACTAGATCATCAATGCGCTTATTTTGCGCCTCCAGCATCCACTGAAATCACAAATAGTTTGCGGTCAGTATTTATTCAAACTCAAAACATGGCCTTTTCCAAACCTCAGCAGACCACAACGAAAATCGTGTTGTTGACAATTAAGTTTCTATTTTCCAGTATAACCGGTCTTGTACACAGCTTTTTTTTTTCTCTGTACATCATTATGTAACAGAAACATGAACTCGCGAAGTTTCAGACAACGTAAAAAATATAGCCTATGTCTGCGTATGAATCACTTAAGGTTCTGTTAAGCTTGTTTCTCGCTGAGACATGTATCAAGGGGCGAAGGTTAACACACTTCAAACTTTCCTGGAGGTCATTAGGCTGTCATTTTCTTTGTTTGAACAGCTGCTACTTTGCACGTACAGCACGGCTCTCTAGATCATGCCCTGAAGCGGCGTTCACGGCCACATGAGTGGCTCGTGTACTCTATTGGAAATTCAGGGTTTTTTTTAAATCACATTAATCTATCCAAATGATTCTTGATTACTTAATTGGAGTATTTAGAATATGATTTGAACAAATATATGCAAATGCACAACCAAACATTACAATGCATATCAGGCAGATATTGTTAGCCTAAGGTTAAAATCCTAGACAATATTCTTCACTTTCTTTTAGCCTTGAAATGAGCTTTTTCACCTACCTGAATGGTTCGGGCATCGCTGTAGTTGCCGTTGGCAGCTTCCAAACCCTCCCCTTGCATCATGCCATCTACTTTTTCTTCCAGCTTATTCATCCTCTCATGGACCTTCTTCCTGTCTCTGAGCAGCTCTTCTGTCTTCTCCCGCAGATCCATGGACACGTTTAGGACCAGGTTCTCACGTTCCTCCAGACTCTGGGCTTTTGCTTTTAACGCCTCGCTGTCTTCTTGAAGACGTTGTGTCAGCTTGCCAAGCTCGGATATGGTGACGTTGAAGACCTTCATCTTGATGGTGATGTCTCTCACCTGGCCTTTGGTCTTGTCCACATGCTCTTTAAGACCCTGACCTAGCTGCAGCAACCCATGTGCTAGCACATTAACATCATCCCATGCTGCATACTGAACTCTCTTCTCCTTTCCAGTAGCAGCTCCTCTCCTTTCCAGCGGGAAGCTCGTCCCGGAGCTTGCCAAGACTGTGATGCATAGCAGATTTGCCAGTGGTACCTTCATCTTGCTTGTTTTGTGTCTGTGGTTGTCTGGTTATTCTAATTGTAGTAGAGACAGGTTAGCTGTCGCAGTATTCTCAAGAGCACAGGCTCATGCAGTTGAAAGGCTAACTTGTTTTTATACCCTTTCTGAGCCGTCTAGCCTGATCTGATTGGTTGGCCATCTGGAGGGAGTGTGCGAGTCTGCTCAGGTTTCAACCTCCTCCCCCTTAACCATATATTTGCTTCGAATGTGGACCATGATGTAAGAATGGACTCAGTTGCAACCAGAAAGCCTGTTCATTTTAATTTTAAGATTTAATGAAAATTGAGTGTTGGTCTACAACAATAATGAATATTGAGCAATTTATTTGACTCTTATGTTTGTATGTGGACTTATATTGACTTTTAGTCAGTGGTTTCTTTGACTAATTATATTTATATTAACATTTTTATTACAGTAATTCCCACAAACAGTCCTACTATTGAGTTGTAAAGGACGTATTGAGTCTCACAAATCAAATGTGAATGATTTCAATTTGGTGTATTTTGTCCTGTTTAATGTCCAAATTGTGGACATTTATGGAATATGCGTTTCATAGAATACTACATATATAAATTGTGTAATTTAGAGAGATAATGTAGTGGAATTGGTGTGAATGCACACCGGGGTTTTCCCAGCATGAAGTCGTTATTGCGGCAGAGGCTTTGTGTGGAGAGACGAGGTGAACGTGCTGCAGCTGAACGCTGTGGTCTGAGGTGGTCTGTTCTCCACTGTGAGCACAGAGCAGTGTGAGAATTAGGGGAAAGTTCACGCTCACAGAAAGCCAGCATTCACTGGAGGTTTCTGAAGACTACGCTCAGATACCTCTTTAGGTGATGCCTGAGAGTTTGTCTCTCCCATAGAAAAGCAATACTCCTGTGTTTTTAGCTGTTTTGTCCCATGATACAAAGGACTAGGTGTTTATTCCAGGGGGTGATATCAAAGTACAAGTGTTACAGAGTTTACCTATCGGCTTTCGAGAGCTTTTCAGGTTTTCAGAGAGAGATTTGCTTGTTTTTACAGTGTACTTTGGAGACATGGTCAAAACAGGATTTGAAAGGGTAATCAGAAGTGGAGCAGAAGCCAGGACTTGATTGTTTGTGACGTTAGTCTCGTCTGGAATTATATGTTTAATGGAGCTGACGCATATGAATGAGTATGTTTGGGGTCAGTAAGATGTTTTTGAATGTAATTAATACTTTTAATCAGCAAAGATGCATTAAATTGATCAAACGTGACAGTAAAGAAGTTGTTACAAAAAATTGATTTGAAATGAATGCTGATCTCATGAACATTCTTATTGATCAGAGAATTCTGAAAAGAAAAAAATGTTTCCACAAAAATATTAAGCAGCACAACTATTAGTAATAATAATTAAAAAAAGTTTCATAAATCAGCATATTAGAATGATTGCTGAAGGATCATGTGGCACTGAAGACTGGAGTAATGACTACTGAACTTTGCTATTATAAGAATACATTACATCTGAAAATATACTGAAGTAGAAATCAGTTATTTTAAAGTGAAATAATATTTCACAATATTACCATTTTCACTATATTTTTTGATCAGATAAATGCAGCCTTAGTGAGCATAAGAGACTTCTTTAAAAAAAATATTACAAACTTTTACTGACCCCAAACTTTTGAGCAGTATAGTGTATGACAGAAAACATCATGGTAATAATTAAACGCCTTTAAATGCTTGTATAATCTGTAATGTGATGCAGCTAGAAAAACACTTCACTTTGTGTTTCATGATTAATGCTGGATCGCCAAAGCATTTTCTCGTTCCAGTCCTCGTAAACCAACTCTCAGGGTGTGTTTGCTTCTTAATGCCAGTGACGTGCAGCAAACAATAAAACAAACACTTATTCAGTTGTTTCAGCTGGTCCCATAATAGCATTGAACGCCTTTTGGTGGATCACTTCAACTGAATCACAAAACATGTCATTGTTTTGACACTAAAATGATATTTTGGCTGCGTGTTCGGGTAGTACATGCAGAGCTGCTTAACAAAAAGACAGAGAATCATATCATAAAATATCATATCATATTGTGTTGTTACTGATGAACAAATCACTCACAGCTCTGACAGGTCAGAACATTAGGCAAGGGATTTTAATGTAAGCATCATCTGTGAGGCACATTGCATTATGCATCTCTCCTACAGCCGAAGTCTTTTCAGATGCTGAGTAGCCCTGTAGAGGACCATTAGCATTTGAATGACAGGGAGTCTACGAGTTTCCCAGAAACACTGATGGCAGTAGTTAGTCATCCGCCCGAATCACGCTGCCGGAACCAAAGGAACAGCTGCATTTTTTGACTCTAATATGGTGTCACTCCCAGCGGGATGACCTTTTACCCACATTCTAAATGCGCAACATCTGCATCACAGAAGATTTATGCGAAAGAGGCGCTATAGGTGCGTAAGCTATAGATGTCTGAGGAAATGTTAACAGAGTCACTGTCGAAACTTCTCTTGAGGAAGTTATAATACAGTTTTGTTTTTGTAACCAGTGGTTAGCAATAGCATTGCTGAGTTCTTGGTTTAGTAGACAACGCATAAATCATGCTCTTGTTAGCTGTCACATGATGAACATATGACTCTACTGAATTTTATTCTCCTTTTGGATCTTTCATGTTAAAAGTTATTCGCCTTAGCAGAAACATTTTGATTTCCTATAAGTGACACTGGACTGTAAAGTACGGTATTTTTACATCTACATTCCAGTTTCAGTTAGAAGATATCTCTGGGTGATTGCATCATAAAAGTGGCCGCCCATTTATAAACTGCATCTGTGACTCAGGTTTAACATAACCTGTTTAGCTTTATTTTATTCAGAGGACTGCATTACAGGAAATTCTTCTGTGTCTTATTCACAGCTCATTTACAGTGAACACTGGCACATGAGCACGTCGCTTATGCTCACTTTATTTGAACAAAAATACAGTAAAAACAGCAATATTGTGAAATATTATGAAGATATTTAGAGTAACTTAATTATTCCAACATTACTTCAGTGTCACATGATCCTTCAGAAATCGTTCTAATATGATGATTTGCTGCTCAAGAAACATTTCTTAATATTAACATGGTAAATGTGACTAAATACCCTGAGCATGACTTCAGTCATAAGATTTGTACCGTCATAGTGTGGTTATCCTCTTCTGCATATTTGTCATGGTTATATGAATGTGATGTTGAAGACTTGTATGCTTGTAACTACACCTGTTAAAGTGGCCCTAATTATGTATTTATAACACGTAGACAACTACATGTTGCATGCTTGATAAATGAATGATTAGGAAACAATGAAAAGATAAACCAAAACATACTGAAAATAAAACTTTTTCACTCAGAGCAGAACTCAAGTACTCCAGAACAGTTTGTTCTGGGTGGACACTAAACCACATCTGGGCATGTATTCAGCAGTGTACGTGCTTGAAAGGAGAGCATTTTGGGACCGTCCAGAGAATGTTCTTCTGCCTCCTTGTGGTCAAATATAGATGTTAACGTCCCTCAGCCCAAATCCTGCAGATGGGCACATGACCTTCATCATCGCCTCATTCAAACAATTGAGAACCACTGGAAGTAACACATTTCCTGTCTGGTTTGAACACCTATAGAGTTAAACTAAACACTGGCCTGCAGTGGATATTTCCTCTGACGTGCTTTCTGTACGTATCTGTATCTCTTTATGGAGCTATTGTATTGTTTCCTTCTCGTTTTCCTTATATAACAAACTCAGATACATAGTCGGATGTATGCATTTGTAAGTCTTACATATAGTGGAGTCTAAAGGTATAAGACAATTTAATTATTGCAATTATTTCATTATTCTTTATTGTAATTATTTAGAAAGAATAAAGATTGAATAGAATTTTTTTAATGACAGCAGAACTTGAGCTGCAATAACAAGTTTGTGTTAAACCTGATGATCATATTCTAAATCTTAACTATTAGTAATTTAGAAATTTCTAGAATATCAATTAATGAATTAATTTATTTTTGAAATCCTAAAACATTGGTTATTTACCATTTACAAATTTTAAATCCAGATTTTTTTTTGTGTGACCTCTTTTGGACTCCACTGTATATAATAGTTCTTTAGAGCATCATTTCTTGGCCCATAAATCAATATTTATCCACAGGCATTTTTCAGACAAAAAAAAAAAAAAAACACAACTGTGCAAAAATATAGTCATCCAGAAACCATTATCATGAAAATTAAGTAATATACTTCCATAAGAAATATAATTTAATAAAATCCTATGAAAAGTTTAATATAATCAGTTCACATGAAAAAAATCATCAGTTCACAAAAAAAAAAAAAAAAAAAAAAAAACAGTTCTGATCATAAGTTTACATTCCCCTATTAAAGAGCATCGTTTAAACGGGATATTTTGGAAATTTCAGATGATTTTGTAAATGTCTGTTATGTCAAATATTTAGTGACTGTATATAATGTGTCTTAATCAACAGCTACAGACTCTGATTAATCAGCAGTGGACAGCAGCTTGGCACCGTCGGGTTAGTTAAATATGACACTCCGATATGACAAGATGCAGCAGCTGTCGCTTATCCTCGTTCTGAAGTCTTGCGGGCATCTGATATTCCCTTTGCCCTTTCAGTTCTGCCATTATTTTGTTGAGCATTAATTCAGATCCTGCAAAGATGAGAGAAAAACTTGCTTAAAATGCAGTCTTGTATTCTCATTCACACTGAAGTATGCATGGTGCCCGCTGAATCTGTTAAACTCTTGAGACTGGGAAAGCACAGGATGCACATACTTTGCACATAGTTTTTAGCTGTGTACACTGATACTGATCCATACAAGTTTAGGCACATGACCATATTATTGGTTTTAAACAATACAACACTTATTTTTTTGAATTTATAAATTTATTTTGAACAAGAATATACTGGCACTGTGGGGAAAATGGTCATATGCTGACTGCCAAAACTGAAAGTGTGTCATAGTCTAAAACATTAAGATGCATTAAATCCTTTTCTTTCTATTAAATGTGATGCACAGTTGGGTTTTATTGTAGCTGATGTTCATTTGCTCGCCCCAGACATTTAGTCTATACATATATACATATGCAAGATGCTTTTTATACACAAGATTCACTTCTCTCTCTCTCTTTTTAAAATAATAAACCATAGGCCTTTTTAATTTCCTGTGACACATACAAGATTGCTTTTCGAGGAGTTGGGTGCTCATAGAACCAGTTTTAACCAGTCATTTCTCAGGAAATAACTAGTGCAACGCTTAATGCTTCTGAGTAAAGGGACACACACATATTGTGTTAATTTTCACATAAATCATTTGCTTTTTCATCAGCAATGAGCCAATGTTTAGCAGTCATGCTGGACTTACCAGATTAATGAATATGATGAACAATGTCATTTTTCTTGCAATTTCACCCCTGGATGCCCTGTCAGCTCTACAATCCAGTTGCAGCCCCTCATGTGACATTCCTGTCAGTGAAGTTTGACTGTTATACGTGAGTTCAACATGTTATAAAACACTTTCTAGCCGGGACCTATTTAACTTTCAGAACATCTGCTATAGGCAACCCCCTGTGACTTTTAAAAATAAGCAACATTAGGGAATTGTTAACCTTTCATCCCCTAAGGAGTCCTAGACAAGAGGCAAAACAAACGGAAAAAACTGGGAGCGTGCAGACAGTGCATTTTTCCATGATCTGCAAAGATGATATGCCACATGTCTATACATATTCCAGAAGCGGAAATAAGTTTAACTCTGTGGGAACTGGATGGGATGTACAGAAAATCTACCTCACACATTGGTGCCTTTTTCAGATAACCAAAGAAGCTTTAGTCCAATGGGACATCTAATGTCTTCTAAAGATACTATGTTTCTGTGTCTATATTTTCTTGTACTTTATTTACTTTTGCACCACCAACCAAAATAGTTCCAAACAAATCCAAAGCAGAGTAATAAACCGTCACACCTCTGAGTAGTGGAGTTTTGTTAATGAATAAATCAGTGAATCAGTTAATCATTCTTAAAAATACAGCCAAAAGCTGTGTCCCAATTCAGGGACTGCATCCTTGAAGGCTGTATTCCAAGAGCGAATGCGTCACAGTGTTGCAACAAAGAATGTCCCATTTCCAAGACTCCTTCAAACTGTAAACTGCAGCTGTCGTACTTGCTAGGAAACAAGAGCAACCTTACAAAAGAAAGGCCGTCCCATATTAAAAAACACTCAGTTCAACCTTCACAGGGGCTACGGATGCAGCCCTTAAAAGGGAGACACAGATACAGTTGCTGTATTGTTTTATTTCAAAATTAATCAGTGTTTTGAAACAAATCTGTTGAATGAAAGATTTGATGATTTTCGCCACCTACTGGTGCTGATAATCTCCACTGCTAATGCATTAGACCGACTGTCTGAAACACAAATACAGACAGGTGGGAGTTATACACAAAATATGGCAACTAACTGTTGTCTAAAACATAATAAAGTACATGTATGATACGGATATTCACGTATGTACATTCCGGCAACTGTTCCATTACTGTAAGCAAGAACTTTTCCTTTCAAAATCATGTTTATTGATGCCATTTTCAAGAAACTCCATGCTGTAAAGAAAAAAATAGGCCAAGAGCAACAGTTGATTCATGCATGGGTTCATGCTGACTGCTTTGTCTAATATGACAGCCAGTTATAATACTGTGGTCTTTGTTTCCAGTCATGTTCCTTTTGGTGTCTAGTAACCTGTTCTTGAAAGCAAAACCAAGACTGAGTGCAGGAAAGTTCATGTGTCAAATAACAAAAGAGCTTGTGATTGAAACACGGAGATATATGGCATCCCATTATACATGTGCAGACACTGTTACATAACTGCAGCACTTAATTATTATTACATTATCACTCATATTTTTAATGCATTTAGAGGGTAGAGTTGTGCCTAAAGTTATAAACTCTGAGTGACCTAAATCAATAACAGTAAAATCTAGATTGCAGACTTGTTTTCCACAGATAAAACCGACATTGTTGATTATGCTTTTTCTTTTTTATAAGGCCATGTATTGTCTAATCAGGCTTGTTTGTGATTCGTAGTTCCCAACCTTAGCATGCTCACCATAACATCAAGTGCCCTTGAACCTTGCCTTGTTTCACTTCTATTGGCTTAGCTTGGTGAAAAACATACTGGTGTCGTCTTGAGACAAAACAAGAACTACAACTATAGAACAGTGCATTTGGTTCCTCGTTATAGTGAAAACATTACAATAATAAGATATTGCAAAAATATTTTGATGAAGATGTGCACTGCTGTTCAAAGGTTTGCGGTTGGTACAATCTCTCAACGAGGCTGCATTTATCTGATCAAAAATACAGTAAAACAGTAATATTTTGAAATATTATTTTAAAAAATAACAGCAATATTGTCAAATATTATGAAAATATTTAGAATAATGTTTTCTGTTTTAATATATTTTCAAATGTAATTTATTCCCATGTTGCAAAACTGAATTTTCAGCATCATTACTCAGTGTCACGTGATTCCTGATTAACATTTCTGATTATTATCAATGTTGAAAATAGTTGTGCTGCTTAATATTTTTGTGGACGGTTGGGGCCAGTGTACTTTAATTAGATTTAATTAAATGATACAAAGTCTAAGGATAGATGTTTTTTTTTTTGTGCTCTAATTTTTGTGCACTTTTGCCGAGGTCAAAGGATCGTTGTCCTGCAGTAACCTTTGTGCTCTGTGAAAATGATTAAAACTGTCCTTGGGGCCTTCGCTACTCAAAATGAACATCATAAACAAGGGTCAGTCACAGAGCCGGCAGCAGTAAATCACTGCGGTTTCCTGTAGTACTGCACCGTTAAAATGTGCGCCTTGTCAGCACAAAGGAAACGGAGAAGGGTCAAACCTCTCTGTTCACTGACCCAAGGGAAACTCAATGCTCCAGTGGCACAGTGATGTTATTTAACGGATGTGGAGGCAGAGCTGCCCTACTTACATTGAACAGAGGTTACGCGTCTATGATGTAACAGGTCAGGGTCGATTCTTACATTAATGATGTACGTTCATTTAAAAGAAGCACAGTAATACAAAAAAGGAATTAAAATTGTCAAAAGTAACACACTGCAAAAGATTTTGGCCTTCATCTGTCAATATGATAAAAATCACTGAATAATTCAGTATCAGTCGTTTCATTTTCTCCTGTTTTATTTCTTCATTGTGCACCATGAGGGTGTTTACTGCAGACCCTGGTGAGTTTGTCCGACAGTAACCCCTGTTTTTCTCCCCTGAGAGAAAGATGAGACATCAGGGGCATCAAGACGGGGGTGGGGGGGGGGGGGGGGGGATTTGTCTCCGGGTAAATATGTATGCTATGCCATGCACGTATTTACTGTGAAGACACCTTCGTATCAAATCACAGTCAATATGTAAATTTACAAGAAAATTATTTCTATCTATTTCCCCCCAGTTCCTCTTTTCAGATGTTGGAGGAAGATTAATGCAAACTTTGATGTCTTTTGTTCGAGTGGTATGACTTTACTACTTTAGGGCAACAGTCATTTGGCAATGAACTAGTTTAGCTGAGAAAGGGTGAATTCAACTTGTTTTATTAAGACTACAGTTCATGGTTTTCAAAAACACAATCATTTATTGAACATGGAGATATTTCAAAGTATCTAATAAGTAGATTCACAAGCTTTATTTGTATTAGATGATGAGATGAATGTTCTTTTAAACTTTGAATGATTTTGTAAGAGTAACAAGTGAACAGGCCCCATTTTTAAACCGTATGTGAAATGTAAAATATAAATGTCAGCAAACACTGCAGGGCCAAAATAATCCTATAGTGTCTTAAATCTCCAAATTAGGTTAGAATGGCCTAGTACTTTGGTCTACCTTAAACAGCTATTGCCTTTGTGCAAATATGAGCAATTGCCTGTATTTGATTCACCCTTAGTTTGTACATGCCATGGATAAACCCAATACTCGCAATTCAAATAGAGAAAAAAAAGATTAAAAAGATAAGTACAAAGCATGTGTTCCATTTACTAATTCATTTGAATGTTAATAAAGAGACTTTTGAAATGAAAACTAATATGTTAAATTAACTACAAGACATGAGCTGTTGGGATTTATATTCAAATAGGTTGCGGCATTGAAGGGAAAAGGTGAAGACGGTGAGAACATATTCTCCAGAGTCCCACATACACAAGTGTTTCATTTTATAATACACCAGGGGGTGGACAAAAACTGTAATCAAAATAAACCATGAGCCCCTGACCTGAACATCTGCAAATGTGTTCAGAGCCTATAGCAGGATCACTCGGTTTGACAGCTCGGTTCTACACAACTGTTCCAGATTATCCAGACGAGACTGTGCAGCAGGCTATACTTCCAGCCAATAGTGCCCTCTGATGGACATCCACTGAACAGCGGCTCAAACATTTCAGTATGTATCAACAGAAACATCAAATGTTTGAGTCGCTGTTCATTCTAAAACTTCTTACAGCTGCAACCAAACACATCATGCTATTATTTTATCTCAGACGTCAATAAAAAGGCAGATAAATTCTTACATTTCTTTATTTGCAGCTCATACTTCTTGGGAAAACAAGTATTATGTTCATATCACCTGACCAACTAATACTAACACTTACCTATTCTATCTATTTAAAAAAAAAAAAAAAAAAAAACCCTAGCTCCTTGTACTGTGCTGGGCTAACTGAGACTTGTCATGGCACTTGTATACTGCTGCACTCGGTGGTCTGATTGCTTCAATTGCTCTCATATTGTACGTCGCTTTGGATAAAAGCATCTGTTAAATGATTAAACCAGTAATTTACTAAACGTAAATGTTCTCACTTGAATATAGCGCAATTTTACACGTATGACCATAACTACATATCACACAGCAGTGAGATTTGAATTACGATTTGTAAAAATTCATTGCGAAAACTTAAAACAAAGAAACACCTACCCTTTACTATACAATATTTCTCAGCAAACCAACAATTTTAGACTGTTATCACTATACTATTTAAATAATGTTGAATTTTAGGGTTGGTTCAAAGCCCAAAACATTTGATATGTAGTTGGTATTCAGATACATAGTTTGAAATGTCTCTCTCTCTCTCTATATATATATATGCATGCATGCTTGACATTAAATACTACAGTACACAAAATTGAATTGCTTAGATCTGACGGAATCTCACATTAAACTGGGGAAACGTGCTATTAGTACTTCACAGCAATTGTAAAACTCAAGGTATCATTATAGATTTTTCATAATAGAAAAATGAATGAGACGACGAACTTATTCACAAAAGACACTTTATTTCAAACTGCGCACAAATGCCATTGTACTGCCAACTATAGAGCTGATGTTGATGCTCTCCACGAGTACTCGGTTGGCCACTGCAGGTCTTCACATGTGCACTGCTGAGAGAAACAGACAAATGGTTAGAAATTCAAGCACATCCATCTACAATAAAAGGGTCTTCAAGTCACTGTGGCAATTTGTGAATTATATTGCCTTCATTTACATATATGTAAAGAATACGATTAGAGTCATCTAGCACACAACAGTCAGTCATTTAAAATAATAAGAGATTATTAATAAGAGATTAGTTTAAATATTTAAGTGCTTTTCAGTCAGTTTTACCGAGTACTAAAACTTGACAACTGCTTCTTATGCATAAAAGACCTTTTTACATTAAAACCAGTTGCTTTATTTCTAAGCATTATCCCTCCCTTCTAAAACATATGACAGGAGAATCTGCTGTGATCAATATATTTTCAGCTGTGAATGATGTTTACGGACCTAGCGAAGCCTCCTGGCCTCTCTTTCAGACTCCAGAAGTGTCAGGACATCTCCTTCTCTTACTGGGCCCTTCACGTTCCTGATGATGGATCTGTTGCTATCATCCATGAACTCAACGCGAACCTATGGATGTACAATATGTCAAGTCTTAAAAAAAATAAATCAAACTAATACCTAATACAAATTTGACAGCAACAAAATCACATTTTTAATGCCCAACTACAATATGCAATATCTAGAGATTTCCATCAATATTTTGAGAGGGAAAATAAGTTTTAAAAATAGCGATTTTCGCATAACGTGTCTTACTGATAACAAACGTTTACAATATTTACTAATTTTATAGATTCTAACGTGTGCAGTAGGTGTGGTTACAAGCTAGGATATTAGTCTTCTGCAAAATACACCGTCACTCTGATTTATACACAGTGATTTATAGAAAACACAACGTAATTAAACTCCAGGACATAAATCGCTATTTTTCTTAATCAAATAATCCGCAAAAACGTCCCTGCTCATGTTGCACATGACACGGAGCATGAGGAGTTCAGTCTGAGCTCACCTGGGTACACTGTCCCTGGGAGCCGGTTCTTCCCAGCACTTTAGTAACCTGTAACAAAAAAACACGATTAAAACCAATATAACTCACATTATTAAACGTGATGTGTGGTGAAAACAGCATTATACGCAGCTGTTCAGCATCTAAAAACTGCTGGATAGCAAAATGCTAATGCTAACTAACGTTAAAGGCCTAACGACACACACCGCTATATTTTAAGCGTAATTGTGAGAGGATTATGTGATCCTTTAAGGCGAATAAGACTTGAAATTACGTATCGTTCATCTTACGCGTATTATATTGTATGATTCAAACGGAAATATTCATTAAATTATTTTTTCTTACTCTTGCGAGTTTGATGGGCTGCACGCGGCTGGCATCCATGATTTCAGCTTATTTCGGAAAGGAAGTCACGTGGTCTCGACGGAATTTATATACCCACAATAAAATGCACATTTTCAATTTATTATGTTTTATTTTCAGTTATATGTTGGTATAGTTAAAAAAAATGCAAATAGACTAAAAAATGGACTTTGTGTTAATAAAAAGATAGTTTTACAGTAATAACAAACCTGTTTCCGGTTCCGGGAACGTGAGGGAACGTACTGATCCAGGACCAGTACGTACGTACAACTGTACAAATCACATATCTGAGCAACACTTCCGTAGATAGTGTGTTTTTTGATTATGTCAGTATGATTATTTTTAAACATAGGTTCGACCATACAATATATATATAGACTATAATAATAATAATAATAATAATAATAATAATAATAATAATAATAATAATAATAATAATAATAGGTCTATGAGATTCTGTGAAGTAATGGGATATGTAAAAAAAAATAATATATATATAGTAGTATCATGCTATAGTAGTATCATGCTAAAAAACGAACAGGTAAAATATTGCATGTATCTTTGAACCTTTCATATGAAGAAAAAACAACAACAGCACATTGTATTACATTTAGGGTACTTGACTTACACAAAATTGTTGTAGTTTTGTCAGAACATATATTGAAACTGATATAGAATTTTCCATCGTCTTATGAGAAGGCAATTCAACGGGTCTCATCGTACAAACGCAAAAGTTTTTCTGCAAGCTATTTATATAGCTATGACCATATGTTTTGTTTATGTTATTTTAGGTTTTGTCTGATCACAATGATGGTAAAATGTGCATAGGAGCACATGTGGAGAGGATGTGGAAGAGGAAAGAATAGAGAACAAGATAAGGAAATTATGGGATTAAAGGATTTTCATATTGGATTTGCACTGAATTGTTTAAATATCAGACTGAATACAATATTGGACTCATATGTT
Source organism: Acrossocheilus fasciatus (assembly GCA_036784905.1). Classification (NCBI taxonomy): domain Eukaryota; kingdom Metazoa; phylum Chordata; class Actinopteri; order Cypriniformes; family Cyprinidae; genus Acrossocheilus; species Acrossocheilus fasciatus. Next base: position 17,616,747 of record CM071939.1, on the reverse strand, counting down.
ACTTAAAAGCAAAATAAACAGAAACATGCTGTGAGCATTTAATAACCTTACAGTATCCCTTCAACTGCTAGTTATCCTTAGCTTTTCCTCCTCCAAGGGCTCAATCCTTAAATCACAACACTAATCCTCATGACTGTATTTTTAACTCTGCCGGGGACAGAAAGAACAGCAATGGGATTACGGCATCAGTGAGGTGGGGCAAATCCCAACTCTTGATCTTCAGTTGAGCCGAAACAAATACAGTTGCTTTTTCTTTCTCTCTTTTTAGCTATATTGCAAAGTCTAAAAAGCTGGAAGCAGTGGAATATGTTTTCTCAATCTGTCTGGAAATTTCCTTGAAGCTGCAAACCAATACGCATTTTAAAGGGAAGTGGGACTTGTGTACTCTTGGAATGTAAAATCTGCCCTTTTCTGCTTTTATTTGTAACAAGAAATTAGTCTCTTTTCAGTTCTTTATCCATTCTTCAAGCAACCATAATAATGGATCATCCAAGAAGGCATCTGAAAAAACTTACAAAGAGACGTTCAAGTCTTTTTGCAAGTGTCAAACTTAATTCCAGCTTTTCACAGAGCATAGAAGAAGAAGAGAGTGCCTTTCCATTTTCACAAGACAGCTCTGTGAAACCTTGGACGTCGATGGACAACCTCGATACTCCATCACCTCAGGCAAGTGACAAAAGAGATCAAGAAAAGAGGAAAGGCAGTGAGACGGAAGCAGCAAAAATGCCACACCGTCATTCAACTGTGATTAATGTTAATGTAGGTGGAAAACTCTTTACCATTCCCAAGCACCTGGCTATCAAATACCCTAAAACCAGAATAGGCAGTTTAGCCCTGTGCAAAGATCCTGTCAAGCAGCTAACGCTCTGCGATGACTACTGTGTGCTCACTAATGAGTTTTTTTTTGACCGGGATCCTACTTTCTTCCACTACATCTTCCACTTCTATTGTAGCAATGTATTATGGGTAATGGAGAGTCTTTGCCCTGTCAATTTTGAGGAGGAGATGAAGTTTTGGGGCCTGCACTTGAGGGATGCTCCTCGCTGTTGTCGCATTCTCTACGAGGAGAAACTAGACGAGATAAGAGACCAGCTGAAAGTGAACAGGGAGCTTATGGCTGAAATCGAGCCCCAGCATGACGAGGAGGGTTTCAAAAAAATGATTTTTGGTGGTATTCGTAAGATTCTATGGGACCTGATGGAGAACCCATACTCCTCGATGCCTGCTAAGGCCTTTGCTGTGTTCTCCAGCCTCTTTGTGCTCATCTCCATTGTAGCAATGACTCTAAACACAGTGAGCGAACTGAAAGATTATAAAATCTATGGAAGAACCTACATGGAGTGTGTGGAGATCACTTCAATTCTCTTCTTCACCTTTGAGTACTTCCTTCGCTTGCTGACAACTTGTGACGTCAAGCATTTTCTGAAGAGTGCACTTAATTTTGTAGACTTAGTGGCTGTGATGCCTTACTTTATCCAGCTGATATTTGAGGCTTTTGCTGACCAGGAAGATGTCAATGTCCAAGATGATCTGAAAACGATGGCGAGGGTTAGCAAAGTTAGCAAAGTGCTTAAAGTTGTCAAACTCATGAGAATCTTTCGCATTTTGAAACTGGCGAGGCACTCGACGGGCATGCGGGCATTTGGCTTCACTCTTCGCCAGTGTTTCGAACAGGTCTGCTGCCTGTTTCTGTTCATTATCATGGGGATCTTCACCTTCTCCGCCCTGATGCACTCAGTGGAGCAGGATGTTGTAGGAACACCGTTTAGTAGTATACCAGATGCCTGGTGGTGGGCAGCGGTGAGTATGTCTCAAATTGTCTCGAAACGTTAAACGTTCAACTGCAGTATAATTGATATATTCATATAAATGGCCAAACTTACAAACTATGTTTGGTAACTGGGCATATTTTAAAACCATAGCTATTATTAGGACTTTGCTGCTATATCAGCCTCCTCTATTCTGGGAAGGTTTTCAGCTCTGTGTTAGAACATGGCTGTGGGGATTTGTTTCCACTCAGAGAGGTCAGACACTGATGTGGGGCAATGGAGTGGGCTCACAGGGGACCAATGGTGATCAGGTTTGGGCTTTGTACAGATCAGATTTCCACACCTGACTGTTGTTATTGTTGACTAAAACTGCATTTAATATTAGAAATAGTAACTGAAATGAAGGTGAAATAAAATATAATGTAAAAAACTGAAGAAAAACGAAATATTAGATTAAAATGTTGCTGTCAACAAACAAAAAATAAATTAAAACTAAGTAGAAATATTAAGTAAAAAGTGATAAAAATGGCCAAAGCACATAACAAAATGACTAAAACTGAAAATATATTTATTAACATAAACACTGTACCACACTCAATAAACAGTTTTACTGGGTTCAGAAGCTCTTTGCTGTGTATAGCTGTGATTTGGTTTTAAACATATACAAAACTTACATACTTGAACCATTTTTTTTAAAATGCTCAAATATAAAAAAGTACAAATAAAACATTATGTGCATTTATTAATTGCATCACTTGCGTGTGAGTGTTCTTTTTTTTTAATTGTTATCATTATCATCATCTGCTGTGGCTGCTGTATCCTCCTGTCCTCTTTAAATTGTTAGTCCTTATCCTCTGGCAGCTGTGTTTAATCTTATATAATACCTTGTAATGCCGCTCAATTGGAGGCATCCATGCTGATTGGAAAAGTTAGATTAGTTTGGAACTTCCTGGAGGCTTACTAAGTCTTACTAAGTTGACATGCATGTGAAATTCTAAGCTGATAAACTGACGTGGAGACATAATTCTCTCTTTTATTTTACTGTGTTCTGGCTCTCATAGCTGTATTTAAGACATTGTTTTAATAAAGTCTTGTTTACGCTGTTACAGGTGAGCATCTCTACTGTGGGATATGGAGATGTGGTGCCCATTTCTTACTCCGGTCGAGTGGTGGCCTTCGGGTGCATATCTTTTGGTATTATTCTGAATGGAATGCCAATCTCCATCCTGTTTAACAAATTTTCTGACTATTATGCTAAGTTGAAGGCCCAGGAGTGCACTAACACAAAAGTCCAGCAGGGTTTGAACCTCAAGAAAAGACTGCAAAGAAAATTAGAGAGCTGCTTCGAGCCTCAAGCTGAGGATTCTGATGAGGACAATAGACATCACATTGGCCAGTGCCATCACTGAACGTCCTTGTCACCCCGACTGCCTCGCTGCCCTTGAACAGTGAGCTCAGGTTCCCAGCCTGCCTTTAAATCAGGATTTAAAAGATGGGTTAATGCCAGGTTAAAGAAAATTAAGCCATTAGCTTTAAGATGGCTTACAAATGGCATGTCGCTGAGGATCTTTGGTGAGCTTGTGCTGATTTTCAGCAGTATCTGTTCATGATTTGTCAGGCAAAAAAATGGAATCAAATAAAAAGGATTTACATCACAGACTGCAAACTATTAATTGCAAGATCAACACAAACTATTAGAATGATTTGATCCATCATTGCCTCTCTATAAGGTGGTGGAAGTGCACTGTACGGATAAATACATACATGAATCCTGAGATTTTGAAGATATTTCTTCCTCAATTAAAACAAAAAGGATTTACGAGGATCAAGTGAGACTTATGTGGCCTTCAGACACCTTTGGTGTATTTGGAGTGTTGCTTTCACATAGTTTCTATTCCAGGCAAAGTGCATTTGGATACCATTGCTTTCAAAGACTGAGAAAACTGAGAAAAAAAATAATAAAAATGAACATTGTATTTGCATAGTCTTCAGTAAGCACTTTATCGCCCTTTCAGATTAGCACAACACATATTTTGACTGTTTTTGGAAAGTCTGAAGGGTGATTAGCTCAATTGTTTTATTATTTGTAATGACTGTTGTTTATAAGACTCTATCTGCAGTAAGCCAGAGCCATGCGATAACAGAAATCTTGTTTCTTTTTAACCCATGCAGTATAATCCTATATCCTTCCTTTAATACATAATATTATCGTCATATCATCAAACTTTTAGATAACAAAGTCCCTTTTGCTCTGCGTTACATAACAACATATTCCTGCAACTTGCATAAACTTATAAAAAAAATAAGAAAATTGTTTCAGCTCATAAAAGAGAACTAGTTCACTGTATGTATGTCGCTACATAAATAATTCACTATATAATCATTAATAAAAAAGCTGTAGGCTCCATGAAACCACATGCAAATGAAACCAGTAACATTTTCTGTATTTGGCCCATGCACAATGTGAATCTCGGAGGGATTGCTTTCCTTTGGCTTGGTATAAAAGGCTTTGTTTGTATTGTTTTCAGAGTTTTCCCATGAACATCTTCATTTTTTTTTGTCTTCTCTGAAAACAATCTAAGTGCTAAGTGAGCACGTAAGCTACCGTCAGTGAGAAGTCAAGCGATCTGACTTAATGTCTAATAGGATTTAAGGATCAAGAGGACCCGTGATGCCAATGTTTTGAGTGAAATCTTCAACTTCAATTAAGGGAATGTAAAGACAAGAGCCCTTGACAGCTGCATGTTTGTGGCCTTTGTTGAACAGCAAAGGTCATCCTCTGCCACTGACAGCAGGGAATTACTGCATAACGGTCAATTATGGGATCATCTATAGTGAATTCAGACAATACTGGAATAACTAATGTATCTATTTGTTATTTATTATATGTTCCTCCTCTGTTGTTTAACCCACCCCAACAGCGAACACAAATAAATCATCATATCAAATTAAAATGAATGGCTAAAGGTCATTCAAGAAGGTGCAAAACCTTGATGTGTAATACTGAGAAGATATTAAGATTAAGAAGATAAGGTAAGATGCCCACAGTGTGAATTTCCTGTTAAATTAAAACATTTAAAGATCATTTAAAGATTAAAGATGGTGCATACTGTATATCACAATATATTATAAGGGGAATAATAATTGATTCCATTCAATGGCCTTAAGTTTATTATGAATATCAAGATGTTTGAAATGTCTAATTCACTAAATTATTAAATAACATTAGGAAGGTTACTTTAGAAATGTAATAGATTTCAAATGTAATAAGTAGTTTAACTACAATTACTTTATTAATGTAATGTAACTGTTTACATTTGATTACTTTTCTAAATTTACATTAGATTTAATTTTTTAAATGACATTTTTCATTTTCTAAAAAAATTCTAAACTATTAATAATTTTGAAACATTTAAAGCAGGCAGGGTTAACCTTACAGTACTCAACAACATTGATCACTTGAATTAAGATTATAATAATTTCATTTTATAGGACAGCCACCACAAAATCTGACTTTAGCGCCTCTTTTAATTTTGAGATTTGAGATTTAAAATCATAAGCATCTATGACATAGCTATGACACTGGCATCTAACAATGCCTTGGGAAAAAATAAAGCATATACATGAACAGTTATCAAATAAACATGTGTCCTATTCTGTGTCCTAAACATTGATGCCTCATATTTTAGAGCGGTCAATGCAATTTTGGAAAGAAATTAATAAAATCTGTATGTGTGTGAAAATATTCAGAACCCTCCTTTGTAATCATTAACATTTTTTTAAGTAACTGGAATTTAATTACACACTTTTTTTTTCTCAGTAACTGTTACAGATTACAGTTATATTTATTTTGTAATTAAATTAAGCAACACTGTTACATGTAACTAGTTACTCCCCAACACTGATAATAACTACATTCATTATAATCATTATTATCATCAAAATACATGAGAAAAACACTAGCAACAGCATTCCACTAGGGGGCTTCTGTTCCATTTGCTTTTCACTTAAAAATAAAAACAAAATATTTACCCTAGCAATCCAAATGACTGAACGTGTCCACTAATACATTCCATTAACAAACAGACATTAAATACAATCAATATCCAACAATAAATTCACAAATCATTGTTATCTAAAGAACTGGAACTGTTTAGATTAAATAAATGTATTCGAGATTTAGTAGTATGTATGGTTAATATAATATTATAATTGCCCATATAATATTAAAAGCATTTCATTGACGCATTTCTGTAAACTCATAAAAGAGATATTAGAAGTAAACACGAAAAATATGACCAGCTATCACAATTTTCCTTGAACTTTCCTTGAGGCAATACAATACATCACAGCTGACATGTTTTATCTGAAATACGTTCCAGCTTGAAGGCCTCGAAGATCAGAACGTGATTTTCTTCACCCAAGGCCAGATAGATGCTTGTAGAACCATGCATGCCAAAGGTCTGATGTGGGGGTATAAAAACCCCCAAATTGGCTTGGTAAGTAGCCTGAAGTACCTGAACACACTTGAATATTGTGCCTTCCAATTGGATCACCCCAAGAAACACCATGAACATGAAGTGGCTTGCATCTTTAGCATTTTTAATTCTTCTCGAGACTTCCAAGACTGAGGGTCAAGATGTGCGAGTGAAGCTTTGTGGTCGTGAGTTCATTCGGATGGTGGTCACATCGTGTGGAAGCTCTCGACTCAAACGGAACGTGCCTGATTCAGACCTTCACTTTGCAAACCCTCATAGTAGATTTGCCTTCTTCAGACATTCATGTATTTATCAGTTCATTAACCTTTTATTTACTTTATTCTCTGTGTTGAAACATCTCATGTTGATACACCATCTATTCTTTTTCAGGGAATCTACAAAACTGGTTCGACAGAGATCTCATTGCACACCAGAAAGGGACCCTGACTGCTGAGGACAAGCAGTGGAGGGAGCATGACTCCCCTGAGAGCGTGACAGCGCATCTAGCCCCCCGTCGGCACACAAGCCCACCAGCAGAGCTTCTGGAACACTCCACCACTGTGCAGGATCTCAGCATGTCCTCCAGGACCCGCCGTGATGTGGGGCCAGCGGGCGTCTGCTGTACTTCAGGATGTACCATGAGTGAACTAATTCAGTACTGCTAAGGACGGATATAGAGCTCAGATCTCTGCCCTTTAGTACTTCTGAAGCTGCATGTGGTACATTAAATTACGCTTCATTAAACATTGTATCTAAGTTACCATTATGGTAACATGGCTTTGTTTGTTAACATTAGGTACCTAACATGAACTAAAAATAAAAATACTTCCAAAGCATTTATTAATCTTAATTAATGTTAAATTTAGCATTCACTAATACACTATTATAATCAAAAAGCTGTAACTGTTAATAGCCTATGATTTAACAGACCTGAGTTAACATGAACTAAAAATGAACAGTATTTTTATTCATGTTAACAAAGATTAATAAAATACTGTAACAAATGTATTTCTCATTGTTAATGTACAAATGAGAATTACTGTAAAGTGTTACCATCATTGTTATTGTTGGTAGGGGATGTATGTATGTAACTGAATGAAAACATTGTTGTTATTTTCTGTAGGCTATATATATATATATATATATATATATATATATATAACTATACACACACAAAAATCATAGATATTTGACTGGTGAATTATTTCAGTAGGACAGATGACACTGACAGGGACTTTTGTGCAATGAATAAAAAGAGTCAAAAACAATGTCTGATATAATCTTTGAAAACTTACATTTTTGTGAACTTGCAGGCAATGATCAATGTATTGATCAATGACAACAAAAATAAACTCTCAGAATTCAAGTAGTAAATGGTGCACTATATTTTTAACACAGAAAATAAACTTGTAATTGATCACTGTGAAATACAAATTAATTATGCTTGTGTGATTTGTCTTAAAACTAATGTAGTAGCTCAACATGCCATTTACAAACCTACCGCTAGAGGGGGTACCACTAGTACTAAAACCATTACTTCAAAATCACTTTCTACATTAATCTTTACAAAAATGCATCGAAATAACGTTTTACTGTTTACAATGAACTAATTCAGTTCACACATTTAAATAAAAGTAATTTGCCTGAAATAAGGCACAGGAAACTTAAATCCATGGGCACTGTTTAAAAATGCCACAAAGACTCAAATATGCTATAGTTTCATCAATCAATGCTAACACGTTTGCACACAAACAAGCAGTGACCTTCTTCTGGCACCTTGGATGAGTAGATGTGTATTCAGGCCACATACACACTGTTAGACCAGCTGCTGTGCCACAGCTGCTCTTGATAGCATGTCTTCATCTTCCTCCTCTGGGCCTCTGTCATTTATTTAAGAGTCCAGGACAAATGAAGATGAGGGACTTATGATGTACCTTAGAGGGATATATCTGTATAAATTAATAGCAGATGCTGTGAATTATAGTTTTCTGAAATCATCAGGTAAATTTGGCCATGATTAGTGTATGATTAGCTATCATCAGAACGCTTTGTTTCAGGTAAGGTTATGACTATTATGATTTAGCTAGCAAAATATCTGAAACGAAAAAAAAAAAGTCTGGAAAAAAATCCTCTACAGTACAGTGTAATGGTGTTGTAAACGATTTGTAATATTATGGTAAAAATTATACTGTTCCCTGAAAGATATGACCTAAATGATTAAGACATCACGCAAGTCTCTGTGACATATCTTTTGTTTAGTCTATCAGAAGGTTTTGAGGCGTTGTCAGTCATTTGAAGTCAGTCCATATGTGGGAAACCGGAAACTGAGAGCGCGCGGGAGAGATGAACTTGAAACCGTTTTCAGGAGGGTCCGAATGAAATATTCGCAAATTGTCACCGGGCTCTCAACAACAGCTTTACATAGGCAAACGTTGTGAAAAGAATACAGAAGATTACAAATAAGCCAAAAAGTGCCACTTTATGAACACCAAAACGGAAATGGGTTCATTAGAATTTGCATTTAAGATATCATTTTACAGTATGGCATACACAAATTGTATCTCTCTCTTTTTCTTTTTCAGTGTTGGGGAGATTTTTACTTAAAAATATTATTTTCATATGATTACATTTGTACTATTTTTAATAGCCTATAGGTTATAGTTATAACTATTTTGATACTTTTCACCTTTTACCCCTAAATTGCTAAATTAAAAATCCTTCAGCAATGCCCAGACTGCAAATGGTCACATAGGCTATGCGACTAGAATTTGACATTTAGCCTACTATTGATTTACTGTAGTCACACTACTGTAACCATGTTATTTTGGCCAAAATGTGGTATTCATGTTGAATGATGGTATTAATATAGTCATGTATTTTGTATTAAATATGTCACAGGAGTCATGGTATTTACAGTAATTTTAATAAGCTATGGCAGTTTTCTGCAGTTATTTATGCTAAAAATAGTTAAAAGCAGTTTTATAGAACTTTTTTTTTTTTTAACAATAGTAGTGGCCATGCATGGTTTTACCCGTGGAATTTTAATGAAAGTACAATACAAAGCAGAATCAGTCTGTACAGTTTCTACTAACAACATTTACATTTTTTTTTTGTTGATGTTTTTACATTCGTAAAGATGTTACCGTTAAAGTAAAATTACAATCATCGCATCTCAAACAGAAAATCAGTTTCCATGAGACAAATTAGTAACTGCTCTTATTTATGAAATACAATAGTAATATTGTGATTATTGTTAGTTTGTCTCCTTTTGGTGGCACCGGTTCTACTGTTCTCATATTAGTATGGAGCCCTATTTAGCCTAATTTATTAAAGAAAGAAGACATCTTGTGAAAACCTGATTACCGTATTTGAAAGAGCTTATCAGCATATACAGTGTCTGTTTTTTCAAGTCTTACATCCCATCGGCAGCGCAAACAGACTTCACCCACTCCCACTCTGCACTCCTCTTATCTGCTTTCCTGCCCCTGCACTTCCCCTGTGAGTGAGTGGGTGTTCTCACTACAGCTGCCATGCATAATTAAGGCTGCAGTGGAGGTGTACTGCAGTGGTGCTGAGCTGCAGCGCCATTACAGGCCGCTGCAACGTTCATGCCTAACAAGTGACTGTGTTAAACTCCAGAGGAACAGAGATCCCTGTTTCATACATGTATTCTCTCAGTAGCTGTTCGGTGAGCGAGCATATGCTTAGATTAACTGTACTGAGCCCAGTTTAGATTGTTGCTATTTAATGCAGAAAATGCAGCTCACTGAATTCAACAAAGATTTTGATTGTATGCTCAAACTGGCTCACTGCCTGACATCCTGACAAGTATTACTTGCAATTATATAGTGCACACACTGTGAGGGATGTCCTCACAGGAGATCTCTTAATAGGCTCTGCTTCACTACTGAGACTTGATCACCACGTGTGGTCCCTCTCAGCAATCAAGAGAACACAATCCATTAATATTAATTGGATCCTGTCTTGCATGCATATGTTATAGATTAGTGCAGTAAGCTATGCGGTACAGTGCTGAATATTATTTCATCAGCTATAACCTATGACTCTTTGAACTGCTGCCAGGGATACACGTTTTTCTGTAAAATAAAAGGAAAAATAAACCTCAATGCAGCTGGCTTTTGTCATAGCATTTTTTTCAAGAAAATCATTGTACAGTTAGTATTAGACCAACGAATTTAACACGGCTATTTGTTCATGATTATTGGATAAGTATTTGTAAAGAGATTGCTGGGGAGGATTTCTATTCGTACATCAGGTGTTACTCCATGGAACTGAGAGGTTTATACAATATATATGTATATTGAAAGTGAAAAGTCTCCAAAATGACCAAAAAAAGCTTGAAATATGAAAACTTGAGCTTGAACTTCCATGCAGAACCAACCAAATAAATTTACATTTACTGTTAAAATTTGCCTTGATTTTTACATTTTATTGTATTTAAATGACTTTTATAGGCCCTGGAATTGCAATAATTCATTTTTATTTTTTACAATTTACAGGTTTTACATGTATTTACCTATCAAATGCTTTATTTTAAAAGAATAGTTCACCTGGAAATGATCATTTTCTCATCATTTATTTTGTTCAGTTGCTCTTTCCTCTGAAAATAGTCAGTGTTTTAGTTTGTGTAATGCAGGTCCATTAACTTCCAAAATGTTGTTTTGGACCTCATTGACTTTACTTGTGTGGACAATGAAAAACAGTTCAAAATATTGTTCTTTTGTGTTTCACTGAAGAAAGAAAGTCCTAAAGCTTGAGAATAACATGAGGGTGAGTAAATTATGACAGAACTTTCATTGTTTGCTGAACTATCCTTTACAATAGTAAATCAGGATGTCTGTCAATAGTTCATGAAAATACATTGAATGATATCATATGTTCTTGAATGGCTTTCACTCCAGTGAGGTGAATTTTAAGATGACTGACTCTCGTTCTCCTTCAGGTATGCAGCTGTGAAAGTCATGGAGAGGGCTTAATTAGGACATCATAAATTCCTGCAGAGTACATTCACATAATCTTGTGTGAAAGCAGATTTCACTCCAAAAATGAGAGTATTACTGATGCCGAGGCTTTATGTGAGGAGAATGAGGGTATAATTCTAACAAGAAAAGAACACCAACCATGACACTGAAAAGAACCTGCCCAACTCTGTGTCAAAGTCATGCATAAGGTCTTTCTCAGTCTCACTATGCATTGCAGATAATCAAGACTAGACAAACATATAAGTCACTGTATCCTTACCATGGTATGTCTTCAGTGAAAGGAGACTGCATTTGTGGGACGGTGAAATCAGATGGGTTTTAATCAGATATGGCATCGTTATCCAATAAAAAATCAGAACATTCAGTTCACTCTCTTTCACTCCTTCCTATCTTCTGATGCAATCATGTTAACGGCTGACTCCAGTTTTATTCTCAGCCTCATCAGACTGTGACACCCTGCTGTTTCCCCTTCAAAATATTTGCACCCCCTTTGGTAAGAAAGTCACTTTGAGGTTGATTAACACAAACAATTGAAACCCATTGAATTCTGTTTTAAGTGACAGGCTGCTCGTATGTCAAATAATGGCCCCTGGGCAAACCTCATGCAAAAACGTTCCTAATCCTCTTAAAGATAATTGAAAAAAGAGTCATGCTTTACTCTCAACTCTGATGCACCTTGCATAACTGTATAGGCTGCAGTTGTGTTGTGTAATATTGGGCTGAAATGCATTCTAAACCTACAAATTTCATTGAAATTAGCAGAAACTGTTGATAGATACGCTGCAGACAAAATATTGTGATGACTGGGCCTGTACTTGACAATTTCCAGTAAAACAGCTCACATGTCATTGAGCTGATGTTCCATACTAAAGTAGCCTTCCAGATTAAATGTACTGTCAGGCTGCAAACAAATGCAAAATGTCCGTCATTCTGAGACATACAACACACACTCCAGTACTACACAATACAGACTCCAGCAGCAGCAATGTGTATAAATCTACAAAGGATGTGATGTATCAGCAATGAATCACATTATAATGACTCCTAATGATACTCAAAAATGTGACAGGAATTAAAACATAATAAGCATTTTATGCACAATAAAAATAACAACATGATAATCCAGGATTGAATGCAAACATCATTGCTTTGTTAAAAAGCAATCAAACAAGCTGAAACGTGTTTATGCACGTGCTACAAAAATGTATTTGTTATATAATTAGCTCCATGCATTTATAAAAACCATGAGGATGTAAAGGCAACAATAGTCCTTATCAGAGAACAGCAAAATGGTGTCTCCATCAATGGTGCGTCCATATGTAGAATCCTTTTATTCCGAAAGCTGCATGAGCATCATTCTATGATCAGTTTTGCTGCGGTTCGTGCTGCACGGGAACCCCCGAGCCCCCACCCTATTCATCCACCCCCGCTAGTCTCTCAACAACCAAGATCTAAAAATAGAACAGGGATCCCCCCATCAATTTACAACACGTCACAAGGTCATATAACCCTCCTCTCACGATCCTCGATCAATACTACGGCGTGACGGTCCAGTGTGGATCTCGCGACCAATAATCTAGTTGCTGCACGTTAAACACACGTTCGCGGATTTTTGTTCCCCCCCACCCCCCTCAATTAGTCACGACGTGTATAGCCTAATTAACTGCGGGGGGAGTGTTTTCTATTGTTCTCCGTTTTGAGAAACGGTACCTTTCAAGAGGCAAACGTTCAATTTCTGGAGATGAAAGTGAAGGGGAGACACGGAGAGCGCTCGCGCCATCGGTCGCATGCATATTCACGCGCTGGAGGGCATGCCCGTCACTAGACCGAGAATCTCTCCACACAGGACAACGAGGAATCGTGTCGGTGTGGACTACCTTTTTTATTCGGGAAAACTGCGTCCGCTTATTATTTTGATTCGGTTTATATATGTACATATTTTATATTATCTTATTTATTGTGGTGGTTTCATTGTCAAGAGCGTTCAAAAGGATCTGAATGAAGATGTGTGAAGTGTAAGGTAAGAAAGTGGAGATTCTTTAACTTACTGGACATTTAAGTTTTAATGCCACAGCTCACATTTGGTATTTCATGTGGTTCCCTCTGTTAGTATTAGCCTTAAAATGGCAGACCAGAGGTGATGAAAGAAGGTTTCTCAAGGCCTTTGAAGCATATCTTTGTGATGATTTATTCTGACCTATCTTAATGTTGCCCTTTCATTTATACAGACAACCTTTGTCAGGAAAGATGAAAAATATGTGACACCCTCCACCCCTCCATACATCCAAGTGCCTTTTAGTACTACCTGTTTTATAATTACATTTGGTGAGGGGGTTTCCCCCCTTATACTTTATTTATTTTTTAATTTGTGTTTTTATCTCCTTATAAGTTATGGCCTTATTTTGTTTTGAAACAATAGTGGCATTAATAACTAAGTCTATTTAACATAGCAAGCTGATCAGTATGAAAATATTCTCTCCTCATCCTTCTTGACAACTGCAATATTAATAAAGCAGCAAAAAGCAAAATGAATTTGTAAATGAAGAACATAAAAAATACATTTCTTAACCAGTGTGAGTGATAGAACTGAAAGGGTCTTACATGATTAAGCTACAATGCAAATACTACATCAAGGCTGTCTGTTTTTAACAAAGTTTAAACAAACTTTAAATTTCTTGCTTTTTTTTGTATACTGGCATAAAATATACAATTTTAATATGTGCTTGTGCAAATTGAATGTAATTTCTGTTTTGAAAAGCAAACATGGCTGGCGTATTAAGTCTGGTCCTCGTGCTCTCCCACTAGGCATTTAAAATAATCTTTGTGGATCACGACTTCTGTCAGCTCGGCTCAGCTCTTTCATTTCCCCTTAAAATATCCTTGTATGTGAAAGAGCTGATTTGTTGTATCGTTCTCATTACATTCCATAGATTGTGTTGCCCTGTGATGTGTATTTCAGTGGTAATGTCTCTCTGTCAATCAGACACGAGGGACTGTATGCTGCATATTGAATTGTGCATACCGTCCATTGCAAACTCTGACAGCAATGTCTGCCTGATTCTTATTCAAATTAGAGGCATTTGAAGCATTACATGTGTGTGTGTGTGAGAGAGAGAGAGAGATTCAGTTTATGTTTTCATGCAAGCAGGCCGTCGTACTTCATTTTGGGATGCACTACATTAAATCGACCCTCGCTGATAAATTCTTCTCTATCCATATTTGAGAAAAATACAATACAAAATTTCACAGCTGTTTTTTACTGATAATTTTGATAAGAGTGTGTATAACACTGCATGTTATACAATAACGGAGTGTGAATCTATCAAAAATTATAGACAGGATTGCAAAATGCCTTGACATTTACTGTGCATATGCCATCATATACTCTGTGACTAAACCTCGACCAATATGAAATAGTGGGATTTGAAAATTTTGTTTTTACTCAAAATCTTCAAATATTAGAAATATTAGGGTATAGTATGTAGCAAAATAGTAATAATAAAAGTTAAAATATTAAATGTCTTATTTTATAGTTTGGTGATGTCATCAATATTGATATTTAGTTGCAGTATTCTATTAATAATTTGACTTTGCAGACTTTGACTTTTGCTTGTGGAGAAAGAATTTTCATTTTAATTGGATGGTCAAATGATGCCAGAAATGAGTTTCTGAAAATGCTCTGTTGTTGAACATTCAGCCATCAGTTTATTTGGCCACGATTATAATAATTAGGATGATAAAATAAGTAATTTGGCCTGGATTTTTGAAAGGCATGTCTGTCTGAAATAACAGCCATGTTAAACCACCTTTTTTTTGTAATGTTGGGGCTCTTTATGACATCTGTTTTCTTTTTTGCTGCAAATTCTGTTCCATTAACCTAAATGCCACACAAATCTTTCTGTATTTATAGAATTGAACTTAAAGTTATTTCTTATATTGTTTTATTAAGCTGTTTTTTTTATGTGCTGACAGTTAGTCTGAGGATCGTAGGTGATTTCAGGTTTCACTGTCCTTGTGGCAGTTTAGTCCTCACAATGCAAGCAATACCTGATCCACAGCTCTCATGATTGTGGTAAATTCAGGACCAAAGAGAGCATCTTTATCCTCATTCTTTCCAACACTCATCTCCATTCTCATTATCATCCAGCATAATAGGATGTCCTCAGTAAACTATCATTGATATTAATGAGGAAAGTTATTTATATCTGTGCGTTCACAAATGCTTTCATCTCTAACATGTAAAATGTAGACTTTTATCACACAGAAACTGAATGATGAATTGGTATTCTGTGATTGCAGATTGAAAATTATACAGAGACCTCTTATTGCACATGGTGGAGTGTGCGTAGGTGGAGAATTTATTCAAAAATACAAAATTAAAAATGTTTTTCTTTATTTTGAGAACTGTTTGTCTGCACTTGTTGAAATATTGAACAATCGCATGCGCATAAATGATCTGAGTGAAAATGTTTCTGTGGGATATGACAGCAGTGAATCAGATAAAAACTTCTTCATAATTTTTCCAGTGTCCAACTCTTTTGGTATTGGAATATGCATTATCTTATGTTTTTATGCAAAACTATCTACTTGAGGACAGCACAATACATTTATTCTAGAATGAACCACTGAAGTGTTTCTGATAAGTGTGTGTCAGTCAAGGACGGAGCACCTTGTGTTTAAATGGAAGATCCATTCTTCATTAGTCGTCCTTGTGTTTTTCAAGTGTGATTTATTCCACATTATACAACAGTCAGTTCCGGTCGCAAAGTTTATTGATTTGGAATAACAGCACTGTATCAATCTTCCTTTCTGTTTTCATGGCATTCTAGAATGAGCGGTGCGGAGTAGTGAGCACAGTGTTGTCTTTTGGAGTAGAATTTTTGTTTTAGAAATATGAATTATAAATTCCTGCAGTCATGGAAAACCTGGAAATATCAGGGATAGTGAAACATCAGGTAAATGAATAAAATCTTACAAGTAATGAAAAATACATGGCCTATACATTTCTGTATAGCCCAATGAATAGGCTATACTATTATTCAGTTAGGCCTAAATGGATATTTTTGTTGGTTAATACCCGCAGCCTAACAGAGGAGATGGCTCTTACCTAATGATCTTTGTGAGCAAATTTTGGCCAAACTGATTCACAGATGATGTCTGAATAATTCACTCGTTGTTTTAATCCTTGTCCATTAAAACGTGATAATTCGAACACTTATCTATAAATGCGATATCAGACTGAATATGCTCGGGTGATATATATCGCTTAACACTCGGTTTGTATGTACGCGCAGATTTGGACGCTACATTACGCCATAATAATAACAACATAAAGCAATTTATCAAAGAGGTGCACCTGTTCCCCTGAAGTGTTTGATGCTCGTTCTTTTTAATATCGTCATTCAGTGGCACAGGCATGAAAAAGTCAATCCCGCCAAGACATCCATCTCTCGCCGCGTGCATGACCTTGCTAATACCCAATTCGCATCTCAGGTTTAATCTTATCAACTGTAAACATAAAGCGGTTTTCACACGAGGGCGGTGTTCATCTCGGCGATGACGTCACGAGGCAGGTCTCGCTCGAGCCCACCAATGAGACGAGGCAGCTCGGTTCTTTTGGGGCACATCGCAATGAATGGGTGTCGGTGCTTTACAAGGCAAAGGAGCGACCACAACAAGACGCGGATATTGAGGGGATGCGGCATCGGCACGCGGGAGCTGTCCACCAGCAGCAGCACAGCAACGACGCGGACGC
Source organism: Acrossocheilus fasciatus (assembly GCA_036784905.1). Taxonomy (NCBI): domain Eukaryota; kingdom Metazoa; phylum Chordata; class Actinopteri; order Cypriniformes; family Cyprinidae; genus Acrossocheilus; species Acrossocheilus fasciatus. Next base: position 17,599,742 of record CM071939.1, on the reverse strand, counting down.
TCGTGACAGTCAAAAGGAAGCATCTCGTCCAGTCGCCCCGCTCTTTAGTCTGCCGCCCCCACCGCCATCGATAAAGGAGAGATCCACCTCCTCACATCACAGCCGACATGCACAGTCCTGTCCGGACCGCGGCGCCAGGAACGGCGAGTGCCTGCCTTTGAGCGGCCACGGTGACCGTCAGCCGCATCCGTGTCCAGGGGCCTCATCTGCCTCTCAGTGCCATTTGGAGGGGCTCTCGCAGAGCAGCCATTCTCCTCAGCACAGATCTTCCGTTTCCCCGCAGCCCTCCCCATCCGATCTGCCGCCGCCGCCTCTGCCTTCGCGCATTTCTGATACGCGGGATACGCGCCAAAAGAGTGCTAATTACAAACAAGACATCGTACAGCGTCGCGTCGGGGAGGGGGGGCGTCGAGACCAAAACCAGTTGCTGCAGCAACCCTGTTATAATCAACAAAGGGACCCCTCCTTTGAGCCACTCTTGCCAAACTCTGGTCAAGGACAGATAAATGCACGCGAGGAAGCCGAGGAGGAGAGGCAATTAATTGAGCCTCAGGCTCAGTTACTGTTGGGCAGCAGCTTGCCCATCAACTACTGCATCGGCGGATCGGGGCAAGTGTGCAGAAACAAGCAGGCGCCGCTGTTGCAGCATCAGCATCAGCATCAGCAGAGTGACAGAGACAGCAGCAGCGGCGGCGGCAGCAGCAGCAGATACCAGGAGGGGAAAACCGCACTCTGTCAGCCGTATCGATGCGAGCGAGCGCTAGAGAGGAACTCGTCGGTGTCGAGTAGTGAAAACAGCAGCCCCCCGTACGGCTCCAGCAGTCAACTGTGGCCAGAGCCCCACGACAGGGAGGACAGGAAAAATCGCGTAGGCAAACACAAGGTGGGTTATTTATGTATGGCCACCAACACAGCTTTCAATATGCCACTCATATAGAATATACGCTGCGTTATATGCGGCCACGCCTGTCGTATGTTGTTGTTCTGTGAAATGAATAGCTGATCGTCATGTTAAGCTAATTTGATTTGCTAAAACATGTATTCGAAAGCAGCCTATCAACACGATGACATCAAGCACACTGCATCTCATGCATACACTCACGCGGACATAAAAACCCACTGTGCTTTTCACATCTCACTCTTTCTCACTCTCTCTCTCTCTCTTTCTCTCACACGCACACAGACACACAAACACAAAGACATTTAATTTGACAACGTAGGGCATATGGAAACTTGGGATTTGTCTTCTTACGAAGGGTCTTGTTGCATTGCCCAAATGTGTATTTAAATAGTTAAACGTGACAATTCAAGTGAAAGAAAAAATGCAACTATGGAAGGTTGGGCATTATTGCTGGTTGAAAATTCAACAATTTAGTAGGCTATAAGACTTAAATGAAATTCTTAAAAATTCATTTCAACTAATTCTTACAGCCATACAAAGGCAAAGAGAGTAGTAATCCAGTACTGAAACTGTAGAAAAAGGCTCAAAGGTTTTTGATTGAATTTTGATATCAATTTTCACTTTTCCTTTCCTCTGAGCACCCGTCTGTCACAGGACAGAACATAGTCTAAAATGAGATCCAGTTTCGCTCGTAACTAAGTTATGATATCATACTCAGTTACTTCATTTTTGCATTTAACACACTTGAATCTCTTCTTGCATGTACACAATTAAAACAAAGTGAAACTACGCTGAAACAAATGTGGTGTAGAAACAATTTTCTTTCAGAAATTAAGTTAATTAAAAAAACAGTAATTAACACGTTAAAATTAACATGGAATTTTGAAGTAGAAAGAATTGTAAAATGTTCTTATAGGCTAAAAGGTACTTTAACTTTAAAAAAAAAAAAAAATTTCAGTGTACTGCTTATAACTGTGTTGCATGACTCTGTGCCACTTTTAAAGTGTACCCAAACGATGCCCTCATTATTTGTTGCGCCAGTGCCTTCATCTGCAGATCATTCAAAAGACTCGAACAGCTCCCAGGGCTCCATTTATTTTTCTGACCCTGTTATCTGATGCCACTCACCGAGGCTCCATTCATGTCTCCATTCTCTTGCTCTCTCTCAGGTCCTGAAATACCTTTTATTAGGTCGATCACAGTGGCTTATCTCCTTGGGTGGTAGTAGCCAAGTCCCAATAGAGTAAGGCTTGATACGTATAGAATATATAGACAAATAATGTGCAGATTAAAATGTGGATAAGATCAAAATCAGCACAAATCCATTTCCTGCAGTAGTCTTTATCATTGTTCTTTATCAAGAAACAATGTCCCTTCAGAAAAACACACCGTATCACAGATATCTCTAATGCAAATCACCTTTCCTTGTTTAGATTCTCTTCTTTCTTAGAGAAAGAATTGACCTTAAAGAGTGTAATTTGTGCACCAGTGTCACTAAATGGATTTGTAAAATATAAAAATAACACAGAAAAGTACATGAAAATAAAAGTCAAATGAGTTTCCTCAACAAGTTACACACTGCACCTTTCACTAAAATGTTTTATGGTTCACCAATCATCCCAAACACACTGTATTTTGGGCTGTTTCCAGAGTTTCAAGGTTGGCTTTAACCCAAGTGCAGCACCGGTACAGCAGGAAAAAAGCGAACAAAGGAAGAAAAATAAACTGACCTTTTCAAAGAAAAAAAACCTCTTGATATCTGATGCTAGATAGTTGAAAGGAAGGATACTAATGAGAGTATACAGTCAAAGGAAATTCATTTAGACAGAGAGTCTTATCAGTTGGGCAGGGTGGAGTCAGAGACCTTTAGTACTTCTGAATACTGTGCTCTATTGTGTACAAGCTTTGTTAATGGAAGACTTGTTGCTCTGGTAACACAAACAATAGGACTTTTAGAATACATAAACTATCCATTACTTTTCATCTGAGGAACTGCAACAAATAACCTTCAATATCTGTCCCACGCGTCCATTTATTTATGCTCCATTTCATTTAATTGTATCATTAAATGAAGCTTTGATCTTTAGATCATGATTGCACCTCTCAAGATGTGTCCAGCTGTACTCTGCAGACACACAGTTTTCCCAACAGAAAAAAAGAGGGAAGACATCATGTATAGTCCTTTTTTTCAATCAGACATTTAATAACACGTTTTGTGTGCTTGTTAAGTTACGTGCATATAAAAGACATTGTTTTCCTCATACATAACTTTGAATCAACATGCATAACATTTTGACCGCTGTCCTGTGGTGCTTTTTAAAAGCTTTTGTAGGCTGATATCCTTACCAATGCATTTTGTAACATTTTGTTCAACCACTCTGTTCTGGCTAATGGCTTAAACAAAAACTATTTTGGATGAGAGGGACCGATCAGTTACAATATCCTGTGACACAAACTGAAACTTAATAGTAGTTTGCTATTGTGGCCTGTGTAATCCACGGTTCCACGAGCGCAGACATTGTGCTCTGAAAGGCTTAACATATATACTTCTGCGCTTTACTTGTAAATACTTTTTCATTCTTCCTTCTTGTCTTCTTGTCAGTGTTTAGAGTTTCCTTTTGACTGACCTCTCTTTGCTTGCTCAGTGATCCTTGCTCTGGTGTTGAAGTAATGTCATGCGAAACGTCTGATAAACCTCTCTAATTTAATTAATTAATAGATTATATGATGAAAAATTAAAGACTTGAAAGAAAACAATCCGCAGTTTAGTGTCATATCAGCCCTATCTCCATATTAACACAATGTTACTGATATCAAACTGAAGTCTAGAAGCAGTGTTTGATATGATTAAGCACCAATGTCTAAACCTGTATTACTGCCATGGCTTCTCTTTGTCAGTAGAAAATAGTTGTGCAGTTCTCTGCATTATTTGTGACATCTTTAGTGTATGTAAAAAAGAGAGAGTGAGATATCAGAAGAAAAAGTTAACGAATAATCTCATTATAGCAGCATGTGTCTTTGATATATTAGAGCTGCAGCATTGCTCAAAGAGGTTCTCCTGTTTATTAAGGGTCATACCACCTCAGGGTTTAATGCTGTTGTTCAAAAAGCCAGAAAAGACTGCTTCAGGAAGACATTTATAAGAAGGAAGAAGAGGAAAGGGCTATCTTTAACCCTTTAAAGGTCCCATCTTCTATTAAAGTCTTCCTTTCTTCCTTTATCTTCCAAGCAACCTCATTTCCTCTCAGACTAAAAGGTCCATTTAAATGGGATCAGTTTGCTCTAAAGGTTTCATGAAGGACATTCAGCCACAACAGCACATCGTACAGAAAATAATCACAAAGGAGTTCGGTGTCTTTGGCCAGTGGCCACATTCTCCGTGTTTTGTTTCTTTGTGTGATATAATAATGTCACAGAATCATGTCAGGAAATGTGTAGTTTTATCTCAGCTGACCCCACAGGGGATTGCATAAAAACATATGAATGAGCCTGGTGAAAACAGAATTATTACTTTTCATTCTCTACTGATACCTAATGGTCGAAATGGCAGTGTGATAACAGGTTATGTGTTACACGGGGTATGAGAAAACATTTCACCTCAGCAGCGATCAGAAAGTACTTTTTTTTTTTTTTTTTTTTTTTAGATTAAGGATGCGTTTAAATGACAACATTGTTCTAAAAACAGAAAAAGGTGTCCTTTGCGTTTTTGGAAAATTTCTCATGCAGATGTTGTCAAAATGATCCCCGTTCACATGGATCTGTGAAAACGACTAAACAATAATGTTGTATTATGCATGCCAGGCAAGTAGGTGGCGCTGTTACATTGTAGAGAAACACTACACACCTGCAGTGTTGCCAATTTAGCAATTTTGTAGCTAGATTTAGCGACTTCCCCACCCCTTTTGAGACTTTTTTCAAAAGTTTAGGGACAAATATAGCAACTTCTTGGTCAAACCTTATCTAAGTTCTCATCTTGCCGACTGATCTATATTCATCTTTAAATATAGATCAGTGAATTTGCCATTATGATGTCATCTAGTGACATTTAGCTACCAGTTTTAGCTACTTTCAATTGAAAGCAGTTGGCAACACTGACCTGCACATACACACATATGCCTATAGACTAAACACGTAATCTGCGTGCCGTTTTTACAAATTTCCGTTCTTGTAGTTTACACGGAGGTGATTATTTTCAAAAACTTGCGCTTTGAAACCCCGTTTTCAAAAATTCGCTTTTTTATACCCCCAAAATGCCATTGTTGTGTAAAGGGACGGCCAAAACGCATAAAAAGTTTTCTGTTATTAGTTGAAAATGGTGTTGTGTAAACACCCGCTTAAATATGCAAATATCAAGATATGGAGATGTCTTGAAAAGTACATACAGAAGTGAATAAACCTGTAATCAAAATGTTACATCAAGATTTGTATTCTGTCCACTGGATTTTTTTTTTTAAACAATAAATACTTTTTTGAATGTGACCTTGCCAGGTCAGTCCTAGTTGCTTTAGAAGGAAACACTGAAAGGTTGCATAACACATCTAAGCACAGAGAATGGTGTGAATTTGTATAATGCACTGCAAGTACCCTCTCCTCATCCTCTGGTACAAAATGTATCCTTTTTGAAGACGTGCCTACTAGTGATGTGTTTTTACATTATACCTTTCATACAAAGGTAGATGATTCTGTTGGCATATTCTCCTGTCACCAACGCTGCAGCGGTTGCAGTGATTTTAATACCATCAATTTCAAAGTGGCCTCTTCTGTGTTCAGAGCCTACTATTAATAGTACTGACATTAAAAAATTTGACACACTCAAACTTGCATTAGCTGATGGGCTGTTTGGAATATGGTGTTGTATAAAGTTCAGAACATTTAGGAAAGAAGTGGTATTAAATGGCAGTTGTATGTAAGACCGAGTTGTTAAACTCGAAAGCCACTGTGTGTAGGCACTGTAAATGTATTTCTGTAATGTTACGTTTTGCATTCTTTATGAGTCTAATTGGTTGTAATCAAAGTATGTGCAAAGTACATACTTATACATTCGGTTTATTTGATAAGAATTACATACACACTCTTTAGTGAGGATTGGGTTTTGAATTTGCAGCATTTCCTCAAAAGCCATTTAAACCAATAGAAAATTAGTGCCAATAAATAGCTTCTGTTGGAAGAGATTGAGTTGTGATTACCCCATGCAAATATGAGGTGTGACTGACAGCTAACAAACATTTGTCATATAGTCAGTAATTTGTAATAAAACGTCTGCTAAAGGTTGTTTTACACTTTTACTGAAAAATGCAGGCACGTCCAAAACAATGCAATAAAAGGATTTCAATACTATGTTCTATAACCCCTTAATATCTGCGATAATTACCTGTCACTGATATTCAGTACATGAGTTTTGAAAATGTTTTTGATTACCAGTATCAACCAATATTGTATATTTAATTGTACATACTCATTTCCTCTATTTTTACATTTAGATTACCTTTGCCATCATCTAACACTCACTTGAGGTTTATCTTAAAAAAGTATTGTGATCTTTAGCGAATCTCAATTCCAAAATATCACTTTTCTTCCTGTAAATTATGATGTTTTATTGCCTAAAATCATGTATTGCATTTCAAGATTATTGATTTTTATCATTTAGTGATCTTTTTTTAAATTTTATTTATGAGAAGTACAGAATTTTAACTGGCCTATCAGCCATATATCATTTATTAAAATATTTAAAAGTATTAGTCAAAATTTTAATATCAGTGCAGCCTTGATATTGCTTCTATATAAAAAAAGAAGTAGGCCTTTTGCAATTATTGATTAATCATCTGAACAATTATTTCAGTTTATTTTTCAGTGAAATTTAAGCATGTAAAGGAATGTGATTATTTGCATAAAGCTAAACATTTTTTGACATGTTGTCACTGGGTGAGGAGATGAGTCGTTTCCCCCCAGTTTCACAGACAAGGCTTAAGCCTAGTCCTAGACTAAAATGTAAATCTGAGCTGTTTCAACTGAAAGAAACTTGCACTGACTGATCTTAAAACATGTCAGTGTCATTGTTTTGTCTTAAGATGCACACCAGTAATGCTTTTTTTCTAAGGCATGTTTATAAAAATTTCTTAAATGTCCTAATTAAACTATGGCCTAATCCTGGTTTAGACTAAGCCCTGTCTATGAAACCGGGCCTGTATTTTATTTCTGTGGAGACAGTAGAAAAACAGTGCTGTAAAATATTGTATTTATATTATATTACACTTTTGCTGGGCTACGGTTTGAATGTAATGAGGACCTAGAAGATTAAAGTTGAACCAAAAGAGAATATATTAATTTTCACAGCATTAACGTAATTCATACCAGCCTTTGGCAGGTAGCCTAAAATATAAAAATATAATGTATTAGGCTTACACTGTAAGTGACATCGACAAAACAGACAATTAAATCATTAATCACAGCTATTTGTATGACAACTAATCATCAGCACAAAATCATGATCTTATCAGACCTAATTGAAAGTATTCCAAACATTTAGCACAATGGGATTTTCCATTGTCTGCTACTTGCTCACCTGTGAGAGACACCCTGATTCAGGAGTGTGAGAGAACACCAGTAGCACGACTTTCAGGAAGCCCACTCCTCACTTCAGGCAAACAGTGAAACATCATTATACCTCCTCAGATCAGGATATTAGCTGCAAACCATCACGATTGCTGCACATCTGCACATGTTTTGTGTGGGTAATTTCTGCTGTTGCATTCTTTCAGAGGAATGAACTAAAAAGAAATACTGTTACACTTTATTACAGTATCCTTGTTACAGTGTAATTATACATTTAAGTACTGATTAATAATAATTAACTACATGTACTTACTATATGGTTAGGGTTTGGCTTAGGGTTACTTGCATGTAATTATGCATAATTAAGTGTTACTATAATAGCAAGTACATGTAACATGTAACAATGACACCTTAAAATAAAGTGTTACCGAAATACTATTCTTTTTCTATTCCTATTCTATTCTATTCTATTCTATTCTATTCTATTCTATTCTATTCTATTCTATTCTATTCTATTCTATTCTATTCTATTTGTTTTTTCCCCATGACTGTTTAGCAGACTTCTCGGTTTGCTCATTACAAAAGTAGATGATTAATATAATAATATATGTATAAATTTATTCATCAATTGATTGTTTACTGTACAGTTAGGATTTAGTCATTGCTAAACTGTGGTTGTGAAGATGCTACAGTAGGTTTTCTGATGAAATGTGCCTTAGGTCACTCTGGTCATGGAGCAGGGCCAACAGAGTAGATTAATGCTGGGTTTCGGTGTATATGCTGCTGACACCTGTTTGTCTGTATTTGATTTTTGCTGACAGGCACATGCTGAGCGAACAAAGCTGAGCCATGCTGGATCCAAGCCCTCCCTCTCCGAGAGCAGTCACTCACTCCCTCAGATAGCCATGAACAGCTGCAAGTACAATGGAGGAGTGGTAAGACCACTGGGCAGCCTGGCGGCGTCACGACGCAACCTAGCAGAGCATGACTCTGAGACCCAGCCGCTCCAGACTCTCCACAGCTCCGGCCTGGAAGTGGTCGTCTCTAAGGGCGGTGGCGAGGACCCCAGCAAGGCGTCCAATGAGAGCCTGGTCCGAGAGAGTGGCAACGCACCACAGAAAAAAAATAAAGATATTGGCTACAAGTTGGGCCACAGGAGGGCACTTTTTGAGAAGCGCAAGCGGCTTAGTGACTATGCCCTGATATTCGGTATGTTTGGGATCGTTGTCATGGTAACAGAGACTGAACTGTCCTGGGGGGTTTACACTAAGGTAGGTGCTTCCTTTTTTGCATTTTTCATATAAATACACATAAAAAGTCTCATGATAAGCAGTGGGATCCAAAAGTTTAAAAACACAGTGAAATTAAAATCTTATTTGGTAGCACTTTAATATACAGTGCCCTTGTTACACACATTATGCACAATTACATGCAATAACTCTAAACCAAGCCCTATTCATAACCCTACTCAGTATTTAAATGTACAGTTGCACTGTAACAAGGACAGTGTAAAATAATCTGTAACTCTTTTATTTTAAAGTGTCCTTGTTATAGTGTAACTATAAAATTTAAGTGTTGAATAATATTAATTATACCATGATCTGTCTGAATACTGGATTCTGATTGGCTGGCAGGTAATGCAGTAAAACCCTTTAATGCACAGGTAGTTCCAAGTCAGTTTAATCACCGTTCCATATTAATGCTGCTTTAATTGATACACACAAACCCACACACATCACTCACACACAAACAGACACACACACACACACAGACAGAGAGAGAGCGAGAGAGGTCAGAGATCGTATTCGCAGACACAAACATGTTGTCAATGCTGCCCCATGACTTTTATTAATAAAATGGCCTAGATAATAGATTACTACGTTATATTCCTCAGCAATGAGGTGAAAAAAAATCGCTGTTGAAGTACAGCTTGTTTAGAAAGACGCGCAGATGCAGGTAGGCTCACACAACTATCTCTCTCTCTCTCTCTCTCTCTCTCTCTCTCTCTCTCGCTCGCTCGATAAATAATTAATTCAAATAAATGCCATAATTCATTCAAATAAATGTGATCTTACCGCACTATTTCATCTCTGCGTCTGATTTGAAGTGGGCAGAATGCTGGAGCTAACGAGCCGTAGCTGACGAAAAATAATTCAGTCATTTTTACCATTCAGGTTAAATATTGCACTGCGAAACATCATTAACAGCTTTAACTTTTAAATCCTGGCAAATGACCATGGTATAATCGAGATAATGCATGGCTAGCTGTGCAATAAACGTTTTTAATGCACTCCGCTTCGCGTTGAGTGTTTCTTGGCCTCCACATTGTGCATTAAAATTGTTTAATGCACAGCTAGCCATGCATTATCCCCTACTTAAATATAATATTAAATATTATTCTTAGTGGTTGTTGCGTGTAATCAGAGCTGGGCTGATTACTTACAAATTGTAATCCGTTAACTGATTCAAAATTACATGGCAAAAATTAGTAATGTAATCCATTATATTACACATTTTAAGTAATATAAGACTAAAAAGACTACTTTTAGATTACTATTGAAATAACTTGTTTATCTCATTTATTTAAATAGGACAATCTCATACCATATTAGCATGAAAATACAAAGAGCAAGAAAATATATTCCATTTTGTTGTTGATGCACAAAATGAAGTGCATTAAACATTACATTACATCAAGGTTTCCCAAACTGGGGTTTGTGAAGGAACATGCAGGGAGGTTCATGAGTTTAATGAAAAGCTAATAATTAATTAAATTAAAAAAATGGTACATTAAAATAAATCATTTTAAAATCAATCAAAATAAAAAATTTACTTAGAAAATGAAATATTGTTATATTTGTTTACCTGCATGTCATGTGACCATAACCAATGTCAGAGAACCAATGAACATGCAAAGGTGATCCTTAATACATTTATGTTATAATCTCAGGTGTACTTCCAGTAAATATATTCGGTGGAAGAGAATCTGATGACAAAAAAGTTTGTAAATTTGTGGATTCATGAATTTGTGCATTTTAATGTGTTGCCACCTGACTAATGAATGATAATGATCTCTGTGTGTATGTCCACAAAACTGGAAGACTTTCTGAGTGTATATGAGAAGTAGGCTATTTTAGAATGGAAAAATTAAAAGATGAAAAAGAGGAATTAGGGAAATGAATAATTAAATAATTTATTGTTATTGTGTAAATAATATCTAATCAAGTAATACATAAAAAGTAACTGTAGTCTGAATATGAGTATTTTAAAATGTTGTGTAATATTTAATAAAACTACAATTACTTAATTTTTTTGGAATCTGATTATGTAATCCAGATTACATGTAATCAGTAACTACCCAGGGATACACTTTATTTTAAGGTGTCCCTGTTACACTGTAATTATACATTTAAGTACTGAGTAATATCAATTAACTACATACTTACTATATGGTTAGGGTTAGGATTAGGGTTTGATTTAGGGTTACTTACATGCAATTATGCATAATTTATTGTTATTATAATAGTGAGTACACCTTAAAATAAAGTGTTACCCTCAGCATAATTTAGTTTTATAACTATAAGCTATGGAAGCATATGTGTTGCTAAATTCAATTTGAAATGTATGTCCATTCATATGTGCAACATCTGGTGCAAAATGAAAATTCAATTATATCATTTAAATTTGCCATTTTCTACACTAGTTTTAATATGAAAATGAAAAACATATTTTAAAGCTTTATAAATTGCAAAATTAAAATGAAAATGTATTACCCAAATTGATTAGATATGTTTAACATGTCCAAGCTAAAACTGTAGCAAAATTATCATTTAAATGCTGTTTTTCCTAAATGCATTTAGACTTAGAGGTAGGACACTTGGGATTGCATTTTCATCTTGATACCGCGTGATAATTGTAGCAAAATGCAAGAGTTTCAAAATGCATTCTGAGCCAAAGGTGCTGCAAAAGAGTAGCAAAATGGTGATGTAAATGTCTTTTATTTTTCTTAAATGCATTGACACTTACATATATGACATTTCAATTGCATTTTCATATAGCTTAAGTCATTGTGGATTTGAAAATGCATTCCGAGCTGAGCACGCCCCCTAGCTGTCAATCATTACATGAAGGTGGGGCTCGGCAACAGGACGCACGATAGTCAATATTCACCAAACGCTTTTCACCTGCCTCAACATCTCTCACTGTTTACACTCGAATTGATGCACATAAGCAAACAGACAACACTATTCTAAACTTATTTACTACCTTACCTTATATTTTATTACTCTTATTTTTGCGTGCTCCATGGCACCTGAATAGGGATGTGCAGAGAGTTCCTCTGGGGCAATGCAAAAACATTAAAAAATTATAGGTCAAAAGTTTGGATACATTACTATTTTATATTTTTGCAATAAGTCACAAAATTTTTATATACTTTAAAATACATTTTATGCAATGCTGATTTATTTATTGATTGATTTATGGCCAGTCATACTTTTTTCAGGTTTCTTTGATGAATAAAAAGTTAAATAAGAACTGTATTTATTTAAAATATAAATATAACTATATAAAATATAAATATATAAATTTGTAGCATTATACACTACTGTTCAAAAGCTTGCGGTCAGTATTTATTTATTTATTTTTTTAAGAAATTAGTTTTTATTCAGCAAGGATTTGTTAAATGGATAGAAACAGTGATAGTAAAGATCGATATTGTTAGAAAACATCTCTATTTTGAATAAATGCTGTTCTTTTTAACTGTTTATTTATCAATGAACCCCAAAAAAGTATCACAGGTTCCAAAATAAATAAATAAAATAATAATAAAAAGCAAAAAATTAAGCAGCACAACTGTTTCCAACATTGATAATAAATCAGCATATTAGAATGATTTCTGAAGGACCACCTATTGAAGACTGGAGTAATGATGCTGAAAATTCAGCTTTGAATCTCAGAAATAAATGATATTTTAAAGTATATTAAAATAGAAAAACAGTCTTTTAAATATTCTTTCAAAATATTACAATTTTTCTGTATTTGGCTCGGCTCGGAATGCATTTTCAAATTAGTGATGGGAAGTTCAGATCATTTTACTGACTCGGACCTTTGAGTCTTGTTCAGCAAAATGAACGAATCTTTTTTTTGAGTCATTTCGTTCATCTTAGCAAAATATAATTAAAATGTGACGTGTTACTTCCCTAACACATCTACTACTTATGCAAATGTTGATCACACTACAAACAATACAAAACTATAATGGTATAAGAAACAGAAAATATGAATTCATTGTTTACCTGGGTCTTTAGTCTATGATTAGCTCACCACACCTCTTATCTGACAAGTCTTCAGGTTTGAGTCATTTGTTCATCACGTGACAGCCTCATAAATTAAACCTATGCAGTCAGAGCCGGAAAGAGAATTGATTAGTTCATCTCTCGAGTCTTTAGGTTTTTTGAGTCGTTCGTTCTTTTGTCATGTGACGCGACAGCATTGGACAGAGAAATTAGTTAATTTACAAGCTTCCTTACAAACGGGTGCATAGTTGTTGTTATTATTATTATTATTATTTAATCTTACAGTTACGTGATGCGTTTTTGGTCTCAAATTGTAGCTTTTTATTTTTTTTTTTACACGTGATGAACGAACGACTCAAACCTGAAGACTCGAGAGATGAACTAATCAATTCTCTTTCCGGCTCAGACTGCATAGGTTTAGCTTATGGGGCTGTCACGTGATGAACAAACGACGCGAAAAACCCAAAGACTCGAAACAGGTGAATTAATTCAGTGCAGAACCTATAGGATGTTGCACATGCGCGACTGAACGAATCACTCCCCGAGACGACTCGTTCTTCCCGAGTCACATTAAAGATTCGTTCAAAAAGAACGAATCGTTCAAGAACGACCCATCACTATTTCAAATCCACAATGACTTAAACTATATTCATCGTGGGGTATTTAATAAAAATGCAATTGAAACTTCATGTAAGTGTCAATGCATTTAAGAAAAATAAAAGACATTCAAATCACCATTTTGCTACCCTTTTGCTGCACCTTTGGCTCAGAATTCATTTTGAAACTCTTGTTGCATTTTGCCACAATTATCACGCGGTATCAAAATGAAAATGCAATCCCAAGTGTCCTACCTCTAAGTCTAAATGCATTTAAGAAAAACAGCATTTAAATGATAATTTTGCTACAGTTTTAGCTTGGACATGTTAAACATATTTAATCAATTTGGGTAATGCATTTTAATTTTAATTTTGCAACTTATAAAGCTTTAAAATATATTTTTAATTTGCATATTAAAACTAGTGTAGAAAATGGCAAATTTAAATGATATAATTGCATTTTCATTTTCATTTTGCACTAAATGTTGCACATATGAATGGGAAAATGTAAATTTAAACACAGGAATACATTGCCATTTTACATATTGCATTGCCATTTTGCATATTAAATTTCAAATTGAATTTAGCAACACATATGCTTCCATACAAGGACACTATAAAAGAAAGTGTTACCAAAATCTAATTTAAATAAAAAAACAGAAATTAAAAAAGAAATATCTATAATAGAGAAATGTTATAATGTAAAAGTGCGTAATTGTCTGTACTATTTCTTTTACATTTAAAAAAAACAAAACAAAAAAAAAAGTAAATTTGAGACACTGATCAGCAAAAGTGACAAACTGAAAACCGAAATTCATGATTATTTTTCAATTTAACTTTTAAATTATTGTACTGATAATATAATTTGTAATAAAGAAATCTTAATATTAAAATTAGTAGCATTTTCACTAATGGTCAGAGCCTTTTGGTTCTGTTTCATATCAACTGTTTCATATCAATTGGCATATACAGGCTACATAATAGCACATACAGACATCACATTAATATTTGTCCTCTTAACTGCCTTGATCTACTTTGGGCTGTACCTCTTCTCATCTCTTTACTGTTTTGTAGTCGTTTTCACAAGCAGTACTGGTGGTCCTAGAGAGTTTAAATACTTTAAACTTTGAGGTAGGCCTGTGTTACAGACAACTCCCAAAGCAATTCTTAATGCAGGGTCCACAAAATGAGGTGTTTGTTACTGTGACCACTCAGTTCCCTTGAGATGTGGATTTTGTAATGGCTGTGCTATTTCTAGCCCTGTGGGAGAGAACTGCTATACTGCTACTGTCACATTCAGCTGAATTAACCGAATTATCACATGGCTTGATCTTGGATGGAAAATAGAAAAAAGAAAAAAAGGAACAATGGCATGTGAATGTCAGCAGGAAAGAAAGGCTCTCCAGATGTGTTTGTTAGGAACCTGACCTTTAAAAAAACCTTTCCGGTGACCAACAGGTACATTAATTAGTTTACTATGTAATTTGTCACACGGGAAATTTATAACAATTTCAGACCTAATTTTTTCGTAGCGGGACCATTGGGACCTGGGGTTAAATTAGAAGGGGTAAGGGAGAAGGGAGTCTAATTTCACTGTTAAAATTAAATCTTTTAATTGCTTTTCTGTGGTTATATAAATTATGCACGGTTTGCTCAGTTTCTCATACTGGCAGAACATGAAATTTTGATTTGGGAATCTTTGCATATGGATCGTTTCTTCCAGAAAGTCATTTCAATCAGGCTTTTAGTATATCTAGAATATAATTACTTCGATATGACAGATGTTTTGCAGAAAAATAGACAGTTTTGGTGCCTACAATGACAGAAAAGTAAGGTAAAAAAACCATAACGAAGTGAAAAAATAAAGCAAGGCTAAATTTGAAGTGTAACATCATAAAATGCAGGGTTACTGACTATTGACTGATGACTTAAATGGGCATGAACTACATTTATCTTATCGTTTATTACCTCTCCCTCCAGTCTGTATTCTGTTGTACAACACTAACATTTCAACCAACAAGTCCCTCACTCCCACCAACACATTTAAGCTGAGATGACAGGACAGTGCCGAAAAACATTCAAGTATTCACATCATCAAATACACCCACATAGCGTGATTGTGCATGTATGTCATAGGGAGTTTATACAGAGAGTAAACCTAATATCAAACATAATCAGATGTTTGGTTCCCCAGTATGTGAGGTTCATTTGTTGCCATGGGGAATATTATGGAAAGTGAATTTTTTTCCTGACACAGTGGGGATTAACTCCTCCAGGGTGAAGCACTGCAGTGTATTGTGACGCAGATGGTTTAGACAGTGTCTATTCATACAAAAATGTTTCATTTAGTAAGCATGATTGTATATATATGACTGTGTGGCGTGTTTGTTCATACTAATGGTGTGTTTCCTTTCTCTTGTTGCAGGAATCTTCATATTCATTTGCACTGAAATGCCTTATCAGCCTTTCCACTGTTATTTTGCTTGGTCTTATAATAATGTACCATGCTCGGGAAATACAGGTTAGTTCTTGAGTATCAAGAATAATAATAAAAAAAAAGAATAAAAGATTGTTTTGTATTTGAATGATCTATTAATGCTAATTTTAAGGTGAAATGTGTAACTTATAGGTCATAAATATCAATGAACAGAAAACCTTTTTAAAGCAGGTTTTTCTAAGCGCTCCCACTCCAACAGTTTCATATTGATTAGCATTGCTGATTTGTTAAGGGTTCGCCCATTCCCAGCATGCATTGCAGCATGACTACATTTGGCTGTTACTGTTTATAGAATTACTGTTTCACTGTTCGCTGATGGTTTTTATGCTGTTGTTGTTGATTTTGTCATTATTGAGGTTTATGTGTGAAGTGCTGCAATCTATGTGCTTATACATTTCTAAAGGTAATATATAGAAAACTATTACTCGCGTATCTTTGCTTAAAATGAAAACTGAAAATATTATTACTTATAAATATTAAAATATTAATATAAACTGCATGTAATAATACAAACAGGGCAGATTAAAAAATGTTACTAATTTAACTTTAGTTGAACCTTAAATGCATTATTGTCTTGACGAATGTTATTTTACAATCATTGATATGGTATTTTATTAATACTTATTAATGTAGTATTTTTTACTTTTAGCCTTTATTAATATTAATAAGTTGTTTTTAGGCTATATTTTCAGCTTTCATTTGATTTTAGTTAAAGTTTTAGTAATTTTGTTTTTTTGCTATTTTCATATTTTCATCAAAAAATTTTTATTCAACATTCATATATATATATATATATATATATATATATATATATATATATATATATATATATATATATACACACACTGAATTCATTTTAGTTACTCTACATAAAGTTAAACTAAATGAAAATGAGAAATATTGTCTCTGCAACTAGCAAAAATCAAGTACGTTTAAGTTTTTTATATTTATTTTATTTCAGTTAAGGTTTATTTTATTTCAAGTAATGATGTTTTTATGGTTTTAATTTTAGTTAGTTATAATAACCCTGGTCTTGAATTTACTGGCTAGACAGGATTGTTGCATTCAGCGAACAATGAAATTCAAATTGGCAAAATGTCTCGACTTAGTCAGACACAACTTGAAAATCTTAATCCATCATGTCGGCTTCATTTGTTTTTTGTTGTTGTTGTTTATCAATTCCTTTTTTTTTTTTTCTTTTTTTACAGTGAGTGTTAACACTTTTAAAGGAATTAACCTGGTTTCTCTACATACTAAGTTAAATACATCAAGGTTTTTACCATAAAAAATGGCAAACTTCACCTTTAAGGCATCACCTGATGTTACTTATACATGTTTTCCAGAGGAGCTCTGAGTTCCTCTTAACTACTCTGTTAAATACACCCTGTTCTTCACCTGCTCCCCACAGCTGTTCATGGTGGACAATGGGGCGGATGACTGGAGGATAGCCATGACGTATGAGCGCATCTTCTTCATTGTCCTGGAGCTGCTGGTGTGTGCCATTCACCCAATCCCGGGCCAGTACGTGTTCACGTGGACGGCCCGGCTGGCTTTCACCTACGTGCCCTCCGTGGCCGACGCCGACGTAGACATCATCCTTTCCATCCCCATGTTCCTCCGCCTCTACCTGATTGGCCGGGTCATGCTCCTTCACAGCAAGCTCTTCACCGACGCATCCTCACGCAGTATAGGTGCCCTCAACAAGATCAACTTCAACACGCGCTTCGTCATGAAGACCCTCATGACCATCTGCCCGGGCACCGTGTTGCTGGTCTTCAGCATCTCCTCCTGGATCATCGCGGCCTGGACCGTTCGGGTCTGTGAGAGGTATGGCACCACAGCGACTGTGATCCCGAGCTACACAGCTATACCCCTCCCCTCCACTCGTTCTCTCTCTCGCTGTCTTCTTCTGTCTTTCGCTCTCCTTCTCTCTGCATCTCCCACTCACTCATTCCCTCCAGGAGCATCTCCAACAGCCTCACGCTGCCTGTATGAAGAGCTTTTCTCCCATCAGCTCTGCGATTGCACCACAAATCCCAGTCCATGTTTTGTAAGCTGTATTAGCAATTGTTAAATAATTCATGACTGCCTAATTGTTTGTTTGCGGAATGGTTTGTTTTGGTAATCTTGAGGAGCCCCGAGGATTCCCACTTCAAAAACTGCATCATCATGATCTCATCCCATGAGGCAGAGTAGATTTCGACATATTAAGGCACATTAGGAAATGGACATACACAGCCTTGTTGGGCTAAAGCAGCACTGTGATGAATGGGTTAGATTCAAAAGACAGTGATCATTAACTGTTTTATCTGTACTCTGTGTTTGCCATTCCTGCCTGCGTTACCTGCTTCTCCTTACCTTTACCGCTCCAACACATGCCTTATATCAGAAACAATTTAACCACAGTTAAACATATCTGCATAAATAGGGCTGTGCAGAAACATCAAGCCCCATTCACATTGTCAGCAACTCGCAATGACAAACCAACCACAAGTTACTTGTTTCCAGTGATACGACCACATATAGGAACATTAATCTATGCAAACACGAATGAAGTGATGCAATGTGGCAACATCTAGCCTAATTGGAGAACAGCGGAGTTTCACTTGATTCATCTCCTGTGAGATACTGTAGACAAGATGTTAGTTACGATGAGCAATTTGATTTGTACACTGATAACTGTTTGTCTTGTTCATTGTATGATGCATTTATGAACTGCTGCAATTGCAAACACTTCCCTCTGCAGAATGTTTTAATTTTTAGCAAAAAGAAAACGGACATTTTTACTGGCTATAACTTTCATTTGTGGTGAGATTTTCAAAAGCTATGGCCAATTATGCAGCCCACCAATAATATGACACAGTGAATATTAGGGGCGAACAGTAGCCTAAATGCTGTCAGTGTGAATGGGGCACTAGAAATTTAGCATGAATATATAATAGGGCTGAGTAAAAAGCAGTTATTTTCAGATTAATTGCGATCCTAATTTGAACAAATTCTTAAAAATTCTCGATAGATCTAAG